>CM066031.1:1434490505-1434908998 GCA_033557465.1 Ichthyophis bannanicus
ATTTTCAGCTCACTGGTCCAGGTGTCTCCCTTCAGGATTTTCACCATCCGATCCAGTTTCTGGTTACTCCATCCAAGGTTTTACCCTCCGATCCAGTTTCCAGCTAATCCGTTCCGGTTTTTACTTTTCCAATCCGGTTTTTCATACGCTCCACTCCGGGTTTTATTTTATTTTTATTTTTTTTAAACCTAGGAGTTTATTTTTCTTTCTTTTGCAGTTGTAAGCATCCAATAAACATCCAACAACTATGCCATTTATGTCAGCAACACTTCCCTGGTGGCCAGTGGACGCCAGGGCAGGTGCGACACAAAAATATAAGGTTAAGATTGGAGAGTCTTCTAAAGGCCCAAATGGGAGTTGATCCTTGTATTTTACTTTACTCCATTCTTTAATGAAACAATCAAGCTGAGTGGTGGGAATTAATAAGGCTTTTATTTCCCTTTTCACAGTGGTTCTAAATAGTGGGTTACAACTTTAAAGCAAATGTCTTTAACTCAGGTAGCAAACAAACTCAGGGTTCAAAGCAAAAACTGTTATACGTCACAGGAATGGAGGTGCTCAAACAAATACCGAATGCTCTGCTGGCAATTCACCCAATCACAAGTCTGGCAGTGACTCTAAACTTTCAGAAATACAAAGTGTACAGTCCATCTCATGGTCAGATAAATCTCCTGCCAGTTCCACTTGCATTGGCTCGATATCAGAAAGCTCTGATTCTATATCCCTGGTTTCTTGTAAAACACATTCAGGGGTTTTGTATATTTTCTGTAGCAGTTCCCAATGTCCTTGGCCTAGCCTAGGGCGTCGGCCACGTGCTGTGTGAGGCTTTAAAGTACCCTCTTTCCTTAGAGGCTTTATAGCAGCTTTATCATAGCTTTTACCATTCACAACTTTCTTATTAGGCATACATTTCTCATATCTTGTATGGCAGCAATCCTCAAGTAACCGGCTTTCTTCCACTGCCTGCCTTTCCCAGGCAGCAGCTTGGTGAAATCCTTTTCTATGCAGGTTAGGCTTACCCTGTAGCCTTTGACTTCCTTCTCCTGGTGAAGGCCTGCCTCTGTACAAGCCCAGCTTCTGGCTTTCTGACTCAGTATGGCTTGGCTTCTCCAGCTGACTCTTGTTTGGCTTAGGGTTGCAGTTACAGCAGGGCTTTTGCCTCTGAGGGCAAACAGCTCTCGGTTTGGCTTGAGCTGACACCTCCTTAGGTCCTTCCTCAGCTCCTGAGAAATCAACTCTCCCTCCTTGGAATCCTCTAGCACTAGAGTAGTCAGGTTTCCACTTCCACCTCTCTTGGTGCTGCCAGTGATTCTCCCCTTGCTTCTGCTAGGGCTGCTGCTTCTGCTGCTGCTTCGTCTGTTGCATGTGCTGCCTCTTCTGCTTTCTCCTTTCCAGTCTTCCACACTCCCCTTATGAAGCTCTCCTGCTTTTGAGGCTTGGAAGCTGGTTGGCATTTCCTCGTGACCAGCTGGGCGTGACTCTTCAGTCTCCCTGAAGACACTCTTGCTCCCTCTAGCTGGTTCCTGGGAATATTGCAAGTCTTTTTCTCTGTGAAAAACACCTTTTTTTTCTCTCAACTGGGCTCTCATCAGCCCTCGCTGCATAACAGCGCATGTGTTGCATGTTGTGGGTTGACCTATCTCATGTGTGTTAACAGACCACTGCACAACAGCATTTATGTATCGCAGATATCACCATAATTTGGACATGCAGCAATGTCAGCTGGACATGGGTACATGGTAATTCAACACATTTTTATGACATCTTCTGCCTTTACTGTGACGTGTTGTAGACTGTGCCTGCCCCTGAGGATCCCAAACAGACATTTGCTGCAGACACACAGTAGGTTGCACCTTGGATCATTTGGGTGTGACATCTGCCTTTATATGTTTGTGTTTTGCTGTTTGTTTCATAGACCTTTCCTGTTGGGTCTCTGTGCATCAATGCTGATGGACATGGGGTGCAGCTGTGATACGCCTGTGTTACATGGGCATGGACATGACCATATCCATGGGACACGCTCATCTGCGGTTGCATTTCCAAATGTCCACAACATGCACAGTGTTCTGTGTTGTGATCATGTTATGTTTACCTGTGTGACATTTAATTTAATTTATTTTATTTTTATTTATTTACATTCTCTTATATACCGCACTATTCTGCATCAGTGCGGTTTACATTGAACAAACTGAAATTACATTGAATAGGGCATTATAACTCATAGATAACTATTTTACAGGGAACATGGGCTATGGAGGGTTAAATGGCTTGCCCAAGAAAACAAGGAGCACCTGTGGGACTAGAAACCCCAGTCCTTCCGGCCCAAGGTTGCTGTCCTCTAGTGGGATTTGAACCCCCGACCTTCCGGCCTGAAGTACCTTGCCCCAACCACTAGGCCACTCCTCCACTCTTTATGTCAATTAATTAATTACGTCAATACTGATGTTTCAGAACACCTCTAGCTTCACTCACAGTACAGCCCCAACTGCCAGTTTCAAGATCTAATCACTCACATTCTAACATCCAGTTCGTGCTCTTCCACCATCAGCACCACAAAAAAGTTCCTAGTGACCATCCACAGCAACCACAAACACTCAAAATCCTAATTTGCAAATTGTTTCCGCCATTAAATTAGACCATTTTTAATTTTTCTGTAGTGTTTCTTTAAATTGCAGTTGCAGTTTACAACTAAATCATCTCACTCTGTCAGAAACAGTGACATTCTTGCCTGAATTACAGCTCTAAAAATAGATCCCTGCACCTTCCCCATTAATTACAATGCAAGTCTATGGAACTGGAACTTTTCATCATAAAGCTAGCTTTTAAATATTAAAACAGGTTTATTAAAGGTTGAAAACGTTGTTTTATTCATTTTAAAATAAATTCAAGCCTTGCAAAACAGTTTTTAAACTCTGGGGTGATACACCGCCCTCCCTTGTTCCCCCTCCCCCACGAGGCAAATGGAGCATTTTGCAGCCAGATTAAACATTTTAAAATTTAAATAAACATGTTTTGGGGTGAGCAGACCTCCTGCACCTGATCTCCACCAACAAAACGTTTAAATTCTATATTTTTTTAAATCACTGAAAATCAGCACTTTTTCTATGGGGTTACTGCCCCTTTAAGACTAGACAACATCATTATAATAAGAACTTCCCAGATCTGAAGCAAACCTGCAGCCTGAAATATTCTGAGGCCCAATTCCCCCAATTAAAATCCAATTCGCCCAAAAATCATTTTCTGGGCTTCTTATGCCTCCCCCCCCCCCCCCCCCCACACACACACATGGGGAACACTCTATTTATTTTTTTAATGTGTATTTGGACTCTCTAATCGGCCCAATTCCAAGTTCCTTGTTTCTCCTTTTTCAGGGACCCTCTTGGTCCCAATTTCAAGGCCCCCGGCCATTAAACGTTATTTATGGCACGTCTGATCCCCCCCCCCCCCCCCGATACATTTGGGCCCTCTCTGCCTGATTTCCAAGGTCCCTTGCCATCAAAGGTAGTGAGGGCCTCTCTATCCCCACTACCAGTTTCTCTTGCCCTCCCCTTTCTGGCCCCCTCAAGTCTTCAGGCTCCCTTCACCAGCATCGTGGCACCTCCTCCCTGACATCGGGGTTAGCCGCGAAGTCTGTGGCCATGCTCCGATGCCAGCAAAATACCCTTGAGTCCTCCTTTCCTACATCAGGGATAGCTGTGACCCCCACAGCTCCCCCTGATGCCGCCCCAGGCAACCCCTTCAGCAGCTCACAGCCTCAGGCCAGGCTCCTAAGCCTGCCACGGCCTGCTCAGACCCATACCTGTGGCTTCCCCTTGACTCCCTGAAGCTTTTCTTTTTAAACAGGCTGCCCCTCTCCAGTGAGCAAGCAGCCCCAGAAGCCCAAAGATTCTTTTATTTAAAAAAAAAAATATAAATTGGGCTGCTCCTTGCCTTCTGCCCCAACATATCATTGTCTATCATACGCTCCGACTCAGCCAAGGACGTTAATTTAAAACCACACTTACTCGCAGTCATTACTTTTGATGCTTACGTATTGTAACACATAAATTGTAACAAAATTTACGACTACCTCACATGCGGTCCTCTTTCCTCAAACCTCACTAAATCTTAGCAGTACCATTTGCTGAGGCAGTGCTTGTTCTTCACACATTTCATTTCAAAGTATTACTGTAGCATTCAGTGTAACCTTGCCTGTTGTACTCTAGCGATCAGTATAATTGTTACAGTAGCATTTATTGTAACTTTGCCTATTGTTACTCTAGCGTTCAGTGTAATTGTTACAGTAGCATTCAGTGTAATCTTGTCTACTCTCTTGTTCCCTCAACTACGAGCTGCTCTTACCACTGCTTCTGCAATCAAAAAGCCTTATTCACCTTGCTGCCTTCACGCACAAGCCTGACTGCATTTCCATGACAAAAGTTGAGCACTGACACATAGCGTTTCACAAGGTTCCTGCATAAGCTGTTACATCACACAAAAGCATCATGCAAATCACTGCACCCTCCTTTTCCATCATTTTAGCCCTACTGACCTCCTGGGTCCCCACCCCAATCCACACACTAAACCCCGGTACCAACTACATCCCTATCCTCCACTATGACACAAGAAGAGGTTTTGAAACCCCTCACCACACAACAACAAAACCTTATACACGCCAGTCACACCTCCTACTTATCCCATTACAAACCCTTAACAAAACCAAATCCGAAAAACGCCCTCAGCACATCCGCCTTAGATGCGCACTTGCAAATGCCCGATCTATACAATCAAAATGGCCCATAGCCATCGAGCTTATATCTCACCACAACCTCGACCTATTAATGATAACTGAAACATGGTTATCCTCATGCGACAACGTCATCCTCAACCAGATGACACCCCCAGGCTACTCATTCTTCGCCTGCCACAGAGCCAATCAGAGAGGAGGTGGCACTCTGATTATTGCCAAATCTTCACTCCAATTTAGATTAAGTAGCACCACAAGTACAACTCACCTTGACACACTCTCTATAACAAATGACACCTGTACCATCAACCTTTTATACCGAGCTCCCACGCCATCCCCAGATGACCTTCTTTCCATAATCAACATTGCTGGTAACCCCAACAACCCCCGCACCCCAAACTGGTTATTAGGCGACTTCAATCTGCCATCCCTACATGAATCGCACTCATCAGCCTTCCTTGATGCAATGAACCAACTTGGCTACAGCCAATTGATTGATGCTCCCACCCACAACAAAGGAAACAAACTTGACCTTATTTTCGCACCTTACGCTGTTATCAATTCCACTGAGAACCTGTTGACCTCAATAACACCAATTCATTGGTCAGATCATAACCTACTTCTCTTTGACTTACCTAACATCCACCCCAGCAACATTTGTAGAAATACTCAACATACCGTTAGAAATACGACAGCACGATATCAGCCTTTTGACAAGAATGAAGTCCTTGAGAAGATATTGCCTCTCCTCACCAACGCCTCTACAGACCCTGACGATCTAGTATCGAACTGGAATAATACACTTAAGGAGGCTGCACACCAACCAGCCAACACCAAGAAACAATCAAGACGTGAACATGCACCTTGGTACTCACAAGATATATGAAAGTCTCTAATCCAGCTCCGCAAACTTGAAAGACATTGGCGCCGCTCACGAACTCCTGAGGCTCTCTGCACATACTCTGCCCACCTACAAGCTCACAGACAAATGACAATGGAAAAGAGAAAGCAACACCACTCTGAAACTCTAAAAAGATCCATGAACAGGCCCCGTGACCTATTCTCCATTGTTAGAACACTCACAGGCGACCCTACCCCCTCCCCAAGACCAAATGCCTCACCCACAAATCTACTCAAACTACCTTCAGTCAAAAATAATTCAAACAAACTTTAACACTTCCCCCACACCCCCCGTCCCTGCAGACCTCACCCCGCAACCAGCTGCGCTGTCACAATTCCACGAGGTCTCCACCAAACAAATTGAGGAAATCATCTCATCTATCAACCTCACTACAGCACCTAATGACCCCTGTCCCTCCAGCTGGATAAAAGAGTTGCGATCCACCCTCAGCCCAACCATCAGTAGGATCCTCAACCAATCCTTTATAAAAGGCTCCTTCCCGCAAAGCTTAAAATTCACATCAATCCGCCCACTGATAAAAAACTGCAAACTCGACCCATCTAAAGTCGAGTCGTTGAGACCCATCTCAAGCATCCCACTGCTGGCAAAAATTACAGAGAAGGTAGTTCAACTACAAATCCAACAGCACATTGACACTGAAGCACCACTGGACCATTCACAACATGGATTCAGAGAAGCACACCGTATAGAGACCATCCTTACTACATTATTCAACAACCTTGTCATGGGAATCGATGATATACACCAAGGATTCATCCTTATTTTTATGGACATTGCGGCCGCGTTTGATTCTGTGAACCACGAGACACTTTTAATCCGCCTCAAAGAAAAAGGTATACAAGGAACGGCCTTAGCATGGTGCAGGTCATATTTGAGCGACAGGTCACAACAAGTCAGGGTAGGATCCACTACATCCGATCCATTCACACTCAAACAAGGAGTCCCCCAAGGTTCATCCCTTTCATCTCTCATGTTTAATATTTATATGCAACCCATCTGTGACCTGATCCGTTCTTTCAATATTCAGTGCTTAGCATATGCAGACGACATCCTGATGTACTCATCCTTCAAGCTTGACCGACCAGATTTCTCAGCAATAATAAAATGCTTCAATGCTGTCTCCGAATGGCTCCTATCCCAAAACCTGCGCATTAATCACAGCAAGACCGATGTCCTTTTTATCACTCGCAATCAGAACTTCATACCACCGACATCACTGCGAGTCAACAACTACGACCTCACAGTCAAACCTACCATCCGGTACTTGGGCATCATCCTCGACCAGAAGCTGGACATGTCACTGCATATCAAAAATATTACCAAATCTATTTACCACAAGATACGTTCACTACGCCACCTACGACCACTACTTGACCCGTCCGATTTCCACACCATATTCCAAGCACTGGTAACCCCCCACCTTGACTTTGCTAACATCATCCTCCTTGGGCTCCCACAAGCAACATTGAACCCTCTGAGGTTAGCCATGAACTCTGCTGCAAGAATACTTTCCGGAATATCTAGATCGGAGCACATAACTCCAGTGCTGATGAACCTACACTGGCTGCCTTTACAAGCTAGAATTGTCTACAAAGCCCTCGTTCTAACCTTCAAGGCCTCAAGAAATCAGCCCACCACCCCGCTTACCAAGCTCATCCAACATATGCCACCAAACAGATACCGACGCTCGTCATGCTTGAACAAACTAGAAGTGCCTAAAGCAATCACAAAATGTTCAAAGACAACATCCAATAGAGCCTTTTCACTATTTGTACCAGGAGCATGGAACTCCCTCCCCCCAAAAATTCGTTCCATTACCAATATCATCTCATTCAAAAAGGCTATCAAACACCATCTGTTCCTAAAATACTATTCCAATCTCATCCCCCCCAGCCAACCCCGACATAATACACGTCCTCACCAAGATTCACACTTAACACAACCCCAACTACAAAAGCAGTTAGCCTGACACTCCTCCTGTTACCTATCCACTCTTCACATTACAACCCTTAACCATGCCCTCATTTGATCTTTAATCCTCTACTTCTATAACACTGTACATAGTTTTTCCCCTGTTATCCAAGTTTGTATCCCATGTTTATTGTAAACCCAATGTAACTGCTACATTGTTGTATGTTCTGTTCCAATGTAAACCACACTGATTGTAATAGCGCGGTATATAAGAGATGCAAATAAATAAAGAAAGAAAGAAAGAAAGAAACAATGAGGCAGAAGAAACAGCCTCCGGGATGTCCTACTCCCTTGAATCACCATCTGGCTCTCTCAGACCCCCAGCCAGGTAAATTTATAAATCATTTTATACCTCTGGTTACAGTAAGATATATAACAATTTCATATACCTTATGCACTGAATACCTGCCTGCTGCAATTTTTTCTAAGTGAGGATGAATAAAGCCCTTTTTTGTTCTCAGACAAGGAACAATTCAAGTTGTTCAGTGCTGAAAACAAAGTAATATTTGCTGAGTTGATTAAAAAAGTAGCTAATACGTCTATGCCCACATGTGATTGACAAATATACAAAGGGGAATGGAATAGATACCATACCATTCACAGAAGATGATGTTTTCGAACAGCTTACAAAACTGAAAGTGGACAAGGTCATGGGACTAGATGGGATACACTCCAGGATACTGAAAGAGCTCAAAGAGGTTCTAGCAGAACCTCTAAAGCAGAGGTTCCCAACTCCAGTCCTGGAGTGCCAAACACCATTCAGGTTTTTAGGCTGCCCCTAATGAATATGCAGGAGATACATTTGAATACAATGAGGGCAGTGCCTGAAAACCTGAATGGTGTTTGGCCCTCCAGGACTGGAGTTGGAACCCTCTGCTCTAAAGGATGTTACAATAGATCCTTAGAGATGGAAAAGGTTCCATACCACTGGAGAAAGGCTGATGTGGTACCTCTTCACCAATCTATAGGCCGGTAAGTCTTACCTCTGTGGTGGGAAAAGTAAAAGAGGTGCTCTTGAAAGAAAGAATAGTGGACTTTCTGGAAACTAGTGGGTTGCATGATCTGAGGCAACTTAGTTTTACCAGGGAAGATCATGCCAAACAAATTAGTTTGAGTTCTTTGACTGGGTGATCAGAGAACTAGATCAAGGGCATGCAATGGATGTGATCTACCTACATTTCAGCAAAGCCTTGTATATTTTTCTCCTAAGAGGCTTATCAATGAACTGAGCAGCCTGGGGATAGGTCCCAAAGTGGTGAACTGGTTCAGAAATTAGTTGATTGACAGATAACAGAAGGTGGTTATAAACGGAACTCACTTAGAAGAAAGAAAGGTGCATAGTGGCATTCCTCAGGGATCGGGCCTAGGACTGATACTGTTCAATCTATTTGTGAGTGATATTGCAGAAGGATTAAATGGGAAAGTCTGCCTTTTTGCAAAGGATACAAAAATTTGCACCAAAATGAACACTTCTCAGAGAGCGGACAACATGAGTTAAGATCTACAAACACTGGAAAAATAGTCTAATTCTTGGCAGTTAAGCTTTAATACAAAGAAGTTCAGAGTCATGCACTTGGGATGCAGACATCCAAAGGAATTCTATGTGATAGGAGGTAAGAGGTAGGTGTGCATAGACCAGGAGAGGGACCTCAGAGTGCTAATGTCGGAGGATTACAAGGTGGCAAAACAATGCATCAAGGCAGTAGCCAAAGCCAGAAGGATTCTGGGCTGTGTACAGAGAGGAATAATCAGCAGAAAGAAGGAGGTATTAATGTCCCTGAACAAGTCATTTGTGAGGCCTCACTTAGAGTATTGTGCTCAGTTTTGGAGACCATATCTGACAAAGGATATAAAAAGTCTTGAAACGGTTCAGAGGAAGGTAACCGAAATGATTTGAAGCCTGCTCCAGAAGACATATGAGAAGAGACTTGAAGACCTAAATATGTATACCCTGCAGGAGAGGAGGGACAGGGGAGATATGCTACAGACCTTTGAATACTTAAAGGGTATTAAATAACCAACTTTTTCCAAAGAAAGGGAAGCTATAAAACTACATACGATGGACATACGATGAAGCTGCAAGGCTGTAAACTTAAAAGCAACATCGGGAAATACTTTTTCACTGATGTAATGACCTCCCAATGGAGGTGATGGGGGCAAATACACTGATGGAATTGAAAATGACATGGGACAGACCCAGTAGATCCCTTTATAGCAAGAGGAATGAATCAAAGCAAACTTAAATATCTTTTATACTTCAATAAATAGGAAGAGGCTGACCTGCGCAGAGCGATGGTACAACCCTAAACACAGGCATAGAGGGGGATGACTTTCACAAAGCAGTAGTTACAACCACTCTAGCCACCTTATTAGGCAGACTAGATTGGCATACTGGTCTTTATCTGCCATCATATGCTATATAACTATGGGGGTCATTCTGTCCTGCGAATAGCAGGGATAGATGTCCTGTTGGGATGCCCATCTCTGCTATTCGTCCCCCTAATGTCCCAGTCACTAACCTCCCCATATGAAGAGCGGGTTTGTATGTGGAGGCCTAGATGGGGTCAGGAGGGGACATTCTGGAGGCGGAGCAAGGGCGTGGCCCTGGACGTACAGGGCCGATTTTGAGGTTGGCTCTGTATGTCCAGGGCCTTCAGGCGAGACAGGGGACTTATTGCATCTCAAGGTGGAATAAATCCCCCTGGACGGTGGGGGACCGCAACACGGGACTTGGGCAGGCAGGTGAGGGAGCTCAGGTGGTTCTCTGCAGCCCAACCCAGGCCTTGGAAGGCCAGATCGGGGTCAGGCTGTGGGGAATGGGATTCCCTCTGGGGCGGTCAGTAATCGCGGCTCGTGAATGCAGCCGCGGTGCCATGGCAATGGAACTCCATGGCACTGCGGCTCCATTCACAAGCCCAGCTGAGTTAGCCAGGTTGACACTGGGACATACAGCCAGACAGAATCGTGTCCTGGCCTGCATGTCCAGATGCTAGACCCGATTCTGACCCCATGGGGGCTGCAGGATCATTATCCGGTCTAACTTTGCACGACCTAATTCTGCCCGGTCGTACAGGGGGCTGGGCGTCTTATTGTGAATAGGCCTCCACGTTACTATAAAACAAGTACCAGTGAAATAAATTCTCACTTATTTACAGGATAACATAAAAATTAGTTCAGTAGAGGGCTACTTTTAAGTGAATTAACCAGGCAATTTCTAGTCCTTCGGTGCACTTTGCAGACTCAAAGCTCCATGCCACATTCTATTTCTGCTAACTCCGGGCTTTGCTCCTTTGACCTTGTTGCCCCTTTTGCTTGGAATAACCTACCCCTTTCCCTGCGTCAAATCACTTCCCTCACCCTCTTCAGGTCTAGGCTCAAGATGCACCTCTTTGAGACCGCCTTTGACTTATAATCCCCATCCTTAAGTTTCAGGCCATTATTGCTCCTTTTGTCCTTCTCCTTTTGTACCACTGTATGTCAATCCTTCGATTGTAAGCTCAACGAGCAGAGTCTGTCTTTTCTGTGTCTGTACAGTGCTGCGTATGCCTGGTAGCACTCTATAAATGCTCATTAATAATAGCAATAATAATAATAGTAATAATTTGCAGGAGGAAACTCCTCTTAGAGCTTCTATTTGAAAGTACATATGCTAAGTATAACTGTACAGCAAGTGCAAAGTATGCACAGAAAGTACATGTGATGATTCCAAAATGAAATTACCATATATTATTTTCATCAACCAACTTAGCCCCCTCCTTTTTTTCATCCCAGGTGAAATTATATATGTCGGAGAACAGCAGGTTTACACTTATTAGGTTTGAGGGACTATTCGAAAAAGCATTGTTGTTTACTGGCAACAAATGCTGTCTGTAGACAGTGTGATTGATCAGGCCACAAGTGGATAAAGTAATTGTACATTTCTGGTACAGATCAGCTCCCCCAGACCTCAGAACTTAGTGCAACATTCTAAGCAGGTGCAACCAGGCCTAGCCACAGGTGCAATCAGGCCTAGATGTAGGCATAGACAGCATAGGCAATTGCCAAGGGTACCAAATTATGAAGGCACAAAATATCAAGCCAAAGAGGAGCCTGTTCCCACTTACCTTAGGCAATATGCATGTGCTGCTTCAAAGGACACCACTGTGGCCTTTATCTGCTCTTCTTCTGACATTCCAGTCCTCTTGGGATATCTTGCAGTCCTTAACCAACCTTCTAGGATTTTCTGTTTGGTCATGTCTATGGGCACCAAAATCTTAAATCCGACCCTGAAAGAAACCCTTCCCACATGCAGTGGGATGTTCAGTTTCTCAGATGATTCCATAGCTGAAAGATAAATATAAAATGGGGAGGTTGAGGGATTTGGTGCCAGATCAGTCTTGCTGTCTACGAAAAACACATTACAACTGAATAAATATTTTTTCCATCAACAAACAGGAATGAGTCAAGTGGTGGACTCATAAGCTTAGAGCTGCTCACTTCTTTTCATATCTTATATTTCAGAAGAGCCTGCACCTAAAAACAGTGCTAGAGTTGCCATATCACATAGATATATTGTCCTGCACAGCTTATCTAAAGGTGCTGCCCCTTATTGTGGCTTAGTCCAAGCAGTAATGGGGCATGAAGGTATGAAACAAGAACTATGTTGCTGCCTCACAAATTGTTTGTTGTGGACCAGATTTTCAGAGAGCCGCAGCAACTGAATTTGCTCTGATTTAGTGAGGTTTCATTTTACTGTTCAGAGGAGAACCAGATTTATTCATAACAACTGGATGTGGGATGACAGTCAATTTGCTAGAGTTCCTTTTGTGACTGGTTTGCCAATTCTGTTGGCTCAAAGGAGATGAAAAGTTGCAAACATTTTCTGATTGTTTCAGTTCTTTTGAGGTAGTATGTATGGGTCCCTTATAGTCCACATTGTGGAGGGTTTTCTCATGTGGATTTGTATAGGCTTTCAACTTTACATATTAGAGCACTTAACAGAGAAAACATAACAAATAAAACAAACTTTTTACACGGTGCATTTGAACTTATATATATCACGGGCCCGATTCCATCCCGGATGTCCTGGCTCTCTGTGCTCACAGCTGGAGCCAAATGCAAAGAGGGAGTCCTGATTCTGATCCCGCAGGGCATGTCTTGCCCCACAGGATCAGAATCATGAACAGGCCTATATTTATTTATTTATTTATTTTATTTACATTCTCTTATATACCGTGCTATTCTGCATCAGTGCAATTTACATTGAACAAACTGAAATTACATTGAACAGGGCATTATAACTTGGAGATAACTATTTTACAGGGAACATGGGCTATGGAGGGTTAAAGGGCATTGACTCAGAAAGGATTAAAGTTTTGCAGGAAACAAAATCTGCTGTAGAATCTATATGGATTGAAATTCCATATAAAAGGGGGAAGGCGATGGCAGTGGGGGTGTACTATCGAGCACCTGGCCAGAATTTATTTATTTATTTATTTATTTAGTAAATACTTGTATACCGCTGTTTCCTACGATCAACAGCGGTTTACTTTACAGAAATCATAATGCATTGTATAATACATTGAGATTTTTAGTTTTACATTTTGATTAGACAATGATTTACGTAACGCAGGATAAACAGTTGGATACAATATACAGTTGATTATTATAGCACACAGATCAGGGTATACATTTGATTTCAGTAGGTTGGGGGGCCAAATATACATTATATACAATGTTGACTTCCAAAGAGTACAGGCTAACACATGACTATATGCTATTAGATTTTATGGATGATGAAATGCTCAAAGAAATCAAGGAAGCTAACAAAAGTTACAGCGCAGTAATAATAATGGGTGATTTCAATTACCCCGGTATCGACTGGGTCAGTGTCACGTCAGGACATGCTAGGGAGATAAAGTTCCTAGATGAAATAAATGACTGCTTCTTGGAGCAGCTGGTTCATGAACCGACCAGAGGGGAAGCCATATTAGACCTAGTCCTTAGTGGAACACCAGATCTAGTGCAAGAGATAAGGGTGTTGGGGCCACTTGGCAATAGTGATCATAGCATGATCGCCTTTGATTTAATTAGTGGAGGAGGGATAGTAAGGAAATCCACAGTACTACCTTTTAACTTTCGAAAGGGAGACTATGATAAAATGAGGAAAACAGTTAAGAAAAAACTAAAAGGAGCAGTTGCAAAGGTTAAAGACGTACATCAAGCTTGGGTGTTGTTGAAAAATACTATCTTGGAAGCCCAGACCAGCTGTATTCCACGCTTTAAGAAAAGTGTAAGGAAGTCCAAAAAACTGCCAGCATGGTTTAAAGGTGAGGTCAGAGAGGCTGTTGTTGCCAAAAAAAGCATCTTTCAGGAAATGGAAAAAAGAGCCAAACGACGAAACCTGAAAACAGCACAAGCACTGGCAAGTCAAATGCAAGGCATTGATAAGGCAGGTAAAGAGAGAATTTGAGAAGAAGCTTGCTGCGGAAGCAAAAACGCGAAATAAAGACCTTTTCAAGTACATTCATAGCAAAAAACCTGTGAGAGAGTCAGTTGGTCCATTAGATGATAAAGGGGTTAAAGGAACACTAAGAGGCGACAAGGCGATAGCAGAGAGACTGAATGAATTCTTTGCTTCGGTCTTTACTGAGGAAGATGTAGGGATGTTACCCATGACTGAAGTGGTATTTAAAGGTGCGGAAGAATTGAAGGAAATATCGATACATCGGGAAGATGTCTTACAACTATTAGATAAACTGAAGAGTAGCAAATCACCTGGGCCGAATGGTATACATCCAAGGGTGTTGAAAGAACTGAAATATGAGATTGCAGAACTGCTATCAGTAATCTGTGAACTATCATTAAAATCATCTCTAATACCTGAAGATTGGAAGATCGCCAATGTAACACCAATTTTTAAAAAGGGTTCCGGGGTGATCCGGGAAACTACAGACCGGTGAGCCTGACGTCAGTACCGGGAAAAATGGTAGAAACCATCATAAAGCATAAAATTACTCAGCATGTAGATAGTCACGACCTAATGGGAGACAGCCAACCTGGCTTTAGACAAGGAAGATCTTGTCTTACTAATCTGTTATGTTTTTTTGAAGGAGTGAATAAACAGGTGGACAAAGGTGAGTCGGTTGATATTGTGTATCTGGACTTTCAGATAGCCTTTGACAAGGTCCCTCATCAGAGACTTTTGGCAAAACTAAAGAGTCATGGGATAGGAGGCAATGTACTATTGTGGATCAGGAACTGGATAAAAGATAGAAAGAAGAGGGTAGGGCTAAATGGCCAATTTTCCCAATGGAGAAAGGTGAATAGTGGTGTACCCCAGGGATCTGTGCTGGGTCCGCTGCTTTTTGACATATTCATAAATGACCTGGAAAGTGGAATAACGAGTGAAGTGATCAAATATGCAGATGACACAAAACTATTTAAAGTTGTTAAAACCCAAGAGGATTTGGAAAAATTGCAAGAGGATCTTGATAAATTGGAAGACTGGGCATCAAAATGGCAGATGAAATTTAATGTGGACAAGTGCAAGGTTATGCACCTAGGGAAGAACAACCCAAACTATGGTTACAAGATGCAAGGTTCCACATTAGGAACCACCACCCAGGAAAAAGATTTAGGCGTCATTGTGGATACCATGTTAAAACCCTCGGCCCAGTGTGCAGCGGCGGCCAAGAGAGCAAATAGAATGCTAGGTATGATAAGGAAAGGAATGGAAAATAAAACAAAAGATATTATAATGCCTCTATATCGTTCCATGGTGAGACCGCACCTTGAATATTGTGTGTAATTCTGGTCGCCGTATCTTAAAAAGGATATGGCGATTTTAGAAAAGGTTCAGAGAAGAGCCACCAAAATGGTAAAGGGGATGGAAGGATACTCCTATGAAGAAAGGCTAAAAAGGTTAGGGCTCTTTAACCTGGAAAAGAGACGGCTGAGGGGAGATATGATAGAAGTCTATAAATTAATGAACGGAGTGGAACGGGTAAACGTAGATCGATTGTTTACCTTTTCAGAATATAGAAAGACTAGTGGACATGCAATGAAGCTACAGGGTAAACTATTTAAGACTAATAAAAGAAAATATTTTTTCACTCAACGTGTAATCAAACTCTGGAATTTGTTACCGGAGGATGTAGTAAAGGCTGTTAGTGTAGCTGGGTTTAAAAAAGGTTTGGACAAGTTCCTGGAGGAAAGGTCCATAAACCATTATTAAGAAGTGACCGAAGATATCAATGCTTGACCCAATACAAGCATTGTGGAACTTGTGTCTCTTGGGGAAACTGCTAGGTACATATGACCTAGATTGGCCACTGTTGGAAACAGAATACTGGGCTTGATGGACCTTGGTCTGACCCAGTATGGCATATCTTATGTTCTTATGTTGTCCAAGACCACAAGGAGCACCCGTGGGACTAGAAACTCCAGTCCTTCCAGCCCAAGGTTGCTGTCCTCTAGTGGGATTTGAACCCCCGACCTTCCAGCCTGAAGTACCTTGCCCCAACCACTAGGCCACTCCTCCACTCCTATGTGTGGCTAACTTGGTCAGGGCATTTCAATGGAGTCGCGGCATCCAGTTGCCGTGGCATCATGACTCCATTGAAAAGCCGTGACCCCCGGCCGCCGGGTGCAAAGGTGCTTTCCCTGCAGCCTGACCCCTGATCTGGCTTCCTAAGGCTAGGGACGGGCTGCAGAGAAGCTCCTCTGCCCCCTCCCGCTGTTTCCCAGCCACGGGCCAGCTGAACCCTGCTGAATGGGGAATTTATTCCACCTCCGAGGTGGAATAAGTTCCCTGCGCAAGCCGCTGGTCCTGGACGGTCAGGGCCGACATTAGAAATTGACCTTGTACATCTGAGGCCGATGACCGCCCAATGCCAGCCCTAACACCGTCCCCAATCTTCCCCTTTCCCGCCCCCATCTACCTTCCCCATACAACGCACATCCATCCCCACTATTCATGCCTCAGAATGACCCCTCACAAGTTTAACTCTTAACCTTGCCTATATTCAGTGGAATTTTAGAAGATCCATCCAAGTGCAATCTGGGATTTCTAAGCCGGAATGTTTGAAAAAAAATGCAGGCACGTCCAGGTGCCAACATGATTTCACAAACCTGGACATGCCCAGAACTGTATTTCAGAACCCAGATGTCTAGTACAAGGTGCAATCAAAAAGTATTGAGACTTGCACAATAACACATGAAGTATAACATTGACAGTTATTACACTCAGTCTCCTTCAAAGTAGTCCCCTTCTGATAAAACACACTTCCTTCAGTGTTCCTGCCACTGCTGGAAACAATTTTGAAATGCCTCTTTCATTATGCTGTGAAGCTGCTGTGTCAAATTTTGCTTAATCGTCTCCATGTCATCAAATCTCCTTCCTTTCAGTGGTAATTTCAGTTTTGGAAACAGGAAAAAGTCAGTTGGTGTGAGGTCAGGTGAGTATGGAAGCTGACGGACTGGCTCGATTTGTTGTTTTTCTAAGAACTGCCAGGCAAGATGTGATACGTGGGCTAGGGCATTATCATGATGAAGCAACCATTCACCATTCCTGTGCAACTCTGACCTCTTACGACGAACTTGGACATAGTGCTCCGAGTACCTCCGAGTCAGAACTTGGACATAGTACTCCTTATTGATGGTTTGGCCTTTTGGAGCATACTCATGATGAACAATACCCTGGTAATCAAGGAAAACTGTGAGCATAACCTCAACATTGCTCCTCACCTGATGAGCTTTCTTGAGTCTGTGAGAGTCTAGAATGTTCCATTGTGAGGATTGAGCCTTAGTTTCTGGGTCATCATCATAAAGCCATGAAATCTGAGTAATTTTCAATGCATTCCAACAACTCCATGGTTGCAGACAGTTGATCTTCTTTTTGATCAGGGAACAGGAGTTTCAGCACAAATTTTGCAGACACTCATCTCATCCCCAAATTGACAGTAAGAATAGACTGTACCAGTCTGAAAGTGATATCCATGTCCTCAGCAAGCTTCCTGATAGTCAATCAACAATTCAAGCATATTGCAGCACGTACTGCTTCAACTTTGTCTTAATTCCTGCTCGTGGATGGCCTTGTTAAAAAGCAGCGGGCACAGCACAGATACCTGGGGTACTCCACTATTCACCTTTCTGCATTGAGAAAATTGGCCTTTAAACCTTACTCTCTGCTTTCTATCTTTTAACCACTTCTGATCCACAATAGTACACTGCCTCATATCCCATGACATTTTGATTTTGCCAAGAGTCTCTCATGAAGGAATTTGTCAAAGGCTTTCTGAAAACCCAGATACACTATATCAACTGGCTCACCTTTGTCTACCTGTTTATTCACACCTTCAAAAACATATAACAGATTATGTGAGACAAGACTTGTTGGATTTCTACTATTAAACCATGACTATCTACATGTTCAGTAAATTTATTCATTATAATGGTTTCTATCTTTTCGCCCGGTACTGATGTCAGACTCACTGGTCTGTAGTTTCCTGGATCACCCATAGAACCATTTTTAAAAATTGGTGTTACATTGGCTATTCTCCAGTCTACAAGTTCTACAGATGTTTTCAATTCTTCTGATACATCACCTTTTGATACCATTTCAGGCATGGGTAACTTCCCTACATCTTCTTCAGTAAAGACCAAAGCAAAAAATTTATTCAGTCTCTCCGCTATGGCCTTGTCCTCACTTGGCGCCCTTTCTACCCCTTTATCATCTAATGGTCCAACTGACTATCTTATAGGTTTTTTGCTATGAATGTATTTGAAGAAGTTTTTATTATGAGCTCGATTCAGACCAGGATGTCCCTGCCTTCTGTGTGCCTGGTCGGAAAAGGACACACAGAGTTAGCTGGGATTCTGATCCCGTGGGGCACATCTAGCCCCGCAGGATCAGAATCACATCCAGGCTTGTATGTGCAGGCCAGAACTCTAATTCAGGTCAGACTGCATGTACAGGCCTTGCCCGACTAGTTCAGTCAGGGCTTTTCAATGGTGGCACAGCGTCATAACGTCCAGTTGCCATGGCGCTGTGGCTCCTTTCAAAAGCCATGATCCCCGGCTACCAGCTAAAAAAGTGCTTTCCCCACAGCCCAACCCAAGATCTGGCCTCCTAAGGCCAGGGTCCAGCTGTGGGGAATATCCTCTGCCCCCTCCTGCCCTTTTTGAGCCCAGGGCTCTCCATTCCCCGCTGACTAGGGGAACTTATTCTTCCTCCGAGGTGTAATAAGTTCCCTGTTCAAACCGCTGGCCCGGGATGTACAGAGCCAACATTGGAAGCAGCCCTGTATATCCGTGACTGACGACCACCCACTGCCAACCCTAACCCCGCCCCTGATCCTCCCCTTTCCCGCCCCCTGTCTAACATCCTTGTAAAACGTGCAGGGAAGTTAGACGGGATCGGGAGAGGGCACAAATAGTAGGGATGGATGTCCATCCCCACTATTCGTGCCTCAGAATGACCCCATATGTGTTTTTGCTTCTACAGCAAGCTTTTTTTCATTTTTTCAAAATCTTTCTTTGTCTGCCTTATCAATGCCTTGCATCTAACTTGTCAGTGCTTAAGTTGTTTCCCATTTTCATCATTTGGCTCCTTTTTCCATTTCCTGAAAGATGCTTTTTTGGCTACAGCAGTCTCTCTGATCTCACCTTTAAACCATGCTGACATTTTTTTGGCCTTCTCTCCACTTTTCTTAAAGGTGGAATACACCAGTTCCTAACTATTTTCTTCATTTTGTCATAGTCTCCCTTTTGAAAGTTAAAAGGCAGTACTATGGATTTCCTTGCCATTCTTCCTCCATTTATTAATCATGCTATGATCACTATTGTCATATGGCCCAAACACCCTTATCTCTTGCACCAGATCCTGTGTTCCACTAAGGATTAGATCCAAAATAGCTTCCCCTCTTGTCAGTTTGTGAAACAGCTGCTCCAAGAGGAGTCATTTAATTCATCTAGAAACTTTATCTCCCTAGCATGTCCTGCCATTAGTACTGTGTTATAACATTTGTTAGCTTCCCTAATTTCTTTTAGCATTTCATCATCCATCTGTTCATTCTGGCCAGGTGGTCGATAATACGCCTCCACCTTCCCCTTTTTACATGGGATTTCTATCCATAGAGATTCTAGTGTACTTTGTTTCCTGTAAAACTTTAATCCTGTGACTCTATGTCCTCTCTAACATAGAGTGCAACCCCTCCACCAATTTGATCTACCCTATCATTGCAATATAGTTTGTACCAAAATATCACAGTGTCCCATTCGTTGTCCTCCTTCTACCAGGTATCCGAGATGCCAATCATATCTAACTTTTCATTTAGTGTTATATAGTCTAACTCTCCCATCATATTTTTTAGACTTCTAGCATTTGCATACTAGCATTTTAGATGTTGTATTTTATTCATATTAATCTGATTATCAGTTAACAGGGAGTGGAGTGGCCTAGTGGTTGGGGCAAGGTACTTCAGGCCAGAAGGTCAGAGGTTCAAATCCCACTAGAGGACAGCAACCTTGGGCCGGAAGGACTGGGGTTTCTAGTCCCACAGGTGCTCCTTGTGGTCTTGGCAAGCCACTTAACCCTCCATAGTCCATGTTCCCTGTAAAATAGTTATCTCCAAGTTATAATGCCCTGTTCAATGTAATTTCAGTTTGTTCAATGTAAACCACACTGATGCAGAATAGCACAGTATATAAGAGAATGTCAATAAATAAATAAATTGGAATCTTTCAATTTTGTCTGCTCTGTACTTAAGGGCACCTGGGGTTACTTTTATCTTTTTTGGAACCTCGTTGTCACGATGGCCTAACTTCCCTCTTTTGCTAGTATCCTTTAAGGATACATTCTTTGAACCATGTGCTCTTGCCCCTTTTATAGCTGCTCTTTTTCCTTTTTAAAAGTTTATGCCGGCAGACTGGTTCGAAAGTGCTTAAGGTGGAGCCCATCCTTTCGGAAAAGTCACTCCCTTCGCCATAATGTTGCCCAGTTCCTAATAAATCCAAAACCTTCTTACTTGTAGCATTGTCTCATCCACACATTGAGGCTCCAGAGCTCTGTCTGCCTTTTCGGTCATGTGTGTGGAACGGGAAGAATTTCAGAGAATGCTACCCTGAAAGTTATGGATTTCAACTTCCTACCTAAAAGCCTAAATTTGGCCTCCAGAACCTCCCTCCTACACTTTCCTATGACATTGGTACCAACATGAAAAGTCAATATGGTGTTAGTAGAATCATGATGATAGGCTGTTGTTGAAATTAGTGAAGGGTTTTTGCTATGAGAGGAATTGGAGGTTACACATAAAGAAGAGTCCAAGTCCAAGGAATTGCTAGTGCATCCAGTGTTAGTCGATCAGAGGATGGGAGGATCAAGCAGTAGAGATGTGGAGTGTGATTCCATAACATGCACATCTGGCCATGCACATCTGGCCATGGACATGTCTAAATCAAAAATGGGCCCCCTTTGAAGCTAATTCCACATTTTCAGGTCTGGACATGTCCACAGGTCCGGAATCAGGGAGATAGATGTGTTCGGTGGACACGTGCAAGCAATTGTCAGCCAGCCCTGTGCCTTAGATGCGGCTAAACATTTTGGATGTCCCTACGGCCTACGCCCACTATATCCTGCCCATCCCCACAATGTACCTGTGGATGCCATACCCCTTGGGAAAAATGTGCATCTCCTAAGCTGCTCATCATAGACAGTAGTTTGATCATGCACACTAGACATAAATACCAATGAGAAAAAACAGGTGCTGCAACTTATACTATATACCAGTCTCCCTCATGCCCTGAAAAGTGCTAGGTAAACACAGTGCACCCTATTATGGTATACAAGAATGTAAATGTGAACATGTATGTCAGGACGTACCTTGTATCAAATGGCACGTGGCATTAGGGACCGGACCCTGTGATTCCTGTCCTGGTCATCTCTACAAACTTGCTTTAAATTGCTAGGGATGGACCCTCACCAAGTGCACAAAACCCCAAACTAACCTTGCAGGTCCCCAAAGGAGTTACAGTATTGCTGAGCAACAAATGTATGCCCTTTTTGTGCCTATGGCCTATAAGTGCACTCATTCTTCTGCTCGGCACTATCATTTCCCTCATCTCTCTCTACACCCCTCTGTGGGAACTCCACTCTTCTGTCAGATTGCTTCTATCTGTGCCCTTCTCTTCTACTGCCAAATCTAGATGTTGCTCCCTTCACCTTGCTGTTTTTTATGTCTGGAACAAACTACCTGAGTCTGTTCATAAGGCTTCATACTTGGCCCCTCTCAAATCCAGGCTGAGCACTCACCTCATCATTGCCACTGTTGGATCTGATCCGCTTAAGCTCCATTGTGTTTCCTGACCATTCTGCCTGGATGTATCCTGTCCACAGCTGGTGTGTTGTCTGTCTTGGCCAGACTGTAACATGTGTATGTGCAGTGCTGCGTACTCCTTGTAGTGCTATACAAATGATCAGTAGTAGTTGTAGCAGGGCCTTCTGGCTATGACATCTGATTCCCACATATCTAGGTACTGGCATTTCTCACAGCAGCTACAGCTGTGCCATCATGGCATATTTCGGTCTGTATACATCTGCTACCTGTGGGGCAACTCTGTCTGCATTCCCACAGCCAGCTTTGTCTGCCCTGGTCAGGGCTGTGTGGGTATGGGAGGGGAAATCCCTCTGCCATCACACCAAGTAGCCAGACTCTAGATATATCAACACTCTTACAGCTGTCATTGATCGTGGCCTGGGTAGGGATGTAGGCCACATGGGACAATCCGGGGAATGTTGGCACCACATCAGTTGCACAGTGGAGGAATGGCTGCCCTATCACGCTGGCACCTGGTGACGCTGCGGTCATCCATTCAGTCCAGGTACTGGCCAGGCTTTCATGTCCCTCCTGAATTGCAGATGAGCACACCGGATCCCCCCATGCATCCCTCATACCACACACACACACGCATGTATACTCTTACTTTCTGTCACAAAAACATGATTCTGCCAAAAAGATGCCCTGAACCTATACATAACAGCTATGACATAACATAATCACATGGAGTACCAGGAATTCATATATGATCTCCATTTCTAACCCAAAAAGGAATCCTTTCCATGCTCACACCCATACAATCCCTGCATTAGCAGTCCCATTTTTATGAACATGGGAATTGTTAGGGTCCTTTAGATTGGCTCATTTAGCACAAACAGCACATTGGTGCATAGCCTGAATAAACACTATTGCTCTTCTTAATATTTCTTTAGGGTTGTTTAGTAATGTGTCTTTACCTTTTAACATTCTCTCACCTCAGCTCCCTGTACCTTAGGACTGCATCTTATCGTTTTCCAGACTGCAGTTACACCATTTCAAAACACTTATCACAACCATTCTTTAATATGGCCATACTGCAGAGAAGAGCAGATTTTTAAAAAAATTCCTAGCCTTATTCCATGTTTCAGCAAGAATAACATGGATTTTTCTGGGAAATACTTAATATATACATGGGCCTTTCCTGAATATGCTTTTTACATCTCTGTGGCTGACCACGTTCTGCTCTCTCCGCCCACGTTCTGAGATCCCCATGCTAGCTCCATGAAATACACATGCCAATAGTGTTTCAGAATACAGTCTGGGATGTTTTTGGTACATAAACATCCCCACCACTTGTGCAAACCCCTTATTCGTGTTCTGGAATGATCCCCATAGTTTCACATTGTCATTGCTGGTGAAAAGGTTGCAAAAAAGAGGAAGACAAACAAACATGCAAATTGAAGAAAAATGGCCAATGCAGTAAAATATAGAAACAATACTTTTTTTTAGATAAGCTAATGACAAGAGGATGTGCAAAGATGGCATTGTGAGACTAAGAGTGAAAGGAGTGAATATGCAGAGATAAATGCTGATAAATTAGAATCATTGAACAAATATTCTGTTCTGTGTTCACAGAAGGGCTGGGAATGAGATCTCAAACAGATATGGCAATGAAGTAGACCTCAAATGGTTATCAGAAGACTGTGTTTGTAAATAGCTAGCTTAACTAAAACTAGACAAAGTGATGGTGCCAGACGGGTTCATCCAAGGGTATTGAAAGAACTTAGCGAAGTACTGGTGGCGCCACTGTCTGACCTTTTCAATGCTTCTCTAGAGGTAGGAGTGATCCTGGAAGATTGGAGATGGGCAAATGTGGTTCCTTTCATTAAAAAATAAGTAAGAAAGAGGAATTACAGGCCAGTTAGTCTGACCCATGTGGTGAGTAAATTAATAGAAATGCTAAAGCAGAGGATAGTGCTGTTTCTGAAATCCAAGAGATTACAGGATCCAAAACAATATGGCTTTACTAGGTCTTATCAGATGAGTCTGATTGATTTCTTTGACTGGATGACCAGAGAATTGGATTAGGGTAGAGCACTAGATGTGGAATACTTAGATTTCAGCAAGGCCTTTGACATCAGTGACTTATCCATAAACTGAATATCCTTGAGATGAATCCAAAAGTGACTGACTGGGTAAGAAATTGGTTGAGTGGAAGGTGACAGAGGATACTAATAAATGGAACTCACACTGAAGATAAAGGGGTTACTAATGGTGTGCCACAGTGATTAGCCCTTCCTTGAGGTCTTTTTAACATTTTTGTAAGCAATATTGCAGAGAGTCTGTCATGAAAGGTTTGTCTGTTTGCAGATAATACCAAAATCTGCAACATGGTACAAACCCTGAAGGGTATGGATCACATAAGGAGGGATCTAATGAAGTTTGAAGAGAGTTTGACAGCTAAGATTTAATGCTAAACAAATGCAAGGTCATTCAATTGAAAAGAGGCCCTGGAATGAAGGGAGTCATAGGATGAAGATAAAAGGGGCTAGACTCAGGAGTAATCTAAGGAAACATGTCCTTACAGAAAGGGTGGTGAATGCATCAAATAGCCTCTTTGTGGAGGTGGTGGAGATTAGAACTATATCTGAATTCAAGAAGGTATGGGACAAGTACAGAGGCTTAAGGCCTGCCAGCTTTTCTATCGTCGTAAAATATTTGAGGCAAAGAAAGATTACTTTTCCATGCTCATCACCAATTCTCCATCTACAATAAAAGCTATTTTTTCAGTTGTCTCTCAACTTTCTAGCAATGCCAACTCCAACGACATCTACCCTGGTCTGGGCCTACCCCAGAAACACTATTTTTAGACCAAAGTTCAGTCACTCAAGGCTACGCTATTCTCACCTCCACCTTTCTCTCAACCGGCTGAAGCCGGAGGTACTTTTTCTCTACCACTGCACTCCTGGTCACATTTTACCCCTGTGTCCCTCACCCTATTAGAGTTTGTATCACAGTCCATTCATAAAACCACTTCTTCCTTAGACCCAGTTCCATCAGCATGGCTAAATGAGCACAGTTTGGGACTCTTCCCGATCTTGCTTTCACTGGTCAATCAAAGTCTATCTTCAGGCATGGTACCTGAGGCCTGGAAAAAAGCTGCACTCCATCCTTTAAAAAAGGATCAGCATGGAGATCACACATATCCTCAAAATTACTGCCCTATCTCAAACTTAGTGTCACATTGAAGATAGTCGAGAAAATCGTCTTCTATCAGCTTGCAGATCATGTGGACGAAATTCATTTTCTCCATCCTCGCCAATCAGAGTTTTGCCCATGCCACAGTATGGAAACAGTCCTGGCAGCAGTCCTTAATGATATTTATAGGTCACTTGATCATGGGAATTATACTCTCGCAGTTCACTGGACTTATCTGCGGCCTTTGATCTGGTGGATCACAACCTACTTTTGGCCTGCCTGTACGAGGCAGGGATCACAAGTACAATGCTCTACTGGTTTCGTTCCTTTCTAAATCATAGATCTTTCCAGGTTCATATTCAAAGAGAGGTCTCTACCCCTAAGACCTTTTGTGCAGCATCTGCCAGGGTTCTATTTTATTGCCTTTATTATTTAACATTTTCCTCCGCCCATTAATTATTGAAATACAGGGATAAGGCATTTTCTGTTATGTTTATGAGGACTGCATCTTATTGTTATACTCTACTGATGATTCAGTAATAGATTTATCCCCTCTAAACAACTACTACTACTACTATTCAGCACTTATAAAGTGCCACGCACGCAGCACTGCACAGCTAACCTACAAGAGGTAGCCAATATACAAGAGACAGTCCCTGCCCGTCAAAGTCATGTTCATCGGAGCTTACAATCTAAGGTAGAACAGTATAGAGCATTAGTCAGTTCAGCGCAAGGTACGATGTGGTACAGTTTGGTCCTAAACGTTGACGAGGGTTAGGGTAAGATGAGGATGGAAGTCAGGATCTGAATGCAATGGTGAAGAGATGGATCTTCAACCTGGGTTTGAATAGGGATAAGGAGGATGCCTGGTGCACAGACGCAGGTAGGCTGTTCCAGGCGTATGGTGAAGCAAGGTGAAAGGAGCGCAGTCGGGAGTTCGCGGTGCGGGTGAAAGGCATTGATAGTAGTAATTTGTTAGTGGAGTGCAAATTTTGATGGGGATGTAGGGAGAGATAAGAGGTATTGAGGGGCCATAGAGTGAATGCATTTATAGATCAATAGGAGAAGCTTGAATTAGATGCGGAATTGGACAGGGAGCCAGTGAAGCAACCTGAGAAGAGGAGTAATGTGGGCATGGCGAGGCTGGCAGAAGATTAGTCGAGCAGCATGATTTTGTATAGATTGAAGTGGAAAGAGGTGGCTCACGGGGAGACCAGCGAGGAGTAGGTTGCAGTAATCGAGACAAGAGGAGATTAAGGAGTGGATAAGTGTTTTAGTAGTGTGTTCAGAGAGGAAGGGGCAGATTTTGCTGATGTTGTACAGAAAGAAGTAGCAGGTCTTAGCTACAAGCTGGATATGATCGGAGAAGGAGAAGGAGGTGTCAAAGATAACCCCTAGGTTGCGGGCCAAGGGAACAGGAAGGATAGTGGATCCATCCACATGGACTGAGAGAGGGGGACATGGGGGAGAGGAGTTGGATGGAAAGACAAGGAGTTCAGTCTTGGCCATGTTCAGTTTCAATCGGCGATGAGACATCCAGGCAGTGATGTCTGAAAGACAGGCAGAGATTTTGGACTGGGGTTGCTGGAGAAATATTAGGTGTAGAGAGGTAGATTTGGGAGTCATCGGCATAGAGATGGTACTGAAAGCCAAGGAAGGAGATAAGCGTGCCAAGGCCTTGGGTGTAGAGAGAGGAGAGGAGGGGGCCCAAGACAAATTCCTGGGGTACACTTACGTGGAGCGGGGTAGGGGAGGAGGAGAAGCCACTGGAGCATACACTGAATGAGTGATGGGAGAGGTAGAAGGAGAACCAGGATAATACAGAATCCTTGAAGCCAAACGAGGAGAGGGTGGTGAGGAGAAGGTTGTGGTCAACGGTGTCAAAGGCAGCTGAAAGATCAAGAAGGATGAGGATAGAATAGAGGCCCTTAGATTTAGCCAGGAACAGATCGTTGGTGACTTTTGTGAGTGCAGTTTCAGTGGAGTGTAGGGGATGGAAGCCAGATAGTAGTGGGTCCAGGAGGGCCTGGGAGGTGAGGAAGTTGAGGCAGCGATGGTGGACTGCCCGTTCTAGCAGTTTGGATATGAAGGGAAGGAGGGAGATGGGTCGATAGTTAGAAGGGCATGTGGGATCAAGTGAGGGTTTCTTGAGGAGAGGTGTGACAACAGCATGTTTGAAGTCAATGGGGACAGTTGCAGTGGAGAGTGAAAGGTTGAGGATATGGGTGATGGAGGGTACAATGGTGAGGGAGATGGAATGTAGGAGATGGGTGGGGATAGGGTCTGATGAACAGGTGGTGGGTTTGGAGGAGGAAAGAAGGAGTGTGGTTTCTTCTTCAGAGATCGGGGGAAGGAGGAGAGGGTGGCAGAGGGAGTATGGATGGGGGAAGAGAATTGGGGAGGAGGGGAGGTAGATTAGGGGGTAGGGAATTGGAGGGTAATCTTGTGGATTTTGTCGTAGAAGTAGTCGTCTAGGGTTTGGGTAGAAAGGGAGGGCAGGATTGGGGTCGGGGGGACCTTGAGGAGAGAATTGAGGGTATTAAAGAGGTGGCGAGGATCAGAGGCAAGGGAGTTGGTCAGATGGATGTAGTAATCTTGTTTGGCAAGTTATAGGGCTGACTGGAATGAGCCAAGCATGAATTTGAAGTGTAGAAGGTCTTTCGGGGAGCGGGATTTGGACCAAGCTCGTTCGGCAGAACGGGCGCAGATGCATAGGTAACGGATTGTGGGTGAAAGCCAGGGTTGGGGAGTATATCGTTTGACAGAATGTGGGGTGGGAGGGACAAGAGTGTCAAGGGCTGAGGATAGTGTAGCATTGTATGAAGATAAAGCCTCGTCGACGGACTTGGAGGATAAAATGGAGGAAAGAGATGGAGAAATGGTGGAGGAGAGAGTCAGGGGATCAATATTATGAAGGTTTCTAAATAGGTCAGAGGAGACAGGACGAGGTTGGGACGGCAGAAGCTGAAGAGTAAATGTTAAGAGGTGATGGTCAGATGAGGGAAGGATTGATTTGCGGAGGTATGAGGGAGAGGAATTGGAGAAGAGTATTAGGTCAAGGCAGTGGCTGTGTAGGTGTGTGGGGGCAGTGGAGCAAAGTTGGAGGTCGAACGAGGAGGTGAGAGTGAAGAGCTTTGAGGCATGGGGGTCGGAAGGGTTGTCG
Organism: Ichthyophis bannanicus; assembly: GCA_033557465.1. Taxonomy (NCBI): domain Eukaryota; kingdom Metazoa; phylum Chordata; class Amphibia; order Gymnophiona; family Ichthyophiidae; genus Ichthyophis; species Ichthyophis bannanicus. The sequence continues at coordinate 1,434,518,780 of CM066031.1, forward strand.
ATGTGAATGTTGAAATCTCCAAGAATAAGAGTGGGGGAGGAGGGATCCATAAAGGCAGAAAGCCAGGGGTCGAAGTCTGTGAGGAAGGTTGATTTGGATTTGTCGGGTGGGCGATAAATAATGGCTACTCGGAGGGGAAGTGGTGTGAAGAGGTGAATGGAGTGGACTTCGAAGGAGAGGGGGGAGTGTGATTGGGGTGGCAAGAGGGGTTGGACTTGGCAGGAGGGAGAGAGTAGGAGGCCAACGCCACCACGGTGACCAGTAGATCGAGATGTATGGGAGAACTGGTAGCCCCCATAGCAGAGAGAGGCAATGGATGCGGTGTCGTCTGTGGGGAACCAGGTCTCGGTCAAGGCAAGAAGGTGTAGGGCATTAGAGATAAAAAGATCGTGAATAAAAGGGTTTTTTTTAATGACTGAGCATGCGTTCCATGGGGCGCAAGAAAACGGGAGAGTGGAGGGGGGGAGGAGAGGGATATGGATAAGGTTGGCTAAGTTACATGTGGATTACTTGTTAGAGTAGCGTGGGGGTCTATTTCTAGGGTAATACTGAGATTTAGAGGGAGCAGGGTGCGGGTGGGTATGTCTGGGTGTGTGTGCTCTCCAAGAGGGACTTGAGGGATGGGAAGTGAGGGGTAGATTGATGGTATTAGGTAGGTTATGTGAGGGATTATTTTTGGGGGTAGGGTTGGAGTTAATATCTGTGGATGAGTGATTGTGGGATGAATGAGGGAGGGCGGAAGGAGGGAGGAGTGGGATGTGGATGAGATTAGATAGGGTACATGAGGAACTTTTTTTAGTGTGAGAAAGAAATCAGGGGGAGGGGCAGGGTTGGGGTTGATATTACCCGATGAGAGAAGGAGAAAGAGTATTAGAGAGTGAGGTAGAGTGGAGATAGTATGGCAGAAGTGAGGGTGGGGTTGCCTCAAAGAGAGGGGGCTGGTTGAATGCGGGGGATGGTATGAAGAAGCTCAAGAGCAGATACTAGGCTAGGGGGAAGAATGGAGGGAGAAGTGAGGAAGGTAGGGGAAGAGGATGGAGGGTGTTGGTAGGAGGGGAGGCAGTCGTGGAGGATGAGGAAGAGAAGGACAATGAGATGTGCGGCCATGGTAGTGGGCAGCAAGGTCTGAGCAAGTAATGGGTAGCAAGTTTTATGCAGGCAATGAGTAGCAAGTGCTAGACAAAGAATGGGTAGCAAGTAATAGGCAAACAAGCAGGCAGTGGTTTGCAGTTCTAAGCAAACAATGGGTAACAGTTCTATGCAGGCAGTGGATAGAAGTTCTAAGCAAACAATGGGTAACAGTTCTATGCAGGCAGTGGATAGCAGATCTAAGCAAGCAATGGGTAACAGTTCTATGCAGGCAGTGGATAGCAGTTCTAAGCAAACAATGGGCAACAATTCAATGCAGGCAGTGGATATCAGTTCTAAGCATACAATGGGTAACAGTTCTATGCAGGCAGTGGATAGCAGTTCTTAGCAAACAATGGGTAATAGGCAAACAATGGGTATTAGACTCTATGCAAATAAGTTCTCAGCAGGTTCTATGCAAGCAAGCGCTGTGCCTGTTCTCTGCAAGTAAGTTCTATGCAGCAATGGGAAGCAGGTTCAAGGAGAGTTACTTGCAGGATGCGAGGTCATGGGAAACACTAGGCTGTGGGTAGGGGTGGTAGGTGCTTACTTCATTTATTTTATTTATTTATTTAGCATACATTTGTATACCGCTACTTCCAGCGATCAGGAGCAGATTTGATTACATGACGGAGCTGTCAGAACAGGACAGAACAAATTTCAAATATACAAGGTGATTTACAGGATAAGCACGACACACAGTAGTTAGGTAACTTGATCTTCCTTCCATAAGATGGGAGGAAATTAATTACATATGTATAGACATTTTTACACATATGTACATCTTTATTTCTGCGGATGGCAAGAGTTAGTTATTACTGTCTAGATCATGTTATAGTAAATCTGAAATAGGTAAGTCTTGAGTTTTTTCCTAAAGTCTATCAGGTCGTTGTTAGAGTGTAGCTCAGGCGGGAGTTGGTTCCAGAGTGCAGGTGCTGTGTAGGAGTATGCTCTGTTACTTGTAGCGGTTTAGACAGATCTAATGCTTTTTGGCACGCATAGGGTATTTAAATTGGTGGTTCTTCTGCTTCTGTTAAGAGGTTGTGTGTTGATTAGGTTGGAGAGGAGAGATGGTGCTGTGTTATGGATGAGTTTGAAAGTGGTTATTAGGGTTTTGTATTTTATGCGAGCTACAATGGGGAGCCAGTGTAGTTCGATTAATACTGGCGTGATGTGTTCAGCAAAACCTTTTTTCATGATGATTCTAGCCACGACGGTTTGCGCCATTTGGAGTATGTTTAGGGTTTTCTTTTGAAGGCCCTGTAAAATGGCGTTGCAGTAGTTGAAATGAGGTGTGATGAGAGCTTGAGCTACTGTCCTGAAATCATTAGCTTCAATGATGCTCCGTAGTGGTTGCAGGACCCTACGTTTGTGGAAAATAGCCCTGTTTACTATGCGGAGGTGTTTTTCCATCTTTAGGTCACTATCAGTCGTTACCCCTAGATATTTTATTTCTTTCTTCGTGCGGTAGGTATTATTGCACAGGGTGACTGTTGCAGGTGGGTTGAACTCCGGTTTTCTTGAGATGTACATCACTTCAGTTTTTTTATGGTTTATAGCCATGTTGTTTCGTTGTAGCCATGTTTGCATCTCGCTTATGCATTCTTCAAGTTGGGTGTAATTTGGATTATTTGCGTCAATTTGTGTATACAGCATAATATCATCTGCGTATATGTGGTAGTTGATTTTGTGCTTTTTGAGAATTTCGCAGATTGGTTGCATGTATACGTTGAAGAGAAGTGAGGAAAGGGCTGAGCCTTGTGGTATGTCCTGTGTTTGGGGGAACGCCTCTGCTTTTTCATCGTTGAACTGGACCTGTTGCATTCTGTTTGTTATATATGATGAGAACCATTTTAGGGGGTTCCCGATATTCCTATTGTTTCAATTCTGTTCAGGAGGGTTCGATGGTGTACTGTATCGAATGCCGCTGAAATGTCAATAAATATGAGAATAAACATTTTCTTTTTGTCTTCTATGCCTTTGAGTAGGTTGTCCAGTAGTGCAATAAGCAGGGTTTCCACTTCATGTGGGATCTGAGTGGCCAGATGTGTAGGAGCGGTCGTTTTTGCTTGGCTCATTGGCGTTTCTCCTGTGATTGGTTTGTGTTGGGGTGACGGCTTGCGTGAGGGTGCCTTTGGTCCCCGCCTAAGGGCCATGCCAAAGGGCCCTCTGGCGAGGCACTCAGGTGCAGGCCTGCCAGTGCGGGCGTGCTGAGAGCGCTCCTGCCCTTAAGCCGCTGCCAGTGTTGGCCGGATTGACCTCGGCGTGTGGAGGGGGAGGAGCCGCTTCTCCTGCTCCACTCCCCGACGCCGATCAGGTGGAGGTGCTGGCAGGGGGCTTCCTTCTGGCACTGAGAGCACTCCTGCCTTAAGCCGCTGCCAGTGTTGGCCTGATTGGCAATATCCTCTTGGTTATTGAAGACTCTCTTAAACTGAACCCTAAGTCAACAGCAATTTGGTTTACTGGTTTGGATTTTCAGCCTACATTTGCCCCTACGATAGATGGCCAGCCTTTAGTATTGCATACTTCCCTTCAATATCTTGGAGTTGTGTTAGATTCGACCCTTACTTTCTCCCCTCAACTGGCCCAGGTAACTAAGTCGGCTTCCTGGCCTTACGGCGTTTTCGTAGCATTCGTTCATTTTTGGATCACCCAACCCAGATAACTGTGCTTTTACACACTGTGATACAGAGACTTGACTATTGCAATATTGTTTATCTAGGCCTTCCACAGGCTCCTCTCCTTCACCGCCAGACAATCCAAAATACGGCTCTTCGCGTACTAGCTCATGCACGCAAATTCAATCATATTACACCACTATTTGTCAAATATCATTGGTTACTTATAAATTCTCGGACCCTAACACACAAAATTATTCATGACACAGTTCCAGATTACTTGTTGGCTATTGTCTCCCTATATGCCCCAGCAAGATTTCTTCGCTCGCTCCATGATTTTTGTTTACAACTCCTCTCCACACGGAAAATAAAGTATGAATCTACAAGAAAATTAGCTTTGTCTGCTGCGGCTCCAGCACATTGGAATAGCTTGCCAGGCCACTTTCGCACAGAATTAAATTTCAAGTGCTTCAAAAAATCTCTGAAAACCTTCCTTTTTTGGAATGCTTTTAACTTACCTGAGTAGCTATTATGGTACGATGATACCTTTTGGGCATGGTAAGAACAGCCCTATAGTCTAAAGGAATTGTGTGTATTTATGTCTTATTCCGTTTGCCTGTCTTTTCTATGCTCATCCTATCTCTCCTATATTGTCCTGTCTACCCTATAATTCCTGTCACTTCTTTTCTTTTTAATTATTGTACACTGCATAGACTGCTATACAATGTTGTCATATAGCAAATAAAATATAACCATAACCATGATCTATAAGAGAGTGGAAGGGATTATAGAGCTTAATAGTTCTTATGGATCGCAGACTAGATAACCCATATGACCATTACCTGCCATCATTTTGTATACTTCTATGTACTGAGGTGTTTCCCCATCCTGAAAGATGGCCTGTAAAGTATTTGAATCTGGGGACTACTCATGTATCTAGAGAAGTCTAATAAGCTTGTTAGCTATGTGGTTTTGAACACTGGGGTTATAATAAGCCTAAGTTTAGATGCAGTTGACTATAAGTCCCGAATCTTTGATGCTTTTCATCAGAAACAGAGGGAAGTCACTTCTTGTTTGTTGACATAAAAATGGATGTTTCTGGAACAGATGATGCATGATCACCTCACTTCAATCAAGCAAAAGGCACAGCATGAACGGTTGGAGCAATGTGGTTCAAAATCTGAAAGTAAGCTTTGGCTATCGCTACCAGTGCAATTTAAATGCTGCAAACTTGTCAAAGGAGAGCTTGTAATTTGTCTTCTTGTCTGAATTGTGTCCAAGATAGTCCTATAAACAAAATTGTGCTTGAATGACACAAGGTAGATTTCTGAAAATTATAATGGAGCCCAGGTTCTGGAGAAGACATGTCATCTTGTTCCTGAGGACTATAGTTTGGTTTTCAAAAAAAAGCTGCTAGAAGACAGTCAGTCATTGAGCTATGGGAAGACTAGGTTACAGTTTGTTTTGGTAAGTGTCTACCACTATGAGGCATTTCATGAATACTCTAAGAGCTGATAACAGGCCAAAAAGAGTGATTAGACCAGCAATGGTCAATCTGAAGAATACTTCTAAGATAGTTTCTGTAGCAAGGATGAATTGATATGTGTATGCACATCCTTGAGCCTTAGGATACACAGTCAACCCCTTTTCGTTAAGAAGGGCAGAATGATACAATCTTAAAGGACTTTAGGACTTCCAGTACCTGTGTAATACTTCTTCAATCCTGATAATCCAGGGGTCTATCAATGCTGATCTTTGTCTCTGATGACATCTAATGCAAGGCCTCCCATTGCTCCACTAACCTCTCCAGCATGTCATAAGCGGAATTCCACCTGGTGCTAACATATTGCTTAAGCTAGTGTGCAGCTACCCCTGATATTACCTACGTCTCATACAGCTCACACCCACCCTTCACACTCTGATGAAAATACCCAACTATTTTTTGGTACTTCTCGATCAGTTGCCTCAGGATGGGGGCCACTTGCCTTGTTCCAGAGGTCTAGGGAGTCTCTGGCAATCAGGTACAGTAAATGTGCAAAACATTCGATCCCATGAAAGTCCTCTTGCTTCACTGTCTTGACCATGTATGTCCTACTATCTATTATAAAGAAACCTGGATGCTCTGTTCCAGTCCTGAAACATTGCTCTTATTTCTGCTAAGATATGAATCCATGTACAGTATGGCTGTCAACCATTCTCTGACTGTGCAGCACAGCCTATTGTTACTCTTCCACTGTTACTCCCCTGGTGGACTTGCAGCCTGTTCCTGCCTTGTTCAACTTCTGCCAGTGTGCTGTCAGGGAGAGGTAGGCATGTGTGGCCTTGTGACTAATCTAGATGTCAGTGGTGCAATGCATACTAGTATTGGCCTCTGCTTTTGCCACCTTTACCTGCAGCTTGCAGCGTAACTGAATTTATAGGATGGATATCACCTGCCTACTAAATGTTGTCCTGCAGAGCATTGGTAAGCAAGAGCTATGGGATGAAGCAGCATCTTAAACTCTAAGGATCCAATATTGATTTGCGATGACTATGTGCCTCTAAGGCGCATAGCCATTGCCACTGAACTTTAGCCCTGGATATTCAATCCGGGGCCATATCTGGCCACCAGAATTTCAGGCCCCAATGAGCCACATGGCATGGAAGCTAACTTTTGCCACTGCCTGGTTATCCCTAGGTACCGTCCCCAGAATGTCCCCAACATGCCCCGATGCTAAGTGGTTAGCATCTGGGAGTATAGTGACATTACTCAGGGATAGTCAGTGAATATCTCACTTAGGGGCATTTACACGGTTTACAGCTCTGCTAATCATGTAAATGCTTTGCAGTATCAGGTCCTAACTTCTTAACTATGTTCAAGGGATGGGATTATAATTTCCCCAATGCACAGGGTCACCACCCTCAGTGCTGCCTGTTCCTGCTCCATGACATTGCTTATGAACACCACCCATTTCTTCCATGGTAGCTTGCTTTGATGCAGGTTAGGCCTACTGCCATGCTATTTGACTGGTGTAAGAGGATAGGGGGTCTGCTTGGGAAACTGATTTTGTTTTTCCTATACTTTCCCACCATCACTATTTTCCCTCCTTGCTGGAGTTTCCAGCCTAGGATCAGTGCCCACTTTTGCAATGAGCCTGAAAAGGTGCTGTTTTTTTTTTTTCAAATGATAGTGCATGCCACTGTTCATAAGATGACCCATCAGCTTTTCTCCTGTTCATATGCTGTCTATAGTAATTGTATTCTGCATACTGCTGATCATCAAGCGCTTTAACATGTTTCCACATGTGTAAAGTTTTATGAGACTTTCTTTGTATTCCCATGGGGAGGGGGGCTTCTGCTTCTCGTCCGTGGCTAGAGGTAGAGGAGAGGATGAAAGGCCAATGGCATCCTTCTCATTCTCTATTGTCCCCTCTACCTGAATGGCGCTCTTGGCCTTTTACATTCAGGATCAATTTCTACCTCCTCACCAGGTGGCATGCTAACAAAACCTCATCAAAAGTCTCTTCTGCCAAAACACTTTCATTATCTAATAGTTCAGATGTAAATCCCATTTATGCATCCCTCAGATTCTATATCTGCCAAGATCATCTCCACACACTTTTCAGCAGAGAATATGGTGTGCCTACTCTGAAGCTGAGTTGCCTTTACCGGCTGCTTCACTGGTGTCTCCCTCACCCCACACTGTGTCTTTCTTCCATTGCCCCTCTGAGGAGATGACACCATACGAGCACCTGCTTTTTCACAGTTGCACCCATCAGATCTTTCAACTATCCTTGTAAAGCAATATTTTTTTTAGCTGGGGTGGTAAACTAAAGGCATCCCTAATCATGTACTGTCAATACCCTGTATCTTTCTGCGCGCATGTGTCAGTACTGCTCTCACTTTCTCTTCCCAAACATTATGATATGCCCAGGGTAGGCCCCTCAGTGCCTACTTATGCTGACACTCCTGAAATTAGTGGGAGGAAGGGTGATGTGTTTACCAAGAAAATGCTACAATGGAACAGGGTTTCCAGCTCTCCTAACCTGGGCCCTCTGAAAGAGTTAATAATATAGAGAATGGCTTGGAATTTTACTGATGGTTTAGCAGTATATGTATATAGAAGTCAAGGTTGTATTTTGAGAAGCAGATTGACCTGAAACAGGTACAGTAGTATTTATCTTGATCTGTAACATGTAGATAAACAGAAAGTGAAGCAAAGCATGACATATGAGGTGTGACAAACAAGAAATGAGACTGTGGCAGCCTCGCCCATGACTCAATGCCAATTGGCTAACCGCTTATGTCACTGTGTTGTGCAATATCTCACCACTATTCTGCTATAATATTTTTCATCTCTCTCACTCTGTTTTTCTTTTTCAGGGTTTTTTTGTAGCACACTGCTCCATCACTTTGTCACGCAACTGGAGGTGGCAGAAATATGGAGCAAAGAAACAACTTGAAATTTCTGGTTAAGTTGGAGAATGGCCCAACTGAGTGTCTCCAACTTCTCCAAAAGGCTTATGGAGAAGATGCAATGTCAAGGCCATGAGTGTTCAAGTGGAGGATGACCCCCAAGTCAGGACGGCCTTCCACGACAAAGACAGCTGAGAACATTGACAGAGTGAACTAGCTGGTGCAGAGTGATCGCAGACTGATGGTGTGGATGAAAGCTGAGGAGCTCACCTTGAACAGGGAGTCAGTGAGGACCATCTTGGTGCAGGAGCTGGGGATGCATAAGGTGTGCGCCAAGATGGTGCCCAAGCTTTTATCAGATGGCCAGAAGGAGCACCGGGTCAATGTTTGTCTAGACTTTCTAGAGATGATCAGAGAAGATCCAGAGATCGTTGGTCGAGTCATCACAGGAGACTAGACTTGGGTCTTCCAGTATGACCCTGAAGGCAAGAGACAGAGCCTGCAGTGGAAAACTCGACTGTCACCCAAACCCAAGAAGGTATGCACGCCCAAATCAAGGATCAAGGTCATGCTGATCTCATTCTTTGACTAGAAGGGAGTGGTCCATCATGAGTTTGTGCCTGAGGGTGAGACAGTCAACCATCACTTCTACCAGCAGGTCCTCAATCACCTTCATGACCGGGTTCGGCGCAGCAGGCAGGCTCTGTGAAGAGGCAAGTCGTGGCTGCTCCACTATGACAATGCGCCCACACACACTGCACTCAGTGTGAGGCAGTTCTTGGCCAACAAACAGATCACAGTTCTCTACCACCCTTCCTATTCCCCAGATCTCACACCTTGCAACTTTTGGCTCTTCCCCAGGCTGAAGACTGTGCTCAAAGGAACTCATTTCCCCTCTGTAGAAGAGATCAAGGCCACTGTGACGAGGAAGCTGAGGGACCTCAAGAAGGAGGACTTTAACAAGTGCTTCCGTATGTGGCAGAAGTAAATGCAGAAGTGCATTAACTCTGGGGGGGGGGGGGGGGGATTATTTTGAAGGGGACAATGTGTAATTTCTCTGTAGATTTTGTAATAAAACATTTATAGGGCAGTCTCGTTTCTTTTTTGTCACACCTCGTAGAGTGATAAGACAAAATTGTACAATGTAGCAGGGTTTTTTTCTAATAAATGAAGTCTTATGGCTTAGCTAAGGTGAAGGATTACAAGAGACTGCTCAAGTTTGCAGGCCTGTGAATCTCTCACTTAATGCCTTAAGCAGACACTGTTATGGTATAATTCTGTGTGTGTGTGTTTTTTCATTCTTTCCTCACTTGCACAGAATTTAGAGAAATGGAGCCAAAGAACCGAGGTCTTGTCAGGAGAAGAGCATACAAACAGGACTGCCTTTCTTGTAGCACTCTACAAGCCTATGCCACCCTGCAGTACCATCACTCCAGGTATGTTGCCTCAGATACCATGGCCAATGTCCCACATCCAACCTTAGCTAGGCCCTTTACTGTCCAGTTAGACTTTCTGCCCTCTGACACTCTTCAAAGAACCAGGGAGAAGGGGAATGTGCCAATACTCTAATGGGAATGGATTCCCAGTGACTGCTTATCTGATAGACAAATAAAAAGTTAAATGACAGCTATCTTTTGCGTTAATTTTTTTGTGAACATGGGTTGAAATAGATAAAGTGCTCTGACTTCTTACCTCCACAGCTTCTGTCACAGACAATATGGCTGGTGTTCTATCCCATGAATAGTGGGGTTGGATGTCCGGGTTGGATCTCCAACCTGTGCTCAGCCCCGGAATGTGATTCCATTGCCAGTTCTCCCCACACATACACAGTGCGTGGAGAGCTGGGCAGGGATGGTGCTGGGGTGGTGTGGGTGAGGGGCCAGCCACTGGGATGTACAGAGGCAATTCAGGTCATGCCTCTGTACGTTCTCTGGCACTGTTTTAAATGCTGGGCTTTTTCCACCCTCATGGTGGAGTAAGTCTTGGGTGCATCCCATATCATGTGCCGCACATTCCTGCACCATGGTTAGATGGCCCTGTTGTGCCCCTGCAACCATGATCCAGCCCACTGCAGTCACTGGTGAAGACCAGACAGTGGGCTGCAGGAGCATATGTCTAGCATTGCATGGCACCAGGACACTAATTTTCCTTCGCTCCAGCAGTGGCATTCTGGCATCGGGATGGGCAGCTCCCCATACGTCGATCTGCTTGGCATACTGGGAGTGCCCAGATGTCTATGTCCCTGATTCTGCAGTCGCGGGTATGTCCAGGACCAGCGGTAGTAGAACTGGGTCCATCACCCGCACATACAATTTTTGCTCGGCCAATGCGGGCAGACGTGTGGGAACCGGAATGGGCATCTATATGAACAAGATTGTTACAAAAATATTATTGCATTGTATCTTCTTGTTCTGCAATGGTAGATTTTGAAACAGTAACCTCTCCTTCTACCACTGACTCTGCCTTGTATCAAAATGCAAAGGCACTCCTTCCCTTATCCAAAACTTTCAAGCCCCCAGTTGTGTGCCAACTTCCGTCTCCACAGCAATAAGGAAGGCAAAAACAACACTCAGAAAAAAAACAAAAAAAACAGCTTGTATATTTTTTGCACCTTGATGTAGCAAGACAAGCAAACCTCAGTCATAGCTCCCTCCTTAATGACTGAAAGTCAGGTCTAAAGCTATATGTTGGGCCATTTTACTAAAATGTTCTGAGATTTTGCACATAACACACCCACCTTTTCTCCTTATACTAAAATTGCTTTATAACCCTCAATCAACATGTCACAATGCAATAGCTGTGGTCCCTTTATTCTAAGACAAATCATTTGGAACCTTACAGCTTGCCCTACATGTTTCAAACTATCTGCTATGCATCAATCTATTAAGGGAAGAATTAGCTGCAATGAAACACACCTCCCCTAGGGTACAAATTGAAAACAATCCACCACCGCTCCCACAAAGAATCAAACATCCCAGGAACAAATGTATGACAGTGGGCTCTGGTAAGTTGTGACCTGTAACATGGAGACACCCTCTCTAACAAGAGACATCCCTGCATAATGCCTTCTCTACCTTAGAAAATGAGAGTGCCCAATTAGTGGAAACTGAAGTGGACTTAAGTGAAAAAATTAACACATAATCTACTGATAATGCACCATACATGAACATAAAATTGCAAAACAGGAAACTTACTATTTGGAGATTCCGTCATCAGAGGGATTAACTTGTGAACACAGTCCAAAAGATAGAAGATGGTCAAATGCCTCTCAGGCTCTTCAGCCAACAGGAATATAAACCAAATTGTTAGCATAATCAGTGTGGAAAGTAAGCACTCTAAAATTGATGTTATTATCCACTTTGGTACAAATGATCTGGCTACAAACAGTATCTCTACAGTACAAAGGGATTTCCAGATTTTGGGGGAGAAACTTAATCCTGTTGTCAATTAGCATTCTCAGAAGTTCTACCTGCTCATGAAAAGGGAGAAGAGAGGCTGCATTACATAATCAACTTTAATACTTGGCTCCTAACCTGGTAAGGATTTATATATAAAGGCAATTGGGTCAATATATGGAACAACAAGAGGCAAAAGGATCCTAAGTGAAAAATTCAGGCAATATGTGGATAAGCATTTAAACTAGGGAAAGGGGGTAATGGATAGAAAAGAAAAAGTTCAGAACATCACTACTAGCAAAAAAATAATAACATTGGAAACAGTCACCATATTAACCCACATATCAATGACAAGCGGGAAGAGGAGTCTAGAATAAAATCCATGCAAAATAAAAGCAAGTCAACCATAAATTGCTGGAAGGCAATGAGCACAAATGCTCGAAGTCTAACCAACAAAGGTCCTGATCTGGAATCCCTAATGGTGGAAATGGACATGGATATTGTGGCCATTACAGAAATATGGTTTAATGAGTCCCATGAATGGGATATAGCCATAGATGGTTAAAATTTATTTAGAAAAGATAGAGAAGGCAGAAAAGAAGAAGGAGTAGCCCTTTATGTCAAAAGCAATATTAAAGCCACTGAAATGTAGGGGATGTGGGGAAAAGAAAAAGTGCAGGGAATTGTGTTAGAAAGAGGAGACATTGACATTACAAAGGTAGCCCTGAAGTGAGAAGTGATCATATGGGGTGACTTTAATCTACCAGATGTGAATTAGAGTATTCCTTCTGCAAATCAAAAAGAAGTAGAAGGATCGTGGATGCCTTCCAACAAGCATTGTTCAGACAAATGGTGATGGAACCAACCAGAGAAAGTTTGACACTGGATCTAGTACTCACCAATGGAGATAATGTGTTGAATGTCCGGGTGGGTGCCCACATGAGCAGCGGTGATCAGCTGGAAAGGGGATTAATGATCAGTGTTGGAGGGGATGCAATGAGAAAGGGAATTAGTTGCATATGTGGTGGAATTGTAAGTGGATACAAGCCTTTTGGATTGAGATTTTGGAGTTGATATATAACATGACAGGATATTGAATACAAAGAAAGCCAGAGATTTGTTTACTACATCAATTAGATGTAGACATTCCAAAGAGAGTTAGTGGAGTGATACATCACTGTATAGTAGCTGCTAGAAATTAAATAGCACAACATTGGCAGGGGAAACCCATGCCACATAAGGCAGGATTTGTGAAAAGTGTGGCAGAGATGTGTTTGATGCATAGATTGACGGAGATGAGGTGGGGGACAGGTGAGAAAGTTGTGGAACAATGGAAGAGTGTGTGTAAGTGGTTGGAAAAATGGAAGGAAGAATGAATGGGAGTGCTAGAGAAAATATGAGAGGGATTTTATGCAAAATTTAAATAAAATTTGACTGGAAGGATAAATGGTGATTGTGTGAAAGGAGACAGGATATTAAATCAATAAATCAATAAAACACCCACAAATAAGAACAGAAGCGAGGGACATCTTGAACAATTTTCAGAAGACTGTGTTCGTGAGAAACAAGCTCAACTTAAAGTAGACAAAGCGATGGGACCAGATGGGATACACTCTAGAATACTGAGGGAACTTGGGGATTTTCTAGCAACTTCACTGACTGACCTTTTCAATGCCTTGTTGGAGTCGGGAGTGGTGCCAAAGGACTGGAGAGAGGCTCATGTGGTGCCTTTACACAAAAGCGGAAGTAAGGATGTGGTTGAAAACTACAGGCCGGTTAGTTTAACTTCGGTGGTGAGTAAATTATTGGAAACGCTGCTGAAAGAGAAAATAGTGAGGTTTCTGGAGTCCAGCGGATTACAGGATCCGAGGCAGCATGGATTCACCAGAGGCAGGTCTTGTCAGACAAATCTGATTGATTTCTTTGACTGGGTGACCAGGGAGTTGGACCGAGGGAGAGCTCTAGATGTGGTGTATTTAGATTTCAGTAAAGCCTTTGACACTGTTCCTCACAGGTGACTTATAAACAAACTGAGTACCCTAGGGATGGACCCTAAAGTTACTGCTTGGGTTAGAAATTGGTTGGGTGGGAGGCGACAAAGAGTACAAGTAAATGGAGCTCACTCTGAGGAGAAGGATGTTACCAGTGGTGTGCCCCAGGGATCTGTCCTTGGTCCGATTCTTTTTAACATCTTTGTTAGTGATATAGCGGAAGGGCTGTCGGGTAAGGTTTGCCTCTTTGCAGATGATACCAAAATCTGCACCAGAGTAGACACCCAGGAAGGTGTAGATAACATGAGGAGGGATCTAGCTAAGCTTGAAGAATGGTCTAGAATTTGGCAGCTGGGATTTAATGTTAAAAAATGTAAGGTCATGCATTTGGGCTGCAGCAATCCAAGGGAGCAATACAGTATAGGAGGTGAAGTACTTTTGTCCACTAAAGAAGAGCGGGACCTAGGCATGGTTGTGTCTGATGATCTTAAAGTAGCTAAACAGGTAGAAAAGGCGACGGCAAAAGCTAGAAAGATGCTTGGGTGCATACGGAGAGGAATGGCTAGCAGAAAAAAGGAGGTGATAATGCCTCTGTATAAGTCTTTGGTGCGACCTCATTTGGAGTATGGTGTGCAATTCTGGAGACCGCACCTTCAAAAGGATGTGAACAGGATGGAGTCGGTGCAGAGACTGGCTACTAAAATGATTAGTGGGCTTCATTATAAAGCATATGAGGACAGACTTAAGGATCTTAATATGTACACCTTAGAGGAAAGGCAGGATAGAGGTGATATGATTGAGATGTTTAAATACCTCTGTGGCATAAATGTTCAGGGAGAGAGCCTCTTTCAATTGAAAGCAAGTTCTGCTACGAGGGGACATGGGATGAGGGTGAAGGGAGATAGATTCAGGAGTGATATGCGGAAATATATCTTTACAGAAAGAGTAGTGGATCCATGGAATAGTCTCCCAGTGGAGGTGGTAGAGATGAGGACAGTAACTGAATTCAAAAAAGCATGGGACCAACACAGAGGATCTCTAAAGGTAAAAAGTGGACTGTTGTAGTTGTTGTTATGGAAGGACAGACTAGATAGGCCATGTGGTCTTTTTCTGTCATCATGTTTCTATGTTTCTATATTTAATGGATGAGGTTGGATGAGCGGGGGAGGGTGGGAGAGGGTGGTTAGAAAGGGAATGATATAAAGAGTATTTAGAGTAATATTATATGAATTAATAAATGTATAATTGTTAATAAATATAAATGTTGTGGGAAGTTTGATACATAAATGTTATGCGTAGTTTGATACATGTTAAGTGATGTTTGTAATGATACTAAATACTTAATAAAATGATCAAATTGAAAAAAAATGGTATGGTTTGAGGTAAAAGCCCAGACAGAGTCCAATCACAGCAAACTAAAAGTCCTAGTCTTCAAAAACACTGACTTCAGTAAAATAGCAAAGTGCCTGAAGGAGGGTTTGGCAGGTGGGAGGAGATAAGGGAGGTAGAATTGCAGTGGGCTAAATTAAAATAGGCAATAAAAGGGGCAACAGATATATATGTAAAGAAAGTAAATGAAAACAAGAGGAAAAGGAAACCTATATGATTCTCCAAAGAAGTGGCTGCACATAAAAAGCAAAAAACACAGCTTTCACAAAATTCAGAAGATCAGAAATAAGGATAACAAAAGCAAAGGTGGAAGAAATGATGGCTAAAGATGTGAAGCATTGAGACAAAACTTCCAGGTATATTCGAGAGAAGAGGAAGAACAGAAGTGGAATTGCAAGACTCAAAAGTGTCAAGGACAGATTTGTGGAAAGTGACATTGAAAAAATGAAAATGCTAAACAAAATACTTTTGTTCTGTTTCACAAAAGAAAATCCTGTAGGACCATGTATGATTGACAAATATACAAATGTGAAAGGAGTAGATACCACACATTGACAGATGGTATTTTTGAACCGCTTGAAAAACTGAAAGTGGACAAGGCTAAGGGACCAGATGGGATATATCCCAGGATATTGAAAGAGCTCAGAGAGGTTCTTGCAGAGCCTTTAAAGGATGTTTTTAATAGATCCTTGGAGACAGAAGAGGTTCCACAGGACTGGAGAAGGGATGATGTGGTACCTCTTCAAAAAGTGGTAATAGGGAAGAGCTTACAAATTATAGGTCGGTAAGCCATACCTCAGAGGCGGGAAAAGTAATGGAGGCACTCTTGAAAGAAAGAATAGTGAACTTTCTAGAAACAAATGGGTTGCATGATCTGAGGCAACATGGTTTTACCAAAGGATGATCATGCCAAACAAATTTGATTGACTTCTTTGGCTGGGTGACCAGAGAACTAGATCAAGGGCATGCGATGGATATGATCTACCCAGATTTCAGCAAAGCCTTTGATACTATTCCTCATAAGAGGCTTATCAATAAGCTGAGCAGCCTGGTGATGGGTCACAAGGTGGTGAACTGGATCAGAAATTGGTTGATTGACAGGCAACAGAAGGTGGTGGTAAACAGAATTCACTCAGAAGAAAGGAAGGTGAGTAGTGGTGTGCCTAGGGATCAGTCCTGGGACTGTACTGTTCAATGTACTGTATTTGTGAGTGATATTGAAAGGAAAAGTCTGCCTTTTTGCAAATGACACAAAAATCTGCAAAGAAGTGGACTCCTCTGAAAGAGTGGACAACATGAAGAAAGATTTACAAAAGCTGGTAGAATGGTCTAATGCTTGGTAGTTAAGATGTAATGTGAAGAAGTGCAGAGTCATGCACTTGGATGCAGAAATCCAAGGGAATTTTATGTGATGGGGGCAAGAGGTTGGGTGCATGAACCAGGAGAAGGACCTTGTAATAATTGTTTCTGAGGGTCTCAAAGTGATGAAACAATGTGACAAGGCAGAGACCAAAGCCAGAATGATGCTGTGTTGTATACATACAGGAATAACCGGCAGAAAGGAGGAAGTACTAATGTCCCTGTACAAGTTATTGGGGAGACCTCACTTGGAGTATTGTGTTCAGTTTTGGAGACCATAACTCACAAAGGATATAAAAAGACTTGAAATGGTTTAGAGGAAGGCAACCAAAATGATTTGGAGAAGAGACTTGAATACTTTCCAAAGACGAGAAAGCTGTAAAACTAGAGGGCATAATATAAAGATGCAAGGGGGTAAACTGAAATGCAATGTCAGGAAATACTTTTTTATTGAAAGGATGTTGGATGCTTGGAATGCCCTCCTGATGGAAGTGGTGGGGACAAATACAGTGACATAATTCAAAATGGCATGGGGCAGACACAGTGGATCCCTTTATAGCAACAGGATAAAATAAAAATAAACATAACTATCTCTTATATCTCAACAAATAGGGGTGACCTGTATGGAGTGGTGGGTACACACCTAAGCAAAGGCATGGGGAGGGGTGACCTGCATGGAGTAGCAGATACACCTACTCTTGTCACCTTGCTGGGCAGACTAGATGGACCATACTGGTCTTTATCTGCCATCATATACTATGTTACTAAGTATACCCTAGAGCAGAGTAGAATGACTTCTACAACCAGCTTCAAAACATACTGGATTTGATCCCGCAGACAAAGTTGATTATTCTGGTGGGAGATTCAATGCTCATACCAGTGTGGACAGGACCAGATGGGAAGAAACACTGTGTAGTTTTGGCCATGGTGTGATCAATACAGTGGACTGTGCCTGCTGTCCTTCGCTGCATCAAACAACCTGGTAATTGGAAACAGTCACTTTCAGCACCCTTGCAAACACCAGCTTACATGGTGTAACCCATCTGGTGAAGACTCGACAGTCCTGGACTACATTCTGATCAGCTCTCGATTCCGATCATCGCTCAAAGACGTAAGCGCAATGAGGGGGCCCAACTGTGGATCCAACCACTATCTGGTCTGTGCCAAGGTACAGCTGCAATTACAATGGGCAACGCAGAAGGCACTTCCACCAGTTAAACTGAACTGGGCTTGTCTGAGGGATCTGGCACTCAGACAAGAATTACAAATCACCCTATCTAACAAATTTGTTGCACTTGAACCATCGGATGATGTTGATGCAGAAGAAAATCATATTTCAGAGTCCATCCTGGAATGCACCACCCCCTCTGTGCCCACCCAATTGTCATCAGGCATAGCCATGGATTTTGGATGAGTGTCTGGATCTGGTGGATAAATGGAAATGAATCAAACATGTTGACTTCAAGCAGTATCGGTGAATGAACAAAAAGTTCAGACAGAAGCTGAAGGCAGAATGAGAAGCCTACTGGAATGGTATCGCAGCCAAACTGGAAGAAGCAGCATCTAGGCATGAGTAACAGACTCTCTATCTGACCCTTAGGAGACTTAGTGGCAAAACATTGTCAGCAAATGTATTGTTCCATGGTTCAACCACACCTTGAATATTGTGTGCAATTCTGGTTGCCGTATCTTAAAAAGGATATAGCGGAATTAGAAAAGGTACAGAGGAGAACCACCAAAATGGTAAAGGGGGTGGAAAGATACCCTTATGAGGAAAATCTTAAAAGGTTGGGGCTCTTTAACATGGAAAAGAGAAGGCTGAGGGGAGATATGTTAGAAGTCTACAAATTAATGAATGGAGTAGAATAGGTTAACGTAGATCAGTTGTTTATGCCATCAAAAAGTAGAAAGACTAGAGCACATGCAATGAAGCTGCAATGTAACCCATTTAAGAATAATAAGAGAAGGGGCTTCTGGGGGCAGGATGACGGCAGGTTGTTGCTGCCATTGAGATGCTCTGCACTCACCACTCTAGTCCGGTCTCCTTGGCTGCTCTGGAATGGGGCGTCAGAAGAGAAAACAGGCTTCCCTTTCCTCAGGGTTAGCTTCTACTACTGCCGGACAGAGGACATTGGCGGCATGTAGCTTTTCGGCGGCAGCTGGTGGAGCGGTGTCTTCAGCGGAGCCCTCGGTGATTGAACCATCGGCTCTGGGTGCATCTGGGGTATGGCTATCTCCTGAGCAGCGCACCCCCTGCCTCGACCTGAGTGTGCGGTCCCAGTTTTTGGAGTGCCTCCCACCGGTATGCCAATGTGCTCACTTGTTAGAGGAAGTGAAGAGGGCTCCAGCAGGACCTTAACAACTTCTTCACCCCAGTAAACTACAGTAGAAGGAGTTGGAGCAGGGAGGTTCAGCCCCCTTGTTGGGGAACCTGCAGCTGCGACCGGGGGGGTTTGATGGAATCCCAGGTCTGAAAGGCTTGATAAAACCAACAGTTATAAAGTTAGAAGCACTGTGGGATGCGGTGGCTACCATGAATACTTCACTACTTGCTGTTGTGGGAGTTGTGAAAGTTGATTCTATTTCATTGAGGAGTGATATTGCTGAGACGAAAAGAATGCAGGAGGACCAGGCTCGGCATTTGACCGGTGTGGAAATGGAGTTGGAACATCTTCGAGGACTCTGTGCTGCTCAAGTTAAGGATAAAATCTTGCTATCTAAAAAAGCTGAATATTTGGAGAACTATGTGCTTAGAAATAATTTGAGACGACTGAATTTTCCTAAATCTCCTATTATGTCTCCTTTGGAGATGGTTCGCAAATATCTCCGGGAAGTGCTTAAACTCTCTGGAGAAAATTTGCCTCCTATTGTGCGTGCACAGTACCTAACCGTAGGCCCTGTGTTTAAGGGCCCCACTTCGGAGAATCTGTTTCAGGGAGCCGGAGATCTTACGGCGTTCTTGGAGGATTCTTTAGAAGTGGTGACCGGCCGAACTACCTTGCTTGTGACTTTAGCCTTGGAGACTGATAAATCTTTGATTCTTCAAGCATATTTTAGAAATTTCAATGTTACTTTCTTAGATTCGAAAGTATATATGTTTCCTGATCTTGTTCGTGTCACCAAGTTGAGGAGAAAGGAATTTCTTGGTCTTAGACCCAGAGTTATTTCCATCGGGGGTAGTTTTGAGTTGAGATTTCCTCCCCGATGTATAATTACCTTTGATGATAAGTTTTTTCTTTTCTTTGAGCCTAGTCAGTTATTGGAATTTCTTGTTGCTAGGGAAGGTACTGTGGTGCATACTACATCCAACATGGCTGATTCTTAAGTCTCCACCCTGCTATGATGATTTCTTGTTTTCCTTTATATGAAAAATTATTTTACCTGTGGCCCCCCTTGATTGCCTAAAATTGTGGGCTAAATTTAGGATGGATCATTATTTGATTTGTTATTACTTATTATACATTTCTTTGATGATTATATTATATGTATCATCCTGTTACTTTCATTCTGTTTTGCTTGAATATTTTGGAAATTAATAGAAAAAAGGGAAAAAAAAGACTAATAAGAGAAATTTTTTTTTCACTCAACATGTAATCAAACTCTGGATTTCGTTACTGGAGCTTTTAGTGTAGTTGGGTTTAAAAAAAAGGTTTGGATGTTTCTGGAGGAAAGGTCCATAAACCATTATTAAAGAGGACCCAGGAAATCCACTGCTTACCCCAGGACTGTGGAAGCTGTTGGCTTTGGGTACCTGCCAGGTACTTGTGACATGGATTGGCTACTGTTGGAATACTGGGCTTGATGGACCTTGGTCTGGCCAAGTATGGCATTTCTTATGTTCTTAGGTTCTTAATAACAACATCAAGAAAGAAGATGGCACCTTTGTGAGCTTCCCTGGTGAATGCCTGCAATGGTGTAAAAAATTCTTCCAACAGCTATACCACCATGATCCGCTCTGGGGACTATCACCAGAGCTACCACCCATTGATCTGCCAGAAAATTCGTTCCTCGAAGGTGAACCAACAGTTGATGAATTGAAGTGTACAATAACAACACTGAAGAAAGGAAAGATGCTCGGTGGTCCAAATCACTGCCAAAATGATCAAAGCTGGGGTGACATCCTGCTGCAATGGATTCATATTTAATTTAATTTTAATTAGCGAGTTTTTATATACCGCACCTTCCATTGATCAGTTGCGGTTTACATGGAAAAACAGTAAACAGGCAAAGCTGCTTTTACAGATAACAATGTGAAACTACAAAGAAATCCAATTTTACAATTAACAGTTGTAAACTATATACAAAGAACCAGATTTTAACTATGTACAGGTATGTATGTTTTTGAGATCGTCGGTTTGGGGTTTTCTCATTTATTCCAGTTCAAAGATGGGATATGTCAGCTGGTGAAGCTATCCTTTTTCTTGTTGAAAAGGTAAGTTCGACAAGGATCCGTAGTATGTTGAGAATAAGTGAGTTTTGAGTTTTTTCCTGAACTCCATGGTTTGAGGTAAGGATCTTAATTCCGATGGAGTGTTGTTCCAAGTTATAGGGGCAGCATGGGAGAATGCTTTCTTGTTTGTTGATTTTTTGGCCTTTATAAATTCCTTTGGTGTTATAAGTTTGTTTAGTTGGTCTCGCCTTTGGAGATTATGATTGGGTTCTTTATTAATGAGGTTGTTTAGAGTAAGAGGTGCTGTGTTGTTCAAGACTTTGTAAGTAGTAAAAAGAGTTTTATAATGTATCCGGCATTGAATCGGGAGCCAGTGTAGATTCTGTAAGATAGGTGTTAAATGTTGGAACGGTGGGACATTCATGATAGTCCTTGCTGCTGCATTTTGTGCTAGTTGGAGTTTTTTTAGATTATGTTTTGTTATGCCTAGTAGGGTTAAGTTCGCAAAATCGAAATGGGGAGTTATTATAGCTTGTATTATACGTTGAAAATCCTGTAGACGCATTAGGGGGCGGAGTTGTTTTAAAACTTTTAGTTTAAAATAAACTTTTTTTGTTATATTTCTTATATGTGTGTCCATACTGAGGTGTTTGTCTAGTATTACTCCTAGGTATCGTATTTCAGTTTTTAAATTGATATCATTATTTTGCAGTGTGATGTGTGATGGGGGAATGAATGTTGTGTTTTTAGTTACTATTAGGGCTTCGGTTTTTGCATGGTTAATGAATAAGTTGTTTTCATTTAGCCAATTGTTTATTTCATTGAGGCAGGTATTAATAAGTAGTGTAGGAATATTAGGTATTGTGAATGGGACATACATCATTATGTCGTCTGCGTAAAGATGATAGTGCACATTGAATTTTTTAAATATTTGACAGATGTGTTTTAAGTAAATATTAAATAGTAGCACTGACAGTGCAGAGCCCTGGGGGAGGCCTAGTTCCTGATTGTAAGTTTTTGAGGTGAGGTTGCCAATTCGTACCGTTTGAGTTCGGTCACTTAGGTATGAAGAAAACCAGTTAAGAACCGTGGATTTTATACCTATTTGTCTTAGTTTATTAATCATTGTTGAGTGGTGAACACTGTCAAAGGCGGCAGAGATATCAATGAATATGAGTAGGAATGCCTGTTTTGAATTATCGATACCTCTTACAAGGGTATCAATAAGAACTGTTAGTAGTGGCTCCACCCTGTGGTGAGGGCGAAACCCATACTGTTGATCATCCAGGGGGGCTGAGCTATCAATGTATTCTTGGGTCTGGATTTGTACTGCTTTTTAGATTAATTTAGCCAAAAACGGGATGCTTGATATGAGTCTGTAGGATTTAGGAGATGTTTTGTCAAGGGTGGAGTTTTTTAAGATTGGGCGAATCTGTGCATGTTTTAGTGCTGGGGGTAAGTACCCAGTTTTTAGTGAAAGATTTATTATAGGGAGTATGAATTGTGAGAGGATAGGTAGAGAGTTCTTTATCCATGTTACTGGACAAGGGTCAAGGAGTGAGGTTGTTGTATTAATGTTTGTTATGATGTTCTTGAGTGCAATGTTAGGTAGAGGTTGGAAGTCAGTCCATTCATCTGCATAATGGGTTTGAGAGAGGTAATTAGATTTTGGTAAGTGGGGGTGGGACGTGATTTTGTTCATGTAGTAGTTTGCCAGGTCCTGTGGGGAGATATCTGTAATTTCATTGCTGGAGTTGTGGGTGTTATTCGTTAGCTTTTGAGCTATTGCAAATAGTTCTCTGGGTCTATTTATTGCATTGTTTAGTATTGAGGCATGGTAATTTTTCTTGGCATTGTTAATTGCATCCTTATATGAGTTAAGGAGAGTGATATATGAATTTTTATTAATGGGGTTTTTATTTTTTTCTCCATTTGCATTCAGCTTTCCTTAGATTTCTTTTCATTAGGTTTAGTGTGTTATTGTACCAGGGGGCTTGATCAGATTTAGAGTGAGTGTTTTTCTTATTTGCTTGGTTATTGGCAGCTGCATTGTTAATGACTTCGTGCCAGTTGGATACCGCTACATCAAGATTTTGTGGTGCAATAGATAATTTGGGAATTATCATGTCTAGGAACTCTTCTTCGTTATACTTTTTAAATCTGTAGGGTGGAGCATTAATGGGATTCGTTTAACTATTGAGTTATTGATTGTAATTTTAAAGTTAATGAGATGGTGGTCTGACCAAGGGGTTGAGGTACATTTGAGGGAGTTGGGGTTATAAGACCTGTAGATTACATCTGGCAGTAGGACCAAGTCAAGTATATTTCCTTTATTGTGTGTGCTAGCATTTACTATTTGGTGAAAGTCCATATCTGCAGTGGATTCTAAAAAGAGGGAGGCATAAGACGCTGGTAAGGAGGGGAGGTTGAAGTCACCAAGCATTAGTATTGGATTTTGGTCAGTTGAGGAGCTTAAGAATTCAATTAAGGGGTCCAGGTTCTCTGATTGTTGGTTTGGTGGTCTATAAATTAGACAGATTTTTATGTTGCCAATTTTCATAATGATTGTGTCGATGTTTGTGGGTAAGTGTGATTGTAGTTTTTTTGCTTTTAGTTCTTTTTTTATCCTTCTAACACTCATCAGGTACATGGACTGAGTTCCTCCAACATAAAAGAAAGCCATCATCATGCCAAACCTAAAGAAAGGTGATAGCCGGGAATGTAAGAACTACTGTGGCATCAGCCTCCTTTCAATCATTGGCAAGGTGTTCATGAAGATCATACAATCAAGGCTGCAGGAACATCGTGAACAAACTAGCCGAGAAGAGCAAGCAGGACTTAGGCCATGTCGGGCTGTACTGATCAAATATTCACCATTCGTCAACTGGTGGAAGAAAGGATCAGGTGTGGAAAGCGAACCATTGTCATCTTCATTGACTTCAAATCTGCATTTGACTGTGTTCACTAGCCTGCCCTCTGGAGGGCACTAGAGAACAAACATATGCCACTGAAGATCATCCAACTTTTCTGAGTATCATACAATGGCACAAACAACAGCATGTGGATCCAAAATGATCTATCCAAGGAATTTCCTATCCAAACTGGAGTCTGCCAGGGAGAGGTCATCTCACCCCTGCTTTTCAATATCATGATCATTGATATAATGAGGAAAACATTCAAGGACATATGTGAGGTCCAGTATGGTGTGAAGAACTTCCTGACTTACTTGATGTTTCCAGATGACAGTGCTATATTTGCTGACATGGATGCAGAGGCCACCAACATCCTTTTCCATATCGCCTGTATCACCCAATCTTACAACCTAAGAATCAAAGCAGACAAGACCAAAGTTATGACCACGGATGGATCACAGGCTATTGTTCATCTTGATGGAATTCAAATTGAGCAGGTGCAAGAATTCAAATACCTGGGATCACTGGTGCAGGAGATAAAGATGGCATCCACCTCTGAAGCCTTCAGCAGTATTGGCCAGGCAACAGTAGCATTCACCTCACTCAGATGGTGCCTCTGGAAGAAGACCAATATCTCCACTAAGACCACAATTTGCCTCTTCCAAATGCTGATCCTGCCAATTCTCCTTTATGGATCAACAACATGAACTCTGCTTAAATCTGACTTGAACAAACTCAAAGTCTTTCAAGTGTGATGCCTGAGACAGATTTTGGGTGTCTATCTTCGTAATTGCCATTGAAACAAAACAATTCAGTCACGTGCAACCATCAATCCTCAATCAAAGAACAAATCCAAAAATGCAGACTGCACGGGTTTGGCCACGTTTGCAGAATGAACACAGATCAGCTGCCATACAAATTCCTCTGGCAAGAGCAACCTGTCCACTGGAGGATTCAACGAGCAGCACCAAAGAAAGTGTGACTCAAACACATTGAGAAAGACCTAAGGAACTAACAACTAACTACAGTATTAATGAGGCCAGGAATATTGCCACGGTTGGAAGTGTATCGTGAACAACACACAGAATCCAGCAGCACTTACAGCAGTGTATTGGCTGAGAGGACAGCTTTCTCTCCAAACGCCAGCTAGGGATTAAAAAAGAAGAAGAAGAGGAGAGGAGGGGCGAGGAAATATGCTACAAATGTTTAAATACTTAAAGAGTATTAATGAACAAACAAACCTTTTTCAAAGAAAAGGAAGCTGTAAAACTAGAGGGCATAAAATGAAGCTGCAAGGAGGTAAACTTAAAAGCAACATCAGGAAATACTTTTTCACTGAAAGGATGGCGGATGCTTGGAACGCCCTCCCAATGGAGGTGATGGTAGCAAAAAGAGTGATGGAATTCAAATGGCATGGGACAGACACAGTGGATCCCCTATATAGCAGGGGGATAAAATTAAAATAAACAATGATTTTGTATACTTGAACAAATAGTGAGGAGTGACCTACATGGAGCGGCAGGTACAACCCTAAACAGGGGTTAATTTGTAGATGGAAAAAAAAGTGGAACATTGGGCGGGGCTAGAGGTTACCTATGGAGGCAGGACCAGAGCATGAAGTATTTACACACTTTTGTTTACTGCATTGGTGAATAAACTATCTGCTTAGGCTAGGCCTAAACTAAACATGTAATTGACCTAAATAGTGGCTGAATATTGACACTATCAGAAGCACCATGCATGTCCCAAGCTGCATCAAAGGTTATACCTTCTCCAGGCATGAACAGGCATAAGAAAAGTGCTTGTTCTGCCCAGGGCCAGCCCAAGGGTTTCTGCCGCTCCCTCTGATGATGCCACCCCCCCCCCTCCCACTGACACCTCCTCTCTCCAGCTCCCACTGCCACCCTCCAGCTGCTGGCCATCACTGCTGCCACTGCCACTCCCCAAATGCCGCCAATTCCATCTAGGGAGGGGGAGGTGGGCAGCGGCAGTGGCAGTTTTTTCAAAAGCAGCGACTTTTCCTGCCACTTTGGAAATACTGACGCTGCCTGTCTCTCTCTCTCCCAAACAGAATCAATGGTAGCTGGAAGGATGGTGGTGGCCGCCCATGTATGCCGCTGCCGCCCACCTGTGCTGCTGCCGCCGGCCATCCTAGGCAAATGACTAGCTCACCTAGTGGACGGGCTGGCCCTGGTTCTGCCAGCCAAACATCCAGAAGTTATGGAGAAGGCAGTACACTCATATCCCCTAAAATGTATGGAGAAGGTGGTGCACTCATATTCCCTAAATTTTCCATGTTGACAATGAATAAACCGCACTGATCTTAATAGCACGGTATATAAGAAATAAAAATAAAATAAAATAAATAAAATAAGAATATAGACAGGGAATGAGAGCTCTTGCTATTGTTTTACCACACCAGTGGATGTCCCTATAAGCAAAGTAGCATGCGAAAGATCTCCCTGCCCAAAGTTTTTGTATTGGGGATGTCTATGTGGACGTCGGTGCAGGTGTCCATGTCAGGAACATCTATGTTTCTATAATCAGGTGGAAACATAGATGTCCCTGGTGTTTTTCTGCTTGTTTTGCCCTGGATGTTCCAGTTTGCACTTGGATGCCCTTTCTAAAATGTCACTTCACATCTTAAAAACTATCCATATTCCAGTACTACCCACCAACACTCTACTGTTCACTCCATACAGGACACAAAAAAAGTGGGCACCACAGTACAGGACCTATAGAGCAAGTCCACCATTCCATAACAGCACTAACTTCCAAAACACCCACAAGGAATCTAATAAGAAAAGAGCAGCACCAGTAAATATTTGCTGTGAGCCCTATAAAATCCATACTCTTATCAGGCAAACTGAACAAGACAGATTGACATTTTCCCCTTTGTTTTAATTTTTTTATTTTCTCTATTTGGGCATGGTTTTAGACTGTCCTGAAGCCCCCCTACCCCTACCCCCCCCCCCCCCCTCCAGGACTCTGAACTGCAGGGTCACTTTTTCCAAACCCATGAACCTCCATAGCAGCCAAAAAAAAAAAAAAAAAGAGGAACCATTGCAATTTTTTTTTATCTGTGCAGATGTGTCGGGCCCAGGATCTGAGGAAAGGATCAGGAGGAAATGTTATAAAGCTCTTAGCTTTAGAAAGAAAACAAAATTGCATAAAAAAACAACAACATGCAACACTGCATTTGAGAAACCGCAGTTCCCATGGTCTCCTTTAGTGCTGGCTCAGACTCACAGCCAAACCCGAGCTGTGCAAGGATAGTGGGCCGACTATCATCCGCGAAGGTGCTGGATGCAGAGCAGTGCCAAAGCTGGCAGATTTCTTCGGAGGCAGGGCACTAGATATCGACTGAGGCTGCATCATGAGGAGCAGAGAAGGTCTCAGAGGAGCATCAGGCCTCTTAAGGATGTGAGGCCAAGACTGGGCAGGCTACATCCTGACTGAAGGGCCAGGATCAGGCTTTGGCTGCTGGGGGTCATTCACGGCTGATGGAGATGGTGACCCAGAGTTCGGAATCCTGGAAGGGGGTTTGTTGTTGCTAAGTGCCGTCAAGTCGGAGTCGACTCATGGCGACCCTCTGGATAGCTATCCTAAATTGTGTTCGGTCTCCAGTCAGGCGGCTCATTGTTGACAGACTGGTACCCGTAGCTGCTGTTATTGTATCGATCCATCTCATTGCTGGCCTTCCTCTTTTGCGTTGACCTTCTATCTTGCCAAGCATAATGTCTTTCTCTAATGATCTCTCTCTTCGCATGATGTGTCCAAAGTATGAAAGTCGAAGTCTTGTCATCTGAGCTTCTAAAGAAAGCTTAGGTTTGATCTCCTCTAGTACTGACTGGTTTGTTCTTCAGGCAGTCCATGATATACACAGTATTCGTCTCCAGCACCATAATTCAAAGGCATTGTTTTTTTTCCTGTCTCTTTTTCACTGTCCAACTTTCACATCCATAGGATGCTATTGGAAATACCATGGCTTGGACAAATCAAATCTTTGTATCGAGAGAGACATCTCTGCTCTTCAGAATTCTATCTAGGTCCTTCATAGGCATTTTACCAAGAGCAATATGTCATCAGATTTCTCGACTGCTTGTCATTTATTTATTGATTATTGATCCAAGCAGGTTAAAGTTATCCACTATTTCAATTTCTTATCCATCAACAATGAACTTTTGATTTTGCCTGTTGTCAAGATCTTTGTCTTCTTTATGTTAAGGTGCAGGCCCATTTTAAGACTATGTTCCTTTATCTTGAGAAGCAAATGTTTCAGATCGTCTTTACTTTCAGCTAGTATTGTGGTATCATCAGCATAGCAAAGGTTGTTGGTGAGTCTTCCACCAATCTTCACATCTCTGTTGTCTTTATACAGTCCTGCTATGTGCAAGCAAAATTAAAAAGTCACAAGCGAATGCATCAAAGTGTTAATATTAGGTATGTTAGTTATTAATTTGACCATAAAATACACAAAAATATCAAAAATGCAGGCAAAGATGTACAGTATATGCTATTAAATTATAAGCCCTACTATATATTGTATGAAACTTTAATATATATTCATTAAACAGAGGACTTTGTGGAATTTTCCAAAGATAGTGCACTTTATTATTATCATAGGCCCATTTTGATTTGAATATAAATAATAAAGAACTCTATTCATGTGTTGTTTGCAAACATAATAAATATCCATAGCAATATCATCCAAATGTCAATGTGACTGAAAAATCTTTCAACTCATTTCCAACATACAGTACAACAGCCAGTTTCAAAAAACAGTGCAATTACAATATCCACAAAGAATTCCAATATTCATAAATTCTGTTCTCAATTGATAAAAACCATAATAAAGATCTTAATAATCCAAAACCCTTAATAATGGATTAGAAAACTTGCACAACATCTCACTAGTTTCTTACCCAATACCAGACATAAAACACTGAATTGCAAAGGGTTCCTGTCTCCTTACCTAGGCCTTTCATTGTAATTTAATGGCAGATACTGATTGCCTAGGATCATACAGGACCTGCGTGATATAAATTGTCACTGTATGCAGAGTCATATGCAGACAGCCCAGAGTCTAGATGAATTTGCACTATTTAAATTCAGGGTAACTGCAATGTCCCTCCATAGATGTGCAGTGTCCCTCCATAGATGCTTTGGCACACATGGCCGGCCGCCCACTCCTTGTGCGCTGAGCCATATTGCCATTCCCATGCTGATCCACGCCACGCTGCAGTCCCCGCTGCTGTTGATTCCGGCAACAGGGGGGGGGGGGGCTAAGCTCAGCAGCAGGCCATGTACTTCGGCATTCATGATCTACTGCTTCTGAACCCCCGAAGTTACAGTATGTTGGAGGGTTGGGGGGGGGGGGGGTTGGTCAGAAGAGGCAGGCCAAGCTATTAAACATCACCTATACTGCCTTTATTTTACCCACACTAACCTAGTACACTCACATCCAACACCTTTTCTCACCCACACAGCATCTGACATACCAACAATATAACCCCCAGTGACTTACAAAGAATCCACCATCAAGAACATTACAATTACTACATTACGATTCTATTACATAATATAACTTAAATAATCTATAAGCTCCTTTGTTTGAACTGTATATAGTTACCCTGTTACCTCCAAGTTACAATCCCTGTTATAATGTGAGCAAAAGATCTTGTTCTAATGCAAATGTTGTTACAATGTAAACCGCACTGATTCTAAATAGCGCGGTATATAAGAATTTGTAATAAATAAATAAATAAATGTGTGTTGAAGCACATGGCCTGCCATAGAGCCAAGCCAAACAACCTCCATCTTGCCGCCGGAATCAGCAGTAGCAAGTATCAGCATGGGGCGTAGGGCTCAGCATGCGGTGGGGCAGCATGACTCAGGGAGGGAAGCACGGCCGGGGCTTTTTCTTAGGGTGGCAGAAATCCTCAGGCCGGCCCTGAAGGCACTACTAAGTTAACACACATTTTTTATGTGCCATTCATGCCTATTTGATAAAGTCACATTTATTTATTTATTTTATTTTATTTATTTGCAGTCTCTTTTATACCGCGCTATTCAACATCAGTGCGGTTTACAATGAACATAAGAGTTGCACATCTCAATTTCGTGATTTGTGCTTACAGTGAAACAGGTATAATAACTTGGGTATACATTAAACAGGAAAATTAAACTTGGGTATGCATTAAGCAGGTATAACAGGTAAATTACTTATACTTTATGTTAAAAAATAGGGGAGGAAGTAGTAAGAAATGTGCAATGAATTTCGGTGCAATCACCACTTACACCAATCTCATAAATGTGTGTCAGTATTTCATAAAGTGCATGCATAAAGTCATGCTCCACCTAAGGGGCATCTATGTGGACACTCACAGTGAAAGTACGCACCATCGACCTAACATACATGCTTATAGCATGGCAGCTGGCTAAAGCACATGCGTAAAGGCCCATCGATGTGCATAAATCATTGAAAATACAAGATTTATGTGTTCGATGGCGTGGAACTTCCCACGGCTCCTAGTAAAATGACCCCACTAATGCTGAGCCTAGCATCTTGTAGTTATAATCTGGGTTAATCTTCCCTATGTGCATTACTTTGCACTTGTCTACATTAAATTTCATCTGCCATTTGGATGCCGATTCTCCCATTCTTGCAAGGTCCTCCTGCAATTTCTCACAATCAGCATGCAATTTAACAACTTTGAATAATTTGGTATCATCTGCAAATTTAATGACCTCACTTGTTCCCATTTCCAAATTATTTCTAAATATGTTAAAAAGCATTGATCTCAGTACAGATCCCTGTGGTAATCCGCTATTCACCTTCCCTCGTTGTGAAAAATGGCCATTTAACTCTACGCTCTGTTTTCTCTCGTTTAACCAGTTCCTTACTGCTACTATTAATCATTTATATAGTAGTCGTTCCTTACGCAGAAGAGGGCACTGAGTCTTATCCATGGCTTTTTAATTTCATCAGGAATCTTTCATGAGGTACTTTGTCAAAGGCTTTCTGAAATCCAGGTGCACTACTGCTACATAAAGGCGGACAATGGTAGGACCATAGCGGCTCCTATTATTGCACCTTTCAACTGTCAATAGAATTTGTCATTGAATATGAAACAGCTCCCTATAAAAGTGATAGTTGTCAATTCAACCATGAACTTTGTATTGGGGCATTAAGGGAACAACAATTTAGTGCCTTTTGCACAATGTTAATTGCTTCAGTTGGAGAAATATTAGAATATAGTGCTTCATTATCAAAAGTAGTTAAACAGGCAGGTGTCCAAAAGAGAGATCATGCTTACTTGTGAGACATGGTCCATGTCTTGGCAGACACTCAGAAGCCAAAAGAGCCTTGTGTTGGCATCTTTTCAGGATAAGTAGCTTTTGCAGCTATTTTGTTTTTGAACTGCTACAGTCAGTGGTGCAAGTTCCAATAAGGGGCCTCCAAGCAAAATAGTGCAGAAGACCCCTCATTCTTGCGGCAGAACTGGTGAAGCCCCCATGCAGTCCCTGACCCCCCCCCCCCTGCATAGAGACCCACTGTGATGCACGTTCCCACATATAAAATGTCTTTTCCAGGTCTGGGGGCTGTTACCTCCTGGGCCGAAGTCTCAGTGCGGCTGTTATCATGAGACTGCAGTCCAGGGGTTCACCATGCTGGGCCTGAAGCAGAGGCAGCGTGGCAAGCAAAGTAAGTTTGTCATGTGTGCATGTGTGAGCACAGTAGGTGACATGCACCAATATCATTGTTTTGTTCCCTTCCCACCTGGGCCCCCCTCCCCGCATTGCAGGGGCTGCTTGGGCGGAATTTACCCCACTAGTCACTGCTCTTTCAAATCTAATTTTGTATGCTAAAATACAGCATGTCATGATTAAATCGAAGCAACACTGAATTACCTAACAATTTTGGTTTCTATGAAAGCAATATTAGCCCAAAGTGTTCTAATTTACTGTAGGAGGATGCCTGCCATCTTAAGACCGGTTGTTGAATAGATACAATGTTTGCATGAGTGTTGGGGCTCCCATTGGACAGACTGCTAAAGCAGGTAGAGTATTTGCATGAATGTGGGGCCCCAAATATGAGTTTTTATATTGCTATATTTTTGGGGCCCGATATTTTAAGCAATTAATGCAGTTAGTAGAGCTGCTAACCGTGTTAATCGTGGTGAACGGGATATTCAGCAGCAGTAACACGGTTAGTGCTGCTGAATATCTGCAATAGCTGGCCCTACATGTCCTGATCCTAATGACTTATCATTGGCGCGTGTTGGGGACGTTCCATGGTGGAGCACAGGTGGTACAAATTGTAACCGGGCAGCGGTGATATTGAGCCATTGCCCAGTTATGATATGCCAGGTAACCCTGGCCTAACTTTCACTGTAGATCGCTAACCATGCAGCAGCTCATATCTTAAATGCCCGGTTACCGATCGGACTATGTGACTACCTCATATATAACTCTGGCATTGACTATCTGGGCTTAATTTTCAGCACTAATAGCTAGCCATGTTAGCAGTGCTAGTCGCAGACACTGAATATTGGGCCTAGGATCCTGTTGATTTTCAGGCCAGTTTGCTTACATTAGTACTAATCAAAAGGCATTTGATGAAACGAATAGCAGCAGCAATATCAAAAAGAAAACATATTTTTCAGAATGCTATAAAACCCAAGAAGTTAGTACAATTGGCTGTGCCTTCTAAACAACTGCTTCTACCAGTCAAAATGATCTCACAGATACAGTAATTTCATACAAAATCTATAATTATTCCATTCCCAAAATCTTTTTTATCATCATAAAAAATTCACAAAAATGGTTTAACTGTCACCAGCAGCAAATCTGCTCCTATTGTGAAAAACAGAATCATATTAGCAGCACTTTATAAAAATAAATTGAGGACAATATTATAAAACATCATACTGTGGGAAAAGACTTTCCAGTGCCCATAGCTTCTACAGGAGATTAGTTGGCTCCTTGAGTTTATTGTTCAACCAAGATGTCTTAAGAACATAAGATATGCCATACTGGGTCAGACCAAGGTTCATCACGCCCAGTATCCTGTTTCCAGCAGTGGCCAATCTAGGTCACAAGTACCTAGCAGTTTCCCCAAAAGACACACAGGTTCCACAATGCTTATATTGGGACAAGCAGTGGATTTCCGGGTCCCCTTTAATAATGGTTTATGGACCTCTCCTCCAGGAACTTGTCCAAACTTTTTTTAAACCCGGCTACACTAACAGCCTTTACTATATTCTTTGGTAATGAATTCCAGAGTTTGATTACACGTTGAGTAAAATAATATTTTCTCTTATTAGTTTTAAATAGGTTAACACAGACACTTATACTCTTCACCTCAATCCTCCCCTAGATATTTCATTATGAAGAGTGGCAAACAGTACAAGCTTCAGCTTTTTAAACATCCACTATCAGCTTCATAAATTTTATGTTTATTGTAACTTAATGTTATGTGTCAGTGTGTTGTGTTATATGTTTTACTGTGATCTTTTTGTGATTGCAGGAAAAAATATCAGCGAAAATAAATAAAGGTATATGTATTTCAACCAACATAAAGTAGCACTGAAAGAAAGAATGAATCAACCAAAATTCCAACCACCTGCTCCAAAAGCGACCCTCCTATATCAACCAAGAGACCCATAACACAGAAGTAGCCCAAGTTAGTAGCCCAAAATGAATTCTGTTACAGGGCTTCCTCAACGCTTGGCCACTCAATCATTTGATAACAATCTGATTATTATAAGATCCCTCCACCTTGCCTACAGTCTATAGTACCACTAGCTAAAATGTTTAGAAAACATCATGCGAGAGCCCAAGATATCCCAGCTAACTAGAGTGGTGACACTTGTCTAACCTGAGATCCCCTGGATACCCCTAATGAATGAGTCCTGAGCCTATCTGATAGCTAGAAGAAAGGAGCCGAACAGTTCATATCCCACAGCTCTGATATCATGCCTCCCCAGATTTCTTAACATGCCCCTCTGAATAAGCCCCAGCTCCCCCTCCCCCAATTGGAAGGGGGCAAGAGAAGATGGACGCTACAAAGAAACTCCCAACTCTGCTGCTGACCAGAACATATCTCAGATCTCTAAGCCTGCCAAAGTCAGGGGATTCAACCTTCCCATCCTATTGTCTAGATTGGTTTTCTCTTCCAGTCACAAGCACAGCAATATCTTAACTCCAATAAGCCCTAGAAAACAAATCCAGGTCGTCACTAAAGCTGTCTGGCAATCATATTAATATGGCAGCAATCCTCAGAAGGAAATTTTATAGGGAAGCAGGCTCGGCCATTTATCACTCCCAAGATCATTCTGGAGTTCCCCTTATAATTTTGACACCAATAGCATGCAGGTGCACTTGTCAGATTCTAAAATTGCTTAGCAGAAAATGCCTATTGCAGCACTTGGTACAACTCAGAAAGATAAATGCATCAGTTAGCACAGTTATATGGCAGCACATATATATGTGTGTATTTATTTAAATTTCAACAACGTCTGCTCACACAGAATCATGTTCCAGGCAATCTACAACTGCCAAACATAAAATCATAAAATAGGTGACGTACTGGGACTGACACTGAAAACCCTTAAATGGTTTGCCAGTGGGAGGCAGACCGTCTAACGAGAGAGACTATAATAGCCAGTGTGACCGTCCAAATAGTGCCACTGAATATCTCCGCTACTGCTACTTCTAGTACATCATTCGTATAGCATTGCAAGGTGCATGCAGCGCTGAGTACAGGGGCTGTCCGTGGGTGGAGTGGGGGAATCAGTACAACTTTCAGTGGCCCCTGTCCAGACAACTTAGGTAGCATGAAAAGCTGGCCTAAATTTCACTCCAGACAATGCTCCATTGAAAATCACACTAATCAGATACTCTCTGGATACTGCCACTTAATATCCTGCCAATAATTGTCACCCAGGGCCGGCCCATCCACTAGGCGAACTAGGTGGTCGCCTAGGGCGGCAGAACCTGGTGGGTGGCATTGCTAACCCAACCTCTGGGAAGCAGCAGCTGAACTGCCTCTTCAGTGCCACAGTGGGCTTTAAAATGTCTCTGCATGTGTGTGTAGCTCCGGCCTACACTCTTGTCCGCCCGCCAAGAAAGTTGCATCAGGGGAAGGGGGAGGGGCAGGAGTGGCAGGCCGTGAATATTTTATTTATTTATTTATTTAACAGTATTTCTAAACCGCCTTATCTTAATAATCAAGGTGGTATCACAGCAAACAATCAGGTGAAGTGAGTGAGTTATACATGCAGTGGGGGGAAATTGAGTGTGTGTCGTGTTGTGTGTTATATTGGTATGAGCTATTTACAGAGTGGGCTATATACAGAGGTGCAAAAACAAATTCCATGCATACATTGGTTAGGCGGGATCATGTGCTGTTGTTCATTCTCTGAAGTCATGTAATGTGTCCATAGTGTTCTATGAACAGTATGGTTTTCAGCTGTTTTCTGAAGTCTTTTAGGTCTGTGGTGGCCCTCAAGTCGTCCGGGAGTTTGTTCCATATTGTTGGAGCGGCCATTGAGAGTGCTCTGTCTGTTGTGTCCTTGCGTGTGTGTTTGTATTCACTGGGGTGCTGACTCTGTTGTGGGTTTGTTTTCTTCTGGGACGCGTACTGGTGTCTGATTGTATAAGGGTGTGTAGGCTGTTGGCTGATGTGTGGTGTTTGATCTTGAATATGTTTATGATAGTTTTGTATTTGATGCGTGCACCGATTGGAAGCCAGTGTAAGTCCTTTAAGGTGGGTGTGATGTGCTCCTGTCTTGCCGTTCCTGTTATGATTCGTGCAGCAGTGTTTTGTGCTAGTTGTAGAGGTTTGAGGGCTTGTTTCGGTAGGCCAAGGTATATCGGATTGCAGAAGTCCAGAAGTGGGGTTATCAGTGCTTGACCGACGGTACGGAAGTGTTCCGGGGCCAGGAGCGGCTTTAGTCTCCTGATGATTCGCATCTTGTAGTAGGCTTTTTGGATTGTTTTGTCTATGTGTGGTTTGAGATTGAGTTTATTGTCCAGAGTAACTCTGAGGTATCTCACTTCTGATCTTATTGGTATAGTGGTGCTTTGTATTTTTAAATTTGGTGGGTGTTTGAAGCCTTGGTTCCGGGTGATGATTAGGGCTTCGGTCTTGTTGTAGTTTATTGCTAGGTTGTTGTTTTGACACCAACTCTCCATTTGGATGAGGCAGTCTGTTATCTTAGAGAAGTCCGGGTTGTCGATTGATATCGGGGTGTATATCATTATATCGTCTGCATATATTGTGTATTGAATGGCCTGATGCAACGCTGAAGTGGCAGTTCAACCACCACCGTTTCAGCGCAAGGTGGGGGCGCTATGGCAGGCTGGAGGGAGGCACATTCTTTTGGAGACGGCGGGCGGTGGCACAGAGGGTTTGCCTAAGGTGGCAGAAACACTCGTGTCCTCCATTGGGGTCACCACAGACTGCTGTAGCATTTAAAAATCAGAATTTTCAATCTTCAGCTGTATTGTTAATATCATGTACCATAAAATATCCATTTAACACAATAAGCATATGCACTGATTGCTAAAGCTACTTAGAAGAGCAGTCTGAAAGCGTAAATTCAACTGCAGTATGTTTTGGATGCTAGAAATCACAGTACCCATTCAGGGAAAAGAAAAGATCTTGCTGGAGTATATGGGACACTTGTCTGTGCTGATCTTCTCAATATTCTTGAAGGAATTCTAAGCAATTGTGAAATGCATAATTTGTGCACAATTCCTCTCCTCGGGGCCAGCACAACCACTAGGCTGACTAAGCGTCCATCTACAGCAGCAGAATTTGGGGCTGGTGGTGCACCACCAGCTCAGCAAAACAGGATACTTTAAAACTGTGAGTGTAGCATGAGGCCCTCAAACATATATGCTCTTAACACATAACCTTGTGCCCCTCCCATGCTCTGCCCAAACTTCACCCCTATACATGCCCACAATGAAAGTATGCATGATAGTGACTGGCTAAAGAGTGTGAATAAACATCCATTAACATAAGAACATAAGATATGCCATACTGGGTCAGACCAAGGTCCATCAAGCCCAGTATTTTGTTTCCAACAGTGGCCAATCTAGGTCATATGTACCTAGCAGTTTCCCCAAGGGACACAAGTTCCACAATGCTTGTATTGGTTCAAGCATTGATATCCTGGGTCCCTTCTTAATAATGGTTTATGGACCTTTCCTCCAGGAACTTGTCCAAACCTTTTTTAAACCCAGCTACACTAACAGCCTTTACTACATCCTCCGGTAACAAATTCCAGAGTTTGATTACACGTTGAGTGAAAAAATATTTTCTTTTATTAGTCTTAAATAGTTTACCCTGTAGCTTCATTGCATGTCCCCTAGTCTTTCTATATTCTGATAAGGTAAACAATCGATCTACGTTTACCCGTTCCACTCCGGTCATTAATTTATAGACTTCTATCATATCTCCCCTCAGCCGTCTTAAGTGCATAAATCAATAAAATACCATGATGTTCAGATACTGATGGTGCGTAACTTTATGCAGCTCCATAACAATTACCCTCTTAGATTGTGCCACAGCAGCATCTTTCCCTTTCCTCGGTTCATTGAGAGTCTCAGTAGAAAGAGGCCATGAAGGGGAATTCTAGAAAAGACCTCCAGGTGCAATCTGGGATGTCTAAACCAGAATGAAACAAAAGTAGACATGTCCAGGTGCAGACAAGATTTCACAGAGGTGGACATGCCCAATATGGATGTCTGCAGGGGCATCTACATGGACACCTCCAGAAGCAGGACATAGTCTAATAGTTAGAGTAGTGGGCTAGGAACAAGGCAGCCAGGGTTTGGGTTATTATTAAGCTCAATATGTTTGTGGATAAGAAACACCATGTGGAGTTTGTGTGGTAACTGCTCTTGTTTATATTTGAGTTGGTGGAGACTATTGATGAATATAGGAAATGTGTGTGTGTGTGTGTGTGTGTGAGTGTGTTTCTTTGCTTTCCTCTTCCCACCATGCACTCTCCCTGCACCTTGTCTATCTGCACTCATTTCTTCAAACTCCCACCCCCGTTGTGC
Source organism: Ichthyophis bannanicus (assembly GCA_033557465.1). Lineage (NCBI taxonomy): Eukaryota > Metazoa > Chordata > Amphibia > Gymnophiona > Ichthyophiidae > Ichthyophis > Ichthyophis bannanicus. The sequence goes on from CM066031.1 coordinate 1,434,556,436, forward strand.
TAACTCCTTTCCCATCCCACCTCTCTCCTGCACTTCTTTCTGTGGCACTCCATCTCTCATCTGCCTTCCCTATACCTTTCCTACCCCTTGCGCTCTCTTCCTCCTTTCAGGCACCCTTCATCCCTCCCTCCCTCCCTTTCCCCTCTGCACGGTCTCCCTCCTTGCACACACCCTCCCATCCCCACTCCTCCCCTGCATTCTTCCTCATTGCTCACCTTTCCATGCCTCCTTCCACTTGCACGCACCCTACTATCCCTATTTCCCCCCCCCCCCAGCACTCTCTCCCTCCAGGAACCCACTCGTCTATGCCTTTCCCCTCTTAAACTCTCCCTTCACACCCCACTTGCATGGGATCTTGGCATTACCCTTCTCTTTCCCCTTGCAGTTATTCCTCCTTTCATTACTCCTCCCACATATTCTCAGTACCTTAGAACATATGTACTAAAGTGTGAAGTGACTTTACAAAAGTGAACTTCATGCAAAACATAGTGCAAAATTCTTGGGAATGTGCCAAAAGGCCAAACCTCAGGTGTTTTATGCTATTCTTTCATGCGAGCTGCTCTTCATAAAACTACACTTTGTGGTAGTAAACGTTCCCATGAAGTCGGCTTTGAATGAAAGTCTGTGTCAATTTTGCATTAATGAACTGTGCTGAAAAATCATACAAAGCAGATCAGTAATGTATAAAAATGTGAAAACAAGTGTGTGAAAAAGGTCCATTTTCATAGAAATAATAAATGCAGCTTGTAAACTGTAGTTATTTTTCCAAAATCTGCCCCAAAAAAGTCCCCTTAATGCAGTGGTGTGATAGAATTATAAAAACCATCTTCCCACACTGACTGCTCCTAACCTTCTTTCCTAGTAGGACCTTAGTTCCTGGTGGACCAGTATTCCTAACATTCCCCTCCTCACCCCCACCCCTTACCTGAGTAAAAATGAGGGTCAGCACGTCAGTCCCCTAATCATAACCCTTGACCCCTCAACTCCCCCCACTCGCTCCAACCTCTTTGACTGCCTGGTTTAAAATGGTGCCAGCAGACTCCTAGTGACATTCTAGCACTAGGGGTCATATCTACTAATATGCATTAGTCGTCAGATGACAGCAATGCAAGAAAATTACTGCCACGGTGACAGCTAATGCGGTCAAAATGCAGATATCAAAGACACTTTTCTACAATATCTGCATTTTGTATGGTAGAGTCTGGATGAGGTGGGATCAGGGCGTGGAGAAGACAGGTCAGTGTTCAGCAGCCACCATGTAAACAATTTTTCTCGATCATGCCTCGCAAACTTGCTTTAGGAGTCTCTTTCTTTCTTAAATTTCCCTGCAAGTGTCTGGTAGCGTCAGGGAAAGATAGGTATACTTTTTTTGAGGTTACTCAATTGGAAGACTTACTGAAGTCATGTGCAGCCCTTTTAGACCAGGGTGTATAGATCAGGGTGTTTTAGATCCTATGGATTTGTAATTTGTTTTGTCAGAGGGAATAGTATATTTGGGTAAAATATTAAGTGGTAGCTGACATGGAATAAAGTTTGTTTGCTTTTTCTTTCTTTCTATATTGAGCGTCCCTGAATGTGGACTTGAGAAGGTATTTGCTAGTTTTGGTGATATCTATTTGTTTTGATGAATCTTTCCTATTTTTTGTTTTTTTTTTGTTGTGAATGACAAATGTGAATGTATTAAAAAAAGATCAACCCTATCGTGGCTGCAAATAACATCATCTCAAGAGGTAGTGTTACCTGCAGCCAATGCTGCTTGGGCCACATCACAGTCACTGCCGATCTGCAGCGGTTACCCACCAGCCCAGTTCAGGCCCCTCTAACCTGTGACCATTGCTGGTGCCGTGGATATACTGATCCGTGGCATTGACAATGTTAATGGGGTGAACTGTCTCCCCCTTCCGCACCCAACCCTTAGACAGTGCCCATTCCCTACAGAGAACCATCTGGGGGAGGGAGAGGATTGGGACACCTCCATTACAAATGTCACACCTGGCTAGCCAGTCAGCCCCTTCCCACCACCTCATTTACTGAATTCAATCCGAGTAAACAATTGGCCCCCCTTCCTTCCCACCTACCCCTCTCCCACCCCCATACAATAGCTAAAACTCAACTAGCCAGTTAGTAAAAGGGTGCCCCCACCTGCCTAATTTCCCCAGACCTTACCTCCAAAATACTTGGTGGTCTAGTGGGTATGGGGGCAGGAATGGTCTTCACTGCTCCTGCCCCCATTCTTGGCGCTATGTAAAATGAGGGCAGCACTGTGAGTTGGTAGCATTTTTGTTAGTGCCAGTAATCGCAAATCTCTACAGTTTCTGCGGGGCTGGAGATGGCCACTTCCCCTCCAGATGCCACATAATTTTTGCAGCTACTGCAAAGCATTTTTACATATGCCATGCGGTAGCTGCAAAAAGAATTGCCGCAGTTTAGTAAAAAGGCCCCTAGGAGTCAGTTTGACAAATAAGAGCATGCCCTTTTCAAATGCTTTCTTCTTGAGTAAGACCCATTAGTTCCAGCTCTTAATCACCTATGTTACTGGGAAAATTGGCATTTCAAGGCGGCTCATCTGCTTGTCTGAGCAGAAGGATTTTTTTCTTTTTACCTGCTGACACAAAGGATCTCAAACATTCACCTTCACTAAAGTATCTGGACATTTTTCATCTCTTTTGTGTTTATTCTCAGCCCATCCTTCATTTAGCCTCTGAAACACTTGTTCTTTTGCTGCTTCAGTCATCATATAAGGGGTGTGATTTTAACTTGGAAGCAGGGAAATCAGTGCCGTAAGATTTATTATACTGATTTATCCCCCTCAGTGTATGCTCTTCTAATCATAATTTACCCAGGGATACGGATATATATGACAATATTAATTCTTTTGGACACAATGGAATTCATTTTATAAAGGGTTTTTCATGCATAAAGGTCTTTTTAGGCTTGTATAAAGGCTTTTATAAAATGATCCCGGGGCCTAAAGAGTGTATGTGGTGACAAGAAAGTGCATATTTTTTCATGACGCATATATAAGCATGTTCTGGGGCAGAGTGTGGAGAGAGCACAGGTGACATTACACATCTATTTTATAAAATACACAGATACGCTGGTACAGTACATGCTAATATTTATGCCTGCTCCTGTCCATGTATTCAATCTAACCAGCATTTCTGGAGGTTTAATCCTAGCAGCTTCAGAGTGGAGGCATAGCCTAGTTATTAGAGCACTGGCTTGCTAACCAAGAGACCAGGGTTTGACTCCTGCTGGCATTTCTTGAGGCTCAGGCAAGTCATTTAACCCTCCATTGTCTTGGAAGAAAGGCCTGGCAAGTTGCTTCTGGCCACACTGCCAAGAAAACCCAAGAGTCAGCATTAACTTGAAGGCAAACATTGCATTTTTTGCAACCCTAGTAATTAAGACAAATAGGCACATACATAGACTTCACAGTAGGCAATCTCTTATAAAATTACTATCCATCACTCATTTGAATAGTTGCAGCTCTGATTTTAGCATTTTTGGGGGCATGTTGACTAAGGTGTGCTCCAGTAGCATGCGATTGTGCCACCAAATTAGTATGGCAACCCACGCTGATATCTAGGAACATGAACATGTGCTGATAGTGCGACGCTAACTCGCAGTACCACACTAACTGGTACATGGGTGCACTTAATGCCATCCACTGAAGTGACTGCCATTCAGTGCACTCACGTTAACGGCAACAGGGATGGTTAGCATGCACCCAAAAACCCACGCTAACCATGATGCACTGTTACTGCCTACATTACACCCCTAATCCACCCAGTCACATGCTGAAGGTTAGCAAGGGGATTTTAGCATGGCATCGTTAGCACGCATCAAGCCACGTGCTTCCAGTCAGCACAACTTCGTAAACATGCCCCTGTCTCATGGTGTGTATACTTTATACATCCACTAGGAAATCCTGAGTATATTGGCACTGTTATCAAGCTGCTAGAGCATTTTGCCTTTACATATGGTTAAAATGAGTTGAGGGTGCAGGTTGAGATAACATGCGCCTCAGTAGTGGATATGAGTGGCACCCATTTTCTGACTTATTTTTTACCATTGGTTCCTTTTCAATTGCAGGAATGTGGGTATCAGCAGTCTCCCTTGTACCCTTGTGGAAGATCATGGTGGGCTAGAAGATTCTTTATTTACCATAGTCACAGTTTCATAGATCCGTTGTTTGTTTATGTATATTTTACTATGAATAAAGTTTTTATTTTTCTTTAAGCAGACTTTTTTCCCAGGTGATTTGTACTCCTTAGTTCTTTTTAGCATCCCCTTTCTTTTATTTTCATTGGCATAATTTTAAGCTTTTCTATTTTCCATTTTTTATTTCTTGGTTTTTGCTTCTCCATTTCTTCTTCATTCTTTTCTCTAGATTCTCTGCCCTTTGACTTTACTAGTCCCATTTGGTATCATCTAATTTTAAAACAAGTTTTGCAGAAACATTTTGATCTACTGAATGACTGTTATAAAAATGATTTATGTTGATCGTTGGATTTATCCTTCCAATGCTTTTAATTATTTATAATTGTTTTTAAATGGCATTTATTTATCCAGTCATTACAATAAATTTTCCTGATCCTATCCCTTTCTGTTTTTGACTTTCCCTTTGCTAAAGGATGCAATAGTGTTTTGCCTCTGGTTTCTATTAGGATTCTGAAGTTGTCAATTTTTAAGTCTACCATCCACAAATAAAGTCAGAGAAGTTTCATTTATGTTTTCTTACAAATTATCTCTGGTATTTTATAGCTTTCAGTAATTGTGTTTGACTTAGAAACAAGGTCATGCATGTCAAACAAGAGATCTGCATTTATTTGATAGAATAGCATTATAGGCTTTTACCGAACAAACGGAGGACAATGCAGGGGCTATTTACTAGAGATGTGCACAGAGCAAACATTTATGGTTCATTTTCAATAAAGATGTACATTCTTTAGTGCACATTCATTTTTTAGTGTACCTTAAAAATGTAATTCATGCTTAATTGATTTAATATGATTAGCCTACAAATTAACATGTTGATTAGAATACATTAAAATGTTAATGCAAATGTTAAAGATCCTCTATTAAAAAAAAAGTGTGAAGCAAACCAAAAATCAGCCCCTAACCCACCCACTAACATCCCTAGCATGAGAATTGCCCACACTAAAGGTCATGGCCCCTTGATAGCTGGCAACACGTCTCCAAGGCATACTTTTACTGCATGCCACAGACCTGCTGCCAGCCAGTGCCCTTTTGTTAAAGATCCCCTTTGTCATTCAATTGTTTTTTGGGTTTTTTTGCTATTATCCAAAAGTTCAATTTGGAAAAGACAAAAGGAAAATGAAAGATATACACGTTCCAAGAATATACACTTATGCAATAACTCATAAAGTCCACAAAATGAAACAAGAAATGGGAAGGTACAAATCAAGAAACTAATACAAAGAATCATATAAACAGCTGATCCAGAGTTCAAATAACAAGATTCCTCTTTAACTTTTACCAAACCAGACAATTTATTCAACCATTCTTCCCCTTTAAGAACTCTTCAAGCTCAAAAAAGTATAAGAAATACCTTGTAATGAGACCAAACATTTACAGAGAAATTTAAGAAAGAAATTTTCCTCGACTGCCATAACTCGTGGTCTTAACTCCAAAAAGGCTTTGCACTGTGTGGAGCGACAAGTATCCAGGAAGACAGAAATAGTCTTCCTGCAAAACAGCTCATTCCTTTTTTTAAAGTATAGTTTCAAAATTAGATTCTTATCTGATTCCAAAAGCCTGATACTAATAATGTAGCCTGCATAGGAATCTCCCTATCACCCTGAAGTGTGTACTCATAAATGCACGATCGATCAGGAATAAATGGCCAGCCAAATCAGAACTACTATCAAACCACGACCTTGACATTCTCCTCATCACCGAAACAGGGTTATCCACATCTGACACAGTCATCCTACACAAGCTGGTCCCTCCCAACTTCGACATTCACCCTTGCCACAGACCTGACAAAAGAGGGGGAGGAGCACTCATCCTAATGAAACAAGAATTACAATACCAGATTACCACAGCCAGCAGTACTACAAACCTGGATTCCATCACTATATCAAATAAACACAGCAACATCAGTTTGTTCTATAGAGCCCCATCTTCCTCCCCAGATGATTTAGCCACCATCATTGACATTGCTGGAAACCCCCAGAATCTTTGTGCTCAAAACTGGTTGATGGGAGACTTCAACCTCCCAGCTCTTCACGACACTCACACTGAGGCCTTCACAGAAGCGCTTACTGAATTAGGTTACGCTCAACTAGTAAACGTCCCCACACATATAAATGGAAACAAGCTTGACCTGATATTTGCCCCAAAAGATACAACTGTTGCCATGCCTAATCAGGACCTTTCTGTAATCCCTGTACCTTGGTCCGACCACAGTCTAATAAAGTTCCAGATACCATCACCCTGCCTAAAAGATAGTTCCATGATCCCAAAAGAATCTACTAAATCACATGAAAAATGGTTTCTGCAATTCAATAAGGAGGACATCATCGACAAAATCCAACCTCTTCAAAACCACCCAGCTAACTGCCTCGAGGATATGATTGCCGCATGGAATTCAAACCTTGACGCCTCCATTGAGCAAACTTTCACAAGGAAAACATAAAGAAGAAGGATGAATGCACCCTGGTTCTCCCCCGAACTCCGAACATCACTTATTAAACTTAGAAAGCTCGAAAGACGATGGCACCGTTCTCCATCAGATGATAAGCGTGAATTATACATTCTCCACCTGAAAAGACACCGAGACGAAGTCTCAAAACGAATGAAACAATATCATGCTGAAAAGCTGCAATGATCACTAAATAAACCGCACGAGCTATTCAGCCTAGTTAAGACCTTAGCAAAGGAACCCTCTCCATCACAACCAAACCTTCCTGACTCACAAGAATATGCTAACTACCTTCAGACTAAGGTAAACCAGTCTTACACATCTACTATTGCTAGCTCTCCCCCAACAACTCAATTGCATACCACATCAGTAGCTACAAATGGATGCAAACCTACAATCTCCATGTTTTCTGCTCCATCAGATAGAAACCTTCAAGACATCATTTCCTCCATAAACACCACTACAGCTCCCAACGACCCTTGTCCAGCATTCTGGATAAAATCCCTGCGGACAGAACTTAGTCCTTTCCTCTCCAAACTCATTGGGCTATCTTTCGCAACCGGGTCATTCCCCAAAAAGCTGAAGCAGACAGCAATAAGACTGCTGTTAAAAAACAGTAAGCTAGACCCAGCAAAGATGGAATCATACAGGCCAATATCAAGCATCCCTCTACTGGCTAAGATCATCGAGAAGGTTGTACATCATCAACTTCAACAGCATATTGAGATCAGTGCTCCCCTTGACCCCTGCCAACACGGCTTCCGAGAATCTCAAGGGGTCGAAACGTTGCTAACCACACTAATTAACACCCTAACCATCGGGATGGATAATATCAAACAAGGTTTTGCACTGATTTTCCTGGACATCGCTGCAGCCTTTGACACTGTCTGTCATGAAGTGCTCCTCTCCCGTCTCAGCGAGAAGGGAGTACAAGGAAAGGCCCTCTCATGGTCTACGTCCTACTTGTCTGATCGATGGCAACATGTCCGTTCCGGTCCCTGTACCTCAACACCTTTCCTCCAAGAAAAAGGCGTTCCACAGGGATCTTCGTTGTCAGCCCTGTTATTCAATATCTACATGCAGCCGTTATGTAATCTCATCCGCTCATTCAACGTAAACTGCCTAATTTATGCCGACGATGTTCTGCTCTACACGCCTTTCCTACTAGACAAACCATACCTTTCACCCCTAATCACATGTTTCGATGCAGTTGCAGATTGGTTACATTCACAGAAGCTGAGGATTAACTTTAACTTGCTCACAAGAGACTCAACTTTCATACCACCCAGCTCCATCAAAGTCAGGGACGCTGAACTCATAAGCAAGCCTACAATTCAGTACCTCGGAGTAATACTTGACCAACAGCTCAATATGAAGGCCCAGATAAGTAATATGGTCAAATCCGTATGCAATAAAATAAGATCTCTTCGTCACTTGAGACAGCTACTTGATCCTAAGGATTTTCGTACTGTGTATCAAGCTCTTGTCACCCCTCATTTTGATTACGCAAATGCCATACTACATGGCCTCCCAAAGAACACAATAAACCCTCTGCAAATAGCCATGAACTCAGCTGCTAGAATTCTACTTGGCACCAAACAAAGATACCGTTAAAGATCCCCAAAGTAATTTTGTGTTATATTTTTGTCGGACATAAATCACATAGAGAAGGCACTTTGAACCTAACTCCCAATGTGATACATCTCCCTTTTATTCAACCCCATGGGTCAATCTATATCATATTCAATAGGCAGTGCACCTTAACTAATAAAAGCATATAGTACTTATCTCATAAGCAAACGCGACGTGCACGTTTCGGGGGGTGAGTCCCCTGTATCAAGCGTTCCAAAAACTCGACTCGTAGAAACTTGTGTCCACCAAAACTGGCCAAGAACGCCGAACAGCTGGCAGTTCAAATCGAGGATACTTGCTCAGGATTGGCCAATTGCAACTGCCTTTCAAGGACAACATCCAATCATGGAAGGGAAACCCCACAACAACAGGGGAAGCCCAAGACGTGATAGGATGACCTCACATCACGCCCAGCCAATCAATCTCCAAATTAAGTCCTAAAGGAGTCACCGATTGTAAAAGGAATATCCAACGCTGTTCAAGTCTCCGAAGTTTCAGGGTGCGATCTCCGCCCCTAGGGTCAGCCGGAACATGATCGATTACTGTCCATCGTAAATGCTCAAACTTATGTTGTTTTAATTCACAATGTGGGACCAAAGGAGCTGTAAGGACCCTGGAACGAAGCCGACTGGCATGCTCAGTCAAACGGGTTTTTACCTGCCGGATAGTACTCCCAACATAACGGAGAGGGCAATCACATTCAATAAGATATACCACATAAATCGTGGTACAAGTCGTTTGCCAACGACAGTGGAAAATCCGGTCCGTGTGTAAATCACTCCAGGTAGCCCCAGTGATGGTAGTGGCACAAAACCGACAGTCCCCACACGACATATGAGCGCCTGCCCGATTATGAGGAATCATCGGACGGTCAGATGGTGTAGCTGAACGCACCAACTTATCACGAAGGTTGGTCCCCCGTGTATATGCAATGCGCAAAGATTTGTTCAAACTAGGGTGTAAAGACAACACCGACCAATGTTTCTTTAATATGTTTACTACCTGAGAGGAGTTAGACATATAGGGTAAAATCCCCGTCACCATATCAGAACCTCCCTCAATGGACTGATCCAAAGAGCTATCCAAAAACCACTCCCTATGGGAATAGAGAGCGCGGCGGTATGCTCGGGTAATGATAGGCTTAGGGTATCCCTTAACAATAAGTCGGTCAGTCAAATCCGCCGCATGATGGCGAAACTGATCCAATGAAGTGCATAACCTTCGGAGGCGTAAAAATTGTCCGTAAGGCAACCCATTGCGTAATGGTTGAGGATGAAAACTGCGATAATTTAATAAACTATTTCGTTGCACCGGCTTGCGGTAAAGAGAAGTTGCTAGGAGATCCCCCTCACGAAAAACCACCATATCTAAAAATTCAATCCGATCTTGGTCGATATGAGCAGTGTATTTAATACAGGGTTTCAAACTGTTGAGCCAGGCAATGAATTCATGTAATGATGGTAAATCAGATGTCCAAATGAAAAAGATGTCGTCCAAAAAACGCTTCCAGAATAATACTGACCTAAATTTAGGAGAGCAATGTGGATCAGAGCGAGTCGCTTCAGTTATTACAACATTTGTTTGTGCAGGCACCTGCTCGTTTGCCTAAGGCTTTTTTGATGACATTGATGTCCCTGGTTCTTACCCGTAATTATTTCTTATTTGAGGGGTTTTCTTACCAACAGATCTTTGGAATCGCCATGGGTGCCACTGTGGCCCCCTCGGTGGCAACCCTGTACATGGCGGACCTGGAGGAGAGGTTCATCTATTGCTCTCCTAAATTTAGGTCAGTATTATTCTGGAAGCGTTTTTTGGACGACATCTTTTTCATTTGGACATCTGATTTACCATCATTACATGAATTCATTGCCTGTGAGACTTCAACCTCTCAAAAGACACCATGCCAGGGAGGAATTTTAAGGGAAACAGAGCACTTAATCTCTCTTCCAGGTCAAGCCATACTGGGCGTTTTCCCCCAGCCTCCTCCACCCACTTTGAACCTTGTTTTAGTAGAAAAGCGCAATGGTAGGACTGAAAATCAGGGAAGTTCACACCCCCTTCCTCTTTTTTAGACTTAAGCTTCCTAAGAGCAATTCTAGATGGTTTATTTTTCCATAAGAATTGGACAAGAGTCCTTTCAACTTGCCAAGAAGTGTTACTTGTAAGAAAGACTGGTAACATTTCTAACACATAGTTCACTTTAGGAGTGATAGTCATTTTTATTGCTTCAAGACGACCCCACCAAGAAAGATAGACCGGCGACCACTTCACAGTTATATTACGAACTGTAGAAAGGAGCTCCCCTTCATTGAACAGTAGAGTATCACTAAGCGGATAACAATAGTGGACTCCCAAGTACTTCACCATTTTAGGCTCCCACACAAAGGAAAAATCTTCCAGATCCACCCTACAAACCCTTGAATTTTAAGGGAACACTACAGACTTTGACCAAGTGATTTTATAACCTGATAATCCTGAATACTGATCTATCAACTCTAGAATAGCCGGTATAGAACTGGGCGTGGTAAACAGCAGTAAATCATCAATCGTACGCAGAAAGTTTAATTTCCAAGTCAGCTATAGACACACCTTTAACCACAAGGCTTTGTCTGAACAATAGGACCAAAGGTTCCAAGGCCAGATTGAAAAGGATGGGTGAAAGGGGGCAACCCTGAAGAGTGCCATGCCCCAAAAGAAAATCTTTAGACTGAGTTGCATTCACAGAGATATTAGCACTTGGTCTCACATACATTAGTTTGATCAATTTACAGAAACCCTCACCAAACCCAAACCACTTCAGAACAGCAAACAAGAAAGACCACTCCAGTCGGTCAAATGCTTTTCCTGCGTCTAACGATAATCCCACAAGTGGGCCCTCTATTCTTTCTGCACCTTCCAAAATGTGACATAACACTCTAGCATTATCGGCTGTGAAGCGTCCCTCAGTGAAGCCACATTGATCTGGATGTATCAAAGAAGGGATCAATTTGGAGAGACAACCAGATAAAATGGCTGCAAAAATGTTATAATCTGCATTTAGTAATGAAATTGGGGGGCAGTTATTAACAAACTGAGGGTCCCTCCCAGGTTTTTCAAGAACCACAAAATTTGCAGAGGCAAATGCTCCAGTCTGGGCCTCCGCTTCCAAAAGAAGCCTGTAATATTGTTGAAGATATGGGCCTAAGATTTTGGAAAAGGTTTTATAAAATTCAACCAGAAAGCCATTTGGGCCAGTGGTCTTGCCCACTTGCATAAAGTTAATAGCCTGGATAATTTCCATGACTGTAATCTGTTTGTCTCTTCCTGCCGCAATATCCTGGTCTAACACCGGCCTCTGTGTATTGGCCAGTAATCTATCAAAATCCTCCTCAGAGAAATCTATCTCTGGGAAGTATAACTGAGCATAAAATTGGCGAAAGACCTCTGCGATATCAGAGTCCTTGACAATCAATTGTTGCACCTGAGGATCTCTCAAAGCAGTCATGCGAGAAGCTTCCTTATGGTATTTTAACGAATTAGCTAGTAACCATCCGACCCTGTTACCTTCTAAGTAATACTGCCCTTTCTGGACTTGAATATTCTGTGAAGCCTCGGTAGTCAAAATCAAGTTATACTTAAATCTAAGATGCTGTAACCGCATCAGAATATTAGGATTAGTTTTCTGACCTATGATGCGTTCTCCTACTTTAATCTGCTTATCTAAAATTTCAAGTTCTGCTTTACGCTGCTTGGCCTGTCATATAGCAAAAATGGTAATGGTGGCCCACATATTAGCTTTAAATCCTTTCCACCAAGCCCAACCCGAGCTATTCTGAGGTAAATTAAACTGAAAATACTCCTCTATAGCCAACAGGATGGTCTCTCGGAACTCCTGACTGCAAAGAAGAGTTCTGTCAAAATGCCAGTGTGATGAGATGAGTCACTCGTTGAGTCAAATAGGGTGAATGAGATTGCAGAATGATCAGAGATATGAGCCACATGTATATTGGACTCACTAATTCTAGAGCGTAGTCCTTTGGAGACTAGGAAATAGTCTATACGTGATACCGAATTATGAGGGGAAGAGAAGAATGTGTATTCTTTGTCCATAGAGTGTTGCAACCGCCATATGTCTATCAGTCCCATTTCTTGCATTAGAGACAAAAGAACAGGATGAGCTTTGGGGACCTTATTAGTTCTCACTGGACTCCTGTCTAACAAGGGGTCAACTACGAGGTTGAAGTCTCCCCCCACAATAGTTGTATAGCTGGACACCTCTTGTGCCAAGGCTGCAATGGATCTAAAGAAGGCAGGGCAATCTATATTAGGAGCATATATATTAATTAAGGCCAGTTCTGTGGATCCTATTTTAAGGACAACCATTGCCCATCGCCATTCTGTATCTAGTTTGTATTACAATAGAGGATAGAGATTTCCTTACTAGGCTGGCTATCCCTTTTTTTTTGTTTGTTTGTTTTTTGATTGGTAGCAGAAAAGGGTTTTGTATCTAGTTTTAATGACTCCTTCACATTTAAATGTGTCTCTTGTAACAGTAGGATGTCAGCACTTTCCTTGCGTCCATATAAGAATATCTTTTTCCTCTTTATGGGATTGTTAATGCCCTTAACATTCAGTGAGACTATCTTAAAGGAAGACATATATAATACAAAATGATAGTCAACTGTTGCAGAAACATACCAAGTTGCAACATATGATTTTACATTGTTGATCCACACCTTAAAAGGCCTCACAATGATAGCTGCATTATAGTCCAAGAAAAAAAAAACAAAAGGAAAAGCCACTGCTTAAGGATTGCCCCTATGGAAGATCACTCAGAATAAAAACACATAATGCTAAATGTTAGTGTCAGTTATTCCTTTCCCAGCACTATATACCACTTACCCTCAAGACGTACGTTAATTCCCTGGGCCGAGGAATCACCTTACCTTCTCTGTCTGGAATTCCAGGGGAACAAACACACACACTCGCATATAAGTAGCATGTAAGTTTATTCCACAGGTTAGAGGGGCTATGTGTCTTTTATACATTAACAGAAACATATACATACGTCATCAACTCATCCCCTGAGGCCCACCACAGCTTATTAGTAACTTCACAGATGTTAGTCGTCTCCGTGTAGAACAATCAATTTGTCTTAGCACAGCACATTCCTTTCCATATATAGATATGTACAGGATTCCCATTTTCCCCTGCGGGCCTCCTAGTCCTCCTGTACACACACACTTTAAGCCTTATTTTCCCCTATCAATCCCCCCTTTGGGCCTGCATAGGCCCACTATAAGAACAGCCAAACAGTCTTCTGAAGGACAGTTAAGCAGACATTATTAACTGGAAGTCGGTGGTGGCGTGCTTAGGTGCATCAGCCACCGTGGAAACAGGTGTATAAGAGTACATAAAAGTGGTGGATCTCTGCAGGGCCTGAATCCAAGTTGCATTGTTCTCTGTCCGATGTGCCTGCGTCCAAGGTCCTCATGGCTGGGGTGAGTCAGGCATCTTCCAGGAATCCTCCGGTGTACTCTTGACGCGTGAGGCGTGTACCCAGGTCGGATGCTTATCAGTCAGCACGGCTGTGCGAGTAACTGCAATAATCTCCTCCGGATCTCGAAACGGCGGGTCCCACTGGCCCTTCTTATGAAACAGCTTTACCAGCACACGGTCTTTCAGGCGGAACGGGTGCGTCGGTTCTGTAGAAGGAAAAGGAAAAGCATTATACACTTGTTCAGACACCGTGCACAAATATTTAGCTGTGTAGCATATTCTTCCTGTGCTAGCAACAAGTCATCCGCCATTATCACCGTTCCCTTGGGCCATTTCCAGGGTAAGGGGAAGGGTCGTCCCATCAGAATTTCAAAAGGAGAGAATCCAGATGCCCCTGGGGTCAGCCTAATCTCTGCCAATACAGCCAGTAAATACACTGGCCACCTTCCTGGGGCATGTTGTGTAGCCTTTTTTAATTTTTCTTTAATTGTTTGATTCATTCATTCTGCTATCCCTGATGACTGTGGGTGATATGGGACATGAAATTTCCAATCAATGGCAAACATCTGAGTAATCTGTTGTAACACCTTAGAGGTGAATGCTGGTCTCTGACCAGAATCTATAGAAACGGGACACCTAAAGTGGGGAATAACTTCCTTACAGAGAATTTTTGCTACTGTTCTAGCATCTTCCTTAGTTATGGGAAAAGCCTCTGGCCACTTTGAAAACCTATCTACAATGACCAACAAATACTTATAACCCCCTATCGATTGTGGCATACATGTGAAATCTACTTGTAGGGCCTGAAATGAGCCTTGGGGTGGGGGTAAATGTTGCAATCGTCCTATTGCTTTTCCCTTCTGAACATTATTCCTAGCACATACTAAGCATTGCCTCAGTTGTGATTCTACTAAATGAGGCAAATATCTACAAACAAATATTTCCTATAACGCCTTAAGAACCGTCTTTCTGTTTTTATGCCCTACCCCATGTACTTGACCAATTAAGAGAGGTGCTGCCGCTTTTGGTAGCCCTCTTCACCCCCCCCCCCTCTTTTTCCTGCCAAATCTGTGCTGAATTTAAACTCATATTATGCTGTTCCCAATACATAATATCCTCGGGATCTGCAGCAGCCTGCAAGTGGTGCAGAGGAAAAGAATGCTCAAGAGGGGAAACATAATACTCAGACAGTAAAGGATCAAACAAATAATAAGAAACTGTCGGCATGCCCTGAGAGATATTATTACTATGTAAAAGTTCAATTTGGGCTTGTGCACACTGTTTGACTGCAAGATCAGCTAAGGCATTACCTTGAGAAGCAATAGAAGTGTCATATCTGTGTGCGGTACATTTAATAACGGCAACTTCTTTGGGTTTACATAAGGCGGCAAGCAGTTCATTAACCAATTGTGCATGAGAAATTGGTTTACCATCTGCCGTTTTCCAACCCCTATGCCCCCATAAGAGACCAAATATAATGCACCACCCCAAAGGCATACCTGGAATCTGTATAAATGTTAACACATTTACCAACAAATAATTCACAGGCTCTAGTAAGCGCTACCAATTCTGCAGCTTGTGCAGAACCATAAGGTAATAACTGGGCTTCATGCAAAATATTTGGGAGTTCTACAATGGCATAAGAAGCAATATAGGCATTGTCTGCGGGACGGAGACAGCTCAGGTCCACAAATATATGTGGAGCATCCGGGAGCGGGGAGGAGGGCAAATCGGGACCTACTGACGTCTCAAAGTTAATCAACTTTAAGCAATCATGTTCTTCTTGGGGCAACTCGGAATCATCTACTTGGTGCATTAAGGCCTGCAAGGCCAGCATCGGGGTAAAGGCAGCGGATTGCTGTTTAACCGACAACCCTTCAGTAGTTGTTAAAATTACCTCATACCCACTAAGGCACTGGGCTGTCATGTGTTGCGTAGTAAGGTTCTTTAAAACATTTAAAACAGAATGGGTAGAAAACAGAATAGTCTCATGAGACAGGGTAATCGGGATAGTCATCTGTACGGCAATAGCCGAAGCTGCCAGGGCTCGCAAACATGCAGGCATACCCTGTACCTGGAGGGGCAATTTTTTTGATAAATATGCGACTGGGTGCATTCCCCCCCCCCCCGGTGGTCTTGAGCCAAAATAGCTGCCATAGTTCCTCCCTCTTCCCTTACATATAAGTAAAACATTTTCCCATAGTCGGGTAATCCAAGTGTAGGAGCCGAGATAAGCAGCTTTTTCAAAGTAGCAAATGCAGAAAGCATTTCTTCGGTCCATTCAATAGATGCAGAGCCTGGGAACTGCAAAGTAGCACTTTGCAATATGGAATCCCAATAAGCACAGTCCGGGATCCAAGCGCAACAGAAGGATACTAATCCAAGGAAAGCGAGCATTTGTGACACTGTTGATGGAGGAGATCATTTTATAATTGCCTGTACTCGGGCGGGAGAGAGCGCCCGGTTTACAGGGGACAGCACAAACCCCAAGTAGGTAACACGCTCACAACACCACTGGAGCTTTTTTAAAGAAGCCTTATGTCCATGGGAGGCTAGATGGCAGAGCAAGAATACAGAGTCGTTTTCACATTCTGTGATTGTTTTAGAACATAACAACAAATCATCTATATACTGGAGAAGGATGGAGGAACAAGGCGGATGCCACATTTCAATGGATGCCTTAAGAACAAGAGAATACGGTGCCGGGGAATCAATGTATCCCTGTGGCAGGCGAGTCCAGGTATATTATTTGCCTGCATGTGTGAAAGCTATAAGAGGCTGCGTGATGGGGTCCAGGGGTACACTAAAAAAGGCATTAGCTAAATCAATAACCATAAAGCATTTGGCTTCCATAGGAATAAGAGTAAGTAGCCCTGAAATATCTGGCATCACCAGTGCCAGCGGGACAACAAGCTGATTTACGGCCCATAAATCCTGGGTAAAACGGAACCCATCCCCCTTAGGGATTTTATTTATTTATTTATTTATTACAGGCTCTTATATACCGCTCTATTTAGTATCAGCGCGGTTCACAATATAAACAATAGACCAGAACAAAAAACTGTTTGGTTTTACATAGAACAGGTACGAGAACTTGGATAAAACATAGGGAAAATTGTTAACTGAAACTATTTACATAAGTATTTACATGTATATACAACAGGATTTATTCTTAGTTTGAGTAGTGTTCAAAATGGCTGGCTGGTCTAGTAATATTGGGGGAAAAGGTGAGATTTGAGTGCCTTTCTGAAAAGAGTTAGGTCGGTGACAGCTCGAATCTCTGGTGGTAAGGTGTTCCAGCACTTAGGGGCATAGAAGCTGAAGGCCCTGTTAGACGTCGCTAGTAAGCATTTTGTTGCTGCTTTAGGGATTACTAGCACGTTAGTCGATATCGTTCTCCTGGATCTGTTAGGTGGAACGGTCTGAATGAGGTCTGTTAGGGAGGGGGAAGTGATGCTTTTGATGGCCTTGAAGGTGAGTAATAAGGTCTTGAACAATAGTCTGCCATGTATGGGGAGCCAGTGAAGCTGTTTTAGAATGGGTGTTACATGGTCCCTTCTTGATGCTCCGTAGAGGACTCTAGCAGCGGTATTCATGGCAAGTTGTAAAGGGTTTAAGGTGGAGTGTGGGAGGCCTTGAAGAATGGCATTAGCATAGTCGAGGTGCGGTAAGGTTAAAGCTTGGAATATAGTCCGGAAGTCATCAGGATCAAGCAAGGAGCGAAGATGGCAGAGTGTCCGGATCTTGAGGTAGATTGCTCTGACTACGTTGATTATATGTAATTTCATATCCATGCGTTGGTCCAAAGTGACCCCAAGGTATCGAATGGAAGGTTTTGTTTGGAGCTCGGCTTCTTTCACCTTTATCTGGGGTGGGCGGGTGAAAAGTGGGTCCCTAGTGATGAAGAGAACCTCAGTCTTCTTGTGTTGAATACGGAGGTTCTGGGATTGAAGCCATTCAGACACTGCATCAAAACATTTGGTTAGCGGGGAAAGATCCATATGGACTGTGGAGAAAGGCATGTAGAGAAGGATGTCGTCTGCGTATATCAAGCATTCGACCTTGAAGGACCTGATGATGTTGCAGACAGGCTGTATGTATATATTGAATAAGAGTGATGATAGGGAGGACCCTTGTGGTACACCCTGCCTTTGGTGGAAAGGTGTGGATGTTGCGGTTCCTGAGGTTACATACTGCCATCTCTGATCAAGGTATGACCTGCACCAATCCAGAGCAGTGTCGTTGATGCCCTTTTCTTTTAGTCGCTCTATTAAAAGATCATGATGTACAGAGTCAAAAGCCGCAGCAATGTCTAAGAAGATAAGAACAAAGCCTTGGCGGATGTTGTCAATGCCTGTAATAATATTGTTGCAAAGAGTGGTAAGGAGGGTTTCTACACCGTGAAACTCTCTGAAGCCATGTTGGCATTGGTTCAGAGGGGAGGCGGTGTCGATGTGGTCCTGTATTTGTCTTTGAGCTTCCTTTTCGATTATTTTAGCTAGAAGGGGTATACTAGCTATGGGTCTATAAGATTCAACCTTTTGTGGGTCGAGTTTGTGGTTTTTCAAGAGGCGTCTGATGGATGTTCTCTTGAGGGCTGATGGGAAGGAACCGGACGTAAAGGATAAATTCATCATTCTAGTGATGATGGGGCTAAGATCCTGGCATAGTTCCTTTATCCAATGAGCTGGGCAGGGGTTGGTTTGAGCAGTGGTAGTGTTAAGGGCAGCGATGGTGTCCTCAACATGTTTTTTAGATGGTGTGGAGAACATAGATAGGTTCGATATGCATATGGTGTCTTGAGCAGGGATTGTTGCGATACTGTCAGTTTGTAGCAGCTTAGATTGCAGATACTCGACGAAAGCTTGGAGTTGAATGGGTTCAGGTTGTTCAGGCGATGGTTCCTTAGATAAGGTCTTGACTAGATTGAAAAGATCACGTGGTTTATTTAGTGATCTTTTTAGTGTATCAGTATGGAATTGTTTCATTTTGGCCGTGACTGACTGTGCGTAGATAGATGTAATTTGTAGGCTGTTTGGTCCTCCGTAGAGCGTGATCGCCGCCATCATTTTTCCAATCTTCTTAGGTGTGTGAGGGAAGCTCGTAGGTCAGGGGAAAACCAAGGAGAGGATTTTCTTTTCTTTGGGTTGTTAGTCTGGTTTGGTTGCAGAGCAATGGTGCTGATATTGCTATTCCAGGTGGTGATCAGATTTTCGAGATTGAGAGAAGTGTCATTGAGGAGAGGACGTGTTTCAGCAAGAATATGTTCTTTGTTGAAAGTTCTGAATTTCCGAGACTTTACTTTTGTTGAGATAATAGAGTCCTTGTTGATGTGTGATGATTGTTTGCCTTTGATGGGGATGGGGAAGGTGATTAAGTTGTGGTCTGACCAAGGTACCGGGGTTACAGATGTGTCAAGTTTATTGTTGGAATCAAGGGCTGTCAGAGGGGCAAAGATCATGTCAAGGATGTTTCCTCTTTTGTGTGTGGGAACTTCGACAATTTGCTTGTAGCCCAGCTTGTTGATTGCTTCTAGGAGGGCTGAGGAGTGGCTGGGGTGAAGTGTTGGGAGATTGAAGTCTCCTAGTATCCAATTAGGAATGCTGGGTTTGCGTGTGTTGGCTGCTATGTCTAAAATGTTAGGAAGGTCATCAGGGGAGGGTGAGGGCGCTCTGTATATCAAATTGATGGAGCACTGCTCATTTGTGATGGCTATGACGTCCATGTTGTTTGAGCTTGTGGAGTCAACGGTGTGGAAATGTAGGTCCGCCTTGGTAAGTATGAGGATACCTCCTCCTCTTTTGTTCTCTCTATGTTGGGAATGGACGGAGAAGTTGGGGGGTATGAGTTGATTAAGGATTACATTATCTGCGTCAGATAACCAGGTTTCGGTTATCATGAGTATATCCAGATTGTAGGAAGAAATTGTGTCAGCGATAACTGGCCATTTCTTACGGATAAACCGTGTGTTTATGAGAGCACAGTTTATGCATAGGAGTTGAGGGGGTTCAACTTGTTTATTCTTCTTGGATTGTTGAAGAGCTATGTGTATTAGGTGAGAGTGGCGCATGGGGGCTTCAACACTTGGGTTGAGATAAGGAGCTTCTGCCCATCTTTTTCCATGGCTCAGAAGTATTGGAATTTGGTGGGTTGTGTGATGTAGGGCAAGGGCTTCGTTAAGCCAGCCTAGGAGAAAGAGAATACAGATAGCCAGGGTATTGATTGGTAGAGCCATTGGAGTTTCCGTTGATTGGATGCGGCACTTTCTGTGGGGGATTGGAAATGCTGTTACGTTTGCCTACTCGGGTACTATCACGCCTAATCGAGGATGCTCAGATTGGAAAGTAGGTTTGTGAGCAACCAGGTTGGTAAAGAGGGATATGTGGTGATTTGTGGCTTTATGAGATGTGGTGCAGAAGTTGACTGATAACCTGGAAATTGTGTGGCAGCAGAGAAAACAGCAGTCAAATATACAAATGGCATAAGCAATATACAAAATAGCATATGGAATCATGTGGGCGAGGTACCTGGAGGTTGTGTTGCAGCAGAGAATGAACAACAATCACATATAACAAAATAGGATGAGAGATTATGTGATCTATAGAGAAATCAACACTGAGATATCAAATATATGAAATAGCATAGGACATGCGATTGCATAGTCAATTTCGAGAGTGGTGATGTCTCATGGAGTGTGTCGTTTGCAATAAGAACGCCAGTACCTGGTTGTGAGCACTTGCTTGTGGCTTTCTGGGATTCATGAGATATTATAAGGAGAAACAGTAGGAACTACAATATCTGCTGCGACAAAATCCTGGACCATGGACTGCAAGGCAGTTTCCTTAGGGCCAGACAAAGGGTACTGTCGAATACAGATGACAGCTTGAGGATCCTTCAAATGTGCCACGTACGGCGTACAGGGGACCAACCCGGTGTCAGTTGGGGAGGTGGCCCAGAGATTAGGAGGAAACTTAGACAACCCATGCGCCTCTGTAGAAATCATATTTAATAAAAAAGGAGAGTGCAAGGCAAAAGAGCCATCTGAATTACTAACAGTTACTGCTTCTAAGTGACACAACAGGTCCTGCCCCAGGAGACTCACTGGACAGGAGGTAATAATCGTAAATGAATGTGTAAACAGAACAGTATTGTTACCAAGTGCGGAGACAGACAACGGGGGTGTAATCCATGCGGGGGTAGAGGTTACATTTATCCCAACTGAGGCAGGATCTGGCATTAAGGGTTCCCTACAAACAGAGGCATGCAATGTAGAGCAAGTCGCTCCCATATTGATTACAAAGGAGACTTGCTGGCCATTAATGCACAACATACAACAAGGGGGCTCCTTCCATCCACCCGTTAACTGAACCCAGATCGGAACCGTTGCTTCAGGGCAGCACTATGGGTGTTGCGGGGGCTGTTGCCATGTAATAGGGATAAGAGGGGTTGCAGGGCTACTAGATGGGGGAAGTAGTGGTGCCGATGGTGTCACGGAAGGGGCAAAGCCCACCCCCCCTGAGTCGGCACGGGGCCACTACCTGCCACATAGGGGCACTCATTTTCCCAATGTCTTGGTTGCTTACAATGAAAACAAATCTGATTCCTAGATATTCCCTGCCCTATTCCTCTTCCACCATCACGCCCGCCTCAAAACTGTCCCCGCTGTCCCCTCCACCCCAGAGATTGCGACCACTGAGGCCCAGGGGTTTGATATCCCCCGGGGTAGGATTACTGGCAACCAATATCCTGCTGCCAAGCATGAGAAATGTTATCTTTCTTAACATCCATATGGATAGTTACAACAAAACAAATTGTGCTGTAGTGCTGGAAGATGAGACCCCCAGGTTGGAAGGCACTCAACTAGCTACTGGGGAAGAGCTGAAGACTTTTCAGAGTAGAGCCAGCATTTATGATGTGGTTGGATCAAAGCCCTCGGGAAGTCTCACTGCTGATGTAGCTGCACATGAAATGAGAGTCAGAAGCTGTAAAGATGTCTTACACATTGGAACATGGAACATACGAAGCATGAACCAAGGGAAGTTGGAGATGGTTAAGAATGAAATGGAACGTGTACAACTTGATCTGTTGGGTGTCAGCGAACTGAAATGGACTGGCATCGGGCACTTTGCATCAGATGATCACATGGTCTACTATGCTGGAAATGAAAGACAAAGAAGAAATGGTGTTGCATTTATAATAAGAAGCAACTTGCAAGAACTGTAATGAAATACAAAGCAGTCAGCGAACGCTTAATCTCTATTCGTCTACGAGGAATGCCTATCAACACAACTATAATTCAAGTATATGCCCCAACAACAGCTGCAGAAGAGAATGAAATTGAAGAGTTCTATGAACAACTACAAGCTGAAATTGACAGAATATGCAAACAGGATATCCTGATAGTCATGGGTGATTGGAACGCAAAGGTTGGCAACAAAGAAGAAGACAAAGTAGTTGGAAAATATGGACTTGGCAACAGAAATGAAGCTGGAGAAAGACTGATAGAATTCTGCAAGACCAACGATCTATTCATCTCGAACACCTTCTTCCAGCAACACAAGCGGCGACTGTACACATGGACTTCACCCAATGGATTGTATAAAAATCAAATTGACTACATCTGTGGAAGTCAACGATGGAAAAGCTCTATAACATCAACAAAGACAAAACCTGGAGCTGACTGTGGTACAGATCATCAACTACTAGTATGCAAACTCAAGCTAAAGCTGAAAAAGAGCAAACCACTCATGAATGCAGCAAAATATGACCTTGAGAATATACCACTGGAATTTAAAAACTGCCTGCAAAATCGATTTGTTGCTTTAGATACAAATGATAGAGTTCCAGAAGAGTTATGGAATGACATCAAGAAGGTTGTGTTGGAAGAAAGTGAGAAGTCTCTACAAAAGGTAAAAAAGAAAAAATGGCCAAAATGGATGACGGAAGAAACTCTGAAAATTGCCCAGAAACGCAGAGAAGCTAAAGCCAGAGGAGAAAGAAAGACAATCACAGAACTCAACAGAGATTTCCAACGTGCAGCAAGACAGGACAAGGAAAAGTACTACAATGACGCATGCAAGGAAATAGAAGCAGAAACTATTAGAGGAAGAACAAGATCAGCTTTCCTAAAGCTACGAGAGTTAAAGAAAAAGTTCCAGCCTCGAATTGGAATGTTACAAGATGCTCAAGGTTCTATGTTGAATGATGCTGAGAAGATCAAGAAAAGATGGAAGGAATATACAGAGTTTTTATATGATAAAGATCAAGTGGACCAACAGCCGTTTCAACCTGTACCTTATGATCTGGAACCATTGGTGATGAAAGAAGAAGTTGAAGCAGCATTGAAAGCCTTATCAAAGAACAAAGCACCAGGCATTGATTGCATTCCCATAGAAGTATTACAGCAATCTGATGCAGCTGTTACCATACTTACAAGGCTCTGCCAAGAAATATGGAAGACAGCATCATGGCCAACTGACTGGAAAAGATCTGTGTTTATAACAATACTAAAGAAAGGTGATCCAACGGACTGTGGAACTTATCGCACAATCGCTCTGATCCCACATGCCAGCAAGATTCTACTGAAGATTATTCAAAAGAGACTACAATCATACCTGGAACAAGAACTACCTGAAGTGCAAGCAGGGTTCAGAAAAGGGCGAGGAATGAGAGACATCATTGCGGATGTGAGATGGATCCTTGAAAAGACTAAAGAATACCAAAAGGATATCTATTTGTGCTTTATCGACTATAGCAAAGCTTTTGACTGTGTAAACCATGAGAAACTCTGGGCCACATTAAGAAGCATGGGTATACCAGAACACCTGATCGTTCTCTTGCACAATCTGTACATTGATCAAGAAGCAACAGTTCGAACAGAACAAGGAGAAACAGAATGGTTTAAAATAAGCAAAGATGTAAGACAAGGCTGCATACTTTCCCCCTACCTGTTTAATTTATATGCAGAACAAATGAGAAGCAGGATTGTATGAAGACAACAGAGGTGTGAAGATTGGTGGAAGACTCATCAATAACCTTCGTTATGCTGATGATACCACATTACTGGCGGAAAGTGAAGATGATCTGAAACATTTGCTTCTCACAATCAAAGAACATAGTCTCAAAATGGGCCTGTACCTTAATGTAAAGAAGACAAAGATCATGACAACTGGCATAATCAACAGGTTCATCGTCGAAGGAGAAGAAATTGAAATTGTGAATAACTTTAACCTACTTGGATCAACTATCAATAAAGAAGCAACAAGCAGTCAAGAAATCAGACGACGCATTGCTCTTGGCAGAATGGCTATGAAAGACCTAGATAAGATTCTCAAGAGTAGAGATGTCTCTCTCCATACAAAAATTCGACTTGTTCAAGCCATGGTATTTTCAATAACATCATATGGATGTGAAAGCTGGACAGTGAAAAAGATAGACAGGAAGAAAATTGATGCCTTTGAATTATGGTGCTGGTGGCGAATATTGTGTATACCATGGACTGCCCGAAGAACAAACCAGTCTGTACTAGAGGAGATCAAACCTAAGCTTTCTTTAGAAACTCAGATGACAAGACTTCGACTTTCATACTTTGGACACATTATGCAGAGAGAGAGATCATTAGAGAAAGACATCATGCTTGGCAAGATAGAAGGTCAACGCAAAAGAGGAAGGCCAGCAATGAGATGGATTGATACAATAACAGCAGCTACGGGTACCAGTTTGTCAACAATAAGCCGCCTGACTGAAGACCGAACACAATTTAGGATAGCTATCCAGAGGGTCGCCATGAGTCGACTCCGGCTCGATGGCACTTAACAACAACAACAACATCCATATCTGCAAAGCATCCTGCTGCTTCCTTCATTAATATTACCTTCTCTAATTCTGCCGAAGTCATGCTAAACCAAGCATCTATCATTCGCTTACATGCTACAGTCACTTCTGGGCACATAGCACCAAACAGCGTCTGAATATACATCAAAGCCATCAGGCCTTCCTGTGATAAACCTGCCTCCTCCTTCCAACACTTACGAAACCTTCGCACAAACTGTGAAACTCCTTCCCCTGGTTCCTGCACGCATGCAATAGATGCATCAAGATTCTGTTTTGCCCAAAATAAACGCTCAAACTCTTCTAACACTTCATACCACATCTTTTTTATCTCCTCAGCATATCAGAGGGGGTAATTAGAATCATCCAGCATCTCATAAGGCTTCGCCAGTGACTTAACTCTAGAAAAATCAAAAGGGGTTTCTTCATCATACCCCAGGACACCCTCAATAATGAGGCGGTAGTCCTGCGCCGTACACTGCAAACCACGAGTCATACGTTGCAAGTAGTGCACAGTGGCAGCTGCCGTTTTCATGGGGTTCAGGGCATGCTGTAAAATAGAAGAAAGGATGGCGGGATCCAGGAGCTTAACAACAAGCTGGTTACCAATAGTTAGAAAAGGATACTGGGTGCATATATGGCCCTTAGAGGTAGGGTCTCCTGTCACTCTATCACTGTTAGAAGTTCTCACGTCATTTGAATCCAGCTTATGAAAGGGGTTATGAGGGCTAAGCCCATCCCTATGAGCCCTAGCCTTACTCTGTTCCTGTTCCAGCGCCCCCGATCTTAGGATGGAGGCATCGGAAGGGGGGAATTAGGGGGGGTAATAAGGGACTCCGGTGGGGCAAAAGGGATGGAAGGGGAAGCGGCAGCGGACCCTCCGGCCCCCGTTCTTGTCCCCAAACTTCCGGTAGAGACCTCTGGAGATGTCTTACACAATTGGCGATACATGTTTTCCCTGGGCACGTCCCGACCAGCAGGGGAGGGCCCAGATTCGGTCAAGCATGGGCTTGAGTGAGAAGGTAGGGCAGGAGTAGGTAGCCAGGCAGCGGGCGGCAGTGGAGGCGAACCGGCAGGCTCCTCCACCTTGCCACGCACAGCCTCATAAGTGGTACATATCTGCCGAAACATTTTATCTATAGGTAATTCCCAGTGGGTGGGGGCACGCCTCGCCATTACTACTGGGGAGTGCATGGTAGAAGCAGCCGCCGCCAGAACAATGTCCTCTAATGAATCAGAGTCTCTGGCTGGCTTTACAATGGCGGCCGATCCAACCAGGGAGGAGTAAATGGGCTGATATGGTGGAGGGGCCGTGGGCAACTGGGAGGAGGATACCTGGGGTTGCAGCGATTTCGGAGGCAGTTCTTGGGGTGAGTCAAATGCCAGGCAGAGAAGCTACCCTCCCTGGGAAAAGGATTTGAGCTATGTAAACCTTCTGTCCACCCTGCCATATTATCCACCCAGGGATTAGTATAATAACCCCCTGCCACTTTGTCTACGTATTCCTTCGGCGTCTCCCCATCTGCCAGAGGTGTGCCGGGAGGGACCGGGGTACGGTGAGAATAGGATGCCTTCTTAGCTGCAGTTTTAAACCTTATCACAACATTTGGCTGCGCATGCACTCCCATGGATTCTGGAGTGGTCCCCTTACCTTGGGACCCCCCATCCTCTAATTAATATCCAACAATCGCACGCTTGGCCACTTGCTTTCTGCCAACAACCATCACTAGCGCTATTGCTTCAGGCTGAGGCAGGGGCATCTTGCCAAGCTCACACAATCACACAAGCCACAGAGAAGGAAAAGGGTATTATCACGGACCCAGCAGGATGTTCCCGTTATGCATAGTGCTACCAAAGCTCATTCTCGAGACAAGCTACCAAAACTACGTCGATTTAGGAAGCCAGGAAATCCCAGTGCAGCTACCAAAGCTACGGCAATTTAGGAAGTCTGGATATCCCAGTGGAACGGGGAAATCTTCACTTCTGACACCAAATTGTTAGTGTGAGTTATTCCTTTCCCAGCACTATATACCACTTACCCTCGGGACGTACGTTAATCCCCTGGGCTGAGGAATCACCATACCTTCTCTGTCTGGAATTCCAGAGGAACAAACACACACACTCACATATAAGTAGTATGTAAGTTTATTCCACAGGTTAGAGGGGCTGTCTGTCTTTTATACATTAACAGAAACATATACATATGTCATCAACTCATCCCCTGAGGCCCACCACAGCTTATTAGTAACTTCACAGATGTTAGTCGTCTCCGTGTAGAACAATCAATTTGTCTTAGCACAGCACATTCCTTTCCATATATAAATATGTACAGGATTCCCATTTTCCCCTGCGGGCCTCCTAGCCTCCTGTACACACACACTTTAAGCCTTATTTTCCCCTATCACTAAATAACAAAGCCACCAAAACCCTGGGGGGCTATAACAGCTCAAAACTTAGCAGGTGAGCCCAAAGGGACAAGACAGGCACAGAGGGAAAAATTAACTAGTTTACTTCAACTCCTCTGCCGCTTAAATCAGCTTGAAACTAGAAGCCCCAAAAGACATTTTACCTAGAAACCCCAAAATGCGTCAATTGATGCATTATCACGACGACTGCATTTAGCATGAAATGTAGATGTGAATTAATTTGAAGTTACTTATTTGTTTAATACGTGCAGTATGTGATGTCATTACATGATGTCATCATGTGTTTATTGGTTTGTAATTTCGTAGTAAAACTGGAAACAGTGATTGATTTAAAACCAAAATTTACTCTGTATGTACAATGTATGTACAATGTCGCAACTTTCAAACACGCCCTAGAACAGGCCGACACTCCAGAACTTTTAGCATATCGCTTCCTCCCTGAAATTTTATTCATTTTTTTTCTACGATTCTATGTACAGAAGGCCAAGACTTCGTAAGACAGCAGTGCCTATGTGTGCTGGTGCAAAATCAGTTGATCTGTTGCCAGGTGCGGCTACCGCTTCGATGCAGAAAACGAGAGAAACGCATCCACAGCGCTTGACAGCAGCACAAGCACTTGCCAAGTTGCAAGATATTTTGGAAATTGGCAGTGGCTCTGATTTGACTGAATCAGATTCAAACGTTGACCTACATGTTACAGGTTGTACAGGCATAGAGGATTTGACTGGTTCAGACTACAGCAGAAACACTGATGAAAGTGATGATGATGCTCATTCTCATATAATCACTGAAAACAAGAGCAGGATGACAGGATCAACAGTGGTAGCAAAAGATGGGACTGAATGGAAGATCATGTCATAAGGTGAAAGCAGTGGCAGATTGCAGGCCCAAAATGTATTCACTGCTAAAAGTGGGGTTACTGCATATTGTCGTAATGTCGTAATGTTGAAACACCAGTGGATGCATTTAGATTGATCGTTGACCCTGGTTTTGTGAGTCACATCAGGAGCTGCACTGTGGAGTATGCCCATTTATCAGACACATGTAGCCGAAGATGAAATAGATGCATTTCTGGGACTGGCATATCTAAGAGGTTTCATGAATGCCAAAAACTTTCCAATTGATTTGATGTGGTCCGAAACTTATGGCTGTGCAGTATTTAGGAAAACAATGTCACAAAACAGATACGAAGAAGTAAAGAAATTCATGCGATTTGATGTCAGAGCTTCACGGCAGGAAAGAGTGAAGTGTGACAAATTCAGCCTAATGACATGGGTGTTATCAAGATTTGTTGTTAACAGTCAAAAGTGTTATGTACCAGAAAAATCACTTACTGTAGATGAACAACTATTCCCAACCAAAAGCATATGCAAATTCACGCAGTGCATGCCAAATAAGCCAGATAAATTTGGAATAAAGTTCTGGATCTTGGTAGAATTGCAGTCCAAATATTTATTTATTTATTTAGACAGTTTTGTATACCGCCTTTCCTTCAATCAAAGCGGTCACAACACAATTGGAGGATACATTTAACACGTGGGGATATGAGACACATACACTAATACTTACAGGGAACATGGGCAATGGAGGGTTAAGTGGCTTGCCCAAGACCACAAGGAGCATCTGTGGGACTAGAAACCCCAGTCCTTCCGGCCCAAGGTTGCTGTCCTCTAGTGGGATTTGAACTCCTGACCTTCTGGCCTGAAGTACCTTGCCCCAACCACTAGGCTACTCCTCCCTCCTGTTTGAATGTGAAACCGTATACTGGGGAAGATGATGAAAGAGTTGGCAGTTTAGGAACGCATGTGGTCATGACTCTAATGCAGCCATATTATCAGCGAGGATACAATGTCATGAACGATAATTTTTTTACGAGCCGTAACCTCGCTGAGAAACTATTGGAGAAGCTCACTTCGTTGGTCAGGACCATTTGTCTGAATCACAGAGTACTACCTTCACTTACAAAACTCGAACTGTACCAATCCAAGTTCTACACCAATGGATCAATGACCGTAGTACAGTACCAGATGAAACAGAAGAAGACTGTTGCCATTTTGTCGACTTTGCACAAAGTTGCAATATGTGAAACCAGCGGCAAGCTGAAACCTGAAATTGTGTTGTACTACACCAAGAATAAATGCGGTGTCGACATGCTGGACTCAATGTGCCGTCAAATGTCTACCAAATCTGCATGTCGTAGATGGACACTAGCCGTTTTCTTCAATATTCTAGACTTGGCGACCATCAATGCCTGGATTATTTTCTGCAAGCAAACCGGTGTGACTATGCCAAGGAGACAGTTTCTTCACACACTGTCAGATCAGCTGCGACAAACTTGTCCTGCTTGATGTCCGTACTCGGAGTCAATGCCAGCCACTGTTGCGACAAACAAACTGGCAAAGCAAGTAACGGGTGCATTCAAGACCAACTGCAAACAAAATCACACTGGAACGCTGTGCGATAAATGCAAGTGTCCAGTTTGCGGACAGTGTCTGTCGACAATCTGTGCCAGTTGCACATAGACTCTAAATGTACAATAGCAAACCGTGCATGCTTATCCTATTCATTCGTTAACTGACATGGACTTTGCAGTTACTTTTGAATTTGCAGTTACTTTTAAATTTAGTTAACACTGTTCTTATGTTAGTTGTTGTAAGAAAACTTGTGAAAAACACTCAATTTTCTTGGTTGCGTCAATTGATGTACTTTGGGGCTTCTAGGTATAAATTCATTTTCCCACTAGGTGGCGCATCTGTCATTAATTTCACAGGTACACTACCAAAAAACTGCCTCCAGTTTTGCAACTGATTCCTATAGATTTTGGGGTGCTGAATCCAGGAAAAATAGCCAAAATGTTCCATCACGTCACGTTTTCTTGCAAAATTAGATTTCTTACCCATATAAGGAATGTTCACATAATTTCTTTTTAGCCAACTGCAGTTTATTTTCTTGGCCCAAAATAGAGGTTGTAATGGTTAACTAACTAGAAACACTCCCTCATGATATTTTAGAGTGTTTTGTATTCATTTTATACATTAACAGGACAATTGGGAGGCGGGGGGCTAAATCCAGTACTCGCGCTGGCGCATGTTCTTTCCTGTTCGCCTCGCCTCGTTCGCTCGCTCAAACACGGTGATTGCGACATGAACGTTCCTGTCAAATTTCAGTTTCTTGCAAGTTCATTATTACTTTTTGTTTGCTCAGTCGTAATCCAGCTTTATTCCGAAGTGGTTCACTACAGTTGTAGTTTGCAGTGCTGTGTATTTGTGATGGCTCACAGAGCCAGAGGTTGCGTCAACTCTCCGGACAGTTTTTGTTTTATTTGTGGGGAATATACCATGAAAAAGCGGCAGAGGAACATTTCTGCATTTATTAAAAAAGTATATTTCGCCTATTTCGGTTTGAAGTTAGGCGATCAAGACAAACCGTGGGCTCCTCACAAAGTGTGCAAGACATGTGAGGAAGATCTACGCTTATGGATGAAAGGTAAAAAACAAGCATTTTGTTTCGGAATACCTATGATGTGGCGTGAACAAAGAGACCACAGCAGTGACTGCTATTTTTGCTCTTGCATTGTGAAGGGATACAACTTAAAAAATAAGAACGTAATAAGTTACCCCAACCTTCCCTCAGCAATTAGGCCTATGCCTCATAGCAACGAAGTACCTGTGCCTGAACCACCAAAATCTTTGGATCATATTTGTGTGGACGGTTCTGATCATGATGAGACTCATCAGATGGCTTTTCCCGATGAGTCCAGTACTTCCGAGTTTGAAACTGAACCAGATCCAAAACCTGAACTTTTCTCTCAAGCTGAATTGAATGATTTAGTCTGGGATTTAGGACTCCCAAAAGATGCTGCCCAACTGCTAGGTTCTCGGCTTAAACAGAAAAATCTATTGTCAGCAGGAACAACTTTTTATTGGTACCGCAACCGCGAGACACAATTTTTGAAGTATTTCAGCAAAGAGGAAGATTTGGTATTTTGCAACGATATATACGGAGTGATGGAAAAGTTTAAACTCAAGTATGATCCTGCTGAATGGCGGCTGTTCATTGATTCATCAAAAGACAGCATAAAAGGTGTTCTTCTTAATAATGGCAACACATTCGCTTCAGTTCCTATTGCTCACTCTGTTATTCTCCAAGAAAAATATGAGAATTTGGCCCTGATTCTTCAGAAGATTCGTTATGATGAGCATAAGTGGATGATTTGTGGAGACTTTAAAATTCTATCCATGCTATTAGGGCAGCAATCTGGTTTCACCAAATATCCCTGCTTCCTTTGCTTGTGGGATAGCCGGGCCCGCGACCTACACTAGGGGAAAAAAGACTGGCCAATTCGGGAGTATTTGAGACCCGGTGAGAAAAATGTTCTTCATGAGAGCTTGGTACCTCGTGATAAAATTCTATTACCACCTCTCCACATTAAGTTGGGTCTCATTAAGCAATTCATCAAGTCCCTTCCAAAAGATGGTGAGTGCTTTCGGTACCTTTGCTCAAAGTTCCCCCGACTTTCTGAAGCAAAGCTAAAGGAAGGAGTGTTTGTTGGCCCTGATATAAGGAAACTCATTTCAGATGGAGCATTCGCTGAAACGATGTCTGAGAAGGAAAAAGAAGCCTGGGATTCCTTCAAGGATGTTGTTCTCAAATTCTTGGGGAACAGGCGGGATGAGAACTATAAGGATATTGTTGCCAGGATGCTCAATGCCTTCAAAGAACAAGGCTGTAACATGAGCCTGAAAGTCCATTTCTTGCACTCCCATGTGAACTACTTTCCCGAAAACTTGGGGGCGTACAGTGAAGAACAAGGTGAAAGGTTTCACCAGGACATCAAGGACGCAGAGAGAAGGTACCAAGGAAGATGGAACACCACTATGATGGCTGATTTCTGCTGGTTGCTGCTGCGGGAAACCCCAGATGAAAAATACGCCAAGCAGCGCACCAAGAGAAGCATTCGGGCGAAGAAGAAACGGGCCCACCAGGAGATTGATTGACCCAAGAATGACTTTAAAATCTAAACTGTGTTGACAAATATCGTGTTTTTACTAAACTTTGAAATAAAAATTTGCTAGTTATTATCACAGTGTCGGATCTCATTTATTAGAATTTTATTTTCACACCATCGGGTGTTTGTCTTCATGTATTGCAATGGTGCGGTTTGCGTTTTCTATTCTTACATACATACCTGTACAACATTTTTTGCACATTTCTTTGCTTTGCTTTGTGTCTAACCTCGCTCTTATATGCTCAATGTTTGTGCACATGTATGTGGCTGTTTTAAGTGCAGACAATTTTGCTACCATCACAGTGTGTTTTGTTGACATTACTCTATTCTTATGTGCTGCCTTGTTACAATTTTCTTTATTCTTATTTGAATAACTACTAAACAATTAGTATAAAGAATTCATCCAAGAAACTTTTATCTCAATCGCACTCAATCTGAAACGTTCACCTCAAACTGCTAACCCAATGTAGCAAAAAATCTGTACGTGATGGAGCAAATTGGTTACCAGATTTGGATTCAGCGCACCAAAAAACGTAAAAATCAATCGAAACATTAGAGGCAGTTTAAAAAAATTTTTTTTTAGTGTACCTGTGTTTTCGATGCACATATTTGAACATCTTGACCTCACTAACAAAGTCAAGGAACATAACTGACATGGTTCTAGCAGTGGCTCCGGTATACATCTTCGAAGATGCATTTGCGTCAATTGACGTATTTGGGACTTCTAGTGTTAAACCGCACACTACCCATTCCAGAAACAGGAACCAGCATCCCCAAACCCAGAGTGCCAAAAATTATAGCGAAACTGGCCCACCAAAACAATTTATGTTCAGTAAAGGTTGCATGTATGTAGGCAGGGTCCATCCCACTCCTCCAAGCCCCTCCCAACCACAACAGACATCACAAACAACACAAAAAACAAAGGAAGAGAGAAAGAAACAAAGAGCAAGACATTATTGACCAGGCGATACCCTGGAGTTCCTCCAAGAGAGTCACATTGAATGACACATCAAATGTCAATTCTTCATGCTTGAATGTCACCTCTATATGGATGAGTCGCTACTTTACGACTTCAGACCAGTCAAACCACCCAAATAAGAAAGCGCTGAAGAAATTTTACAAGCCACTGATTGCAAGGCAATCTTTCACCGCATCAACACCACCTCCTTGTCCTCCAAGAACGCATGCAGCTCCCCTGGATCATCAAAAGTCCTAGTCTGGTTGTGCAGCGTGACTCTCATGCGAGCAGGATAGAGTAAAGTGAAACGGGCCTGCAGCTGCAATAAGCGTGGACGTAACGCCAAAAAGCTCTTTCTCCGATCTACCGTCACCTTTGCGAAGTCAGGGAACAATAAGAATTTGTGCCCCTGATATTCCAAGGGAGAGTGTGCTCTGGCTGCTTCCATTATTTGTGTTACTTGTTGAAAGCGCAAAATTTTGAGGATGATTGGACTTGGACACTTGCCCAGAACCATGGACTGAGTAGGAACCCAATGGGCATGGTCATTTTCAAAAGGCATGGTGAACTTCACCTTCAACACACCCGGGATCATTGACTGCAAAAAAACTATCATGTCAGGATCCTTGGCTCCCTCTGGAACTCCCAAAATTCTTATGTTGTTCCTTCGAGCGCGATTGTTAGCATCTTCCAACTCTCTTTGCAGTGACCGTATCAACTTTGCTTGCTTCTCAGCAGCCCTGAACCGCTCCCCATGCATTGCCAACATGCTTTCCACCTTCTCCAATCTGACTGTAATTGACTCCAAAGTATTTTTCAAGGTGCTGATATCCTCCTGCATTGTGCACAGCAAGTCTCCATTAGCTTTGACCAAGTCCTTAACAGCGCGAATCTCATCCAGAAGTTCTTGTAAGGCCTCAGGACAATCTATGATGACCACCATCTTGTGAGGTGAGAGAGGCTCCATTTTGGTTCTCTTTGCGCTGGCATTTTGAGGTATTTGGTAATCCAGCTGCATCGGCTTGGGGCCAGACATTTCCAAGATTGAATGATATCAGAGTAGGTAGGAACTACTTAGTTAAAGACTGCAGTAGTCAGGATTCTTGACCATTGCGCTCCAGAACACAGCTCTTACATGACCATCTTGCCCGATGCTAGGTTCTGCCCCCCCCCTCCCCCAGCCCCACCTCATTCAATTTTTATATCTATTTTAAGAGCCATTGGTATAGATGGGGTTGTCCTGAATTATTTTACATCTTTTCTGGCTGGCTGAAAAAGCAGAGAGTTCAGATTAAAAAAATGTTCTAATTGGTTTCTTTTTAACCAAGACATACTGCAGGGATTTTCACTCTCAGAGGTATTATTTAACATCTATCTGTTTCAATTTTGTGAATTTATGCACAAAAACCAAATTGTTTTTCATATTCATGCAGATGATATCTTTTTCTTGGTCTTTATTGATAGCAAACAATTTAACTCAATTAACTGTCCCTTTAATAAAGAACTTTCAGTCGATTGCTGATCTTTTATTGAAGTGCAGTTTATTTATCAATTATGCTAAATCTGAGGCTATGGTTATATCTCATAACTTAAAAATTCAGATGATGACATTTTTCTGTTTGGCTGATAAGATTGTCCCTCTCATTTCTGAAATGAAATGTTTAGGGATAATCCTGTATGTGGACATGTCAATGAGATTGCAAGACTGGTCTGAAGTTCTTAAAGTTGTTCACAATGCCTTCTATAGGCTGTGAATAGATTGTGGTCTTAAACATTTTCTTACTGATGAAGATTTTCATATAGTTGTACAGTTAGTGATTTTACCATTTTTAAGATTTTATTTTGGTTTTCCTAAAACATTAATTCATTCTTTAGAAATCATTCAGAACACTGCCTGTTATGTAGTTTTTGGTCTGAGGAAGTATGATCATTTTTCAGATAAATTATTTGAGCTTCATTGGATCACAGTGGAGGAATGCACTCTTTATAAAAGTCTGTTGATTCATAAAATGTCATATGGCTCCTTTGTTTCAGAGCCTGCTACATATACTGGTGAAGTGATATGAACCTTCAATGTCTTTGATCTAGTCAGACTGATTTGCTGGCTGTACCAGCTGTAAGTTATGCTAAAACACATGTTGTCAGCTAGCACCCATTAGCAAAAGACCGCCACATTTTTAAGACCTGCTAATGAACAAATGCACACTAACAAATATACGTTTCTATTACCCTAGGAAGAAGGGTACATCATCATTGATAAAGAAGGATATCTACAATCTATTTCAAGGGCATCTTTCTAACATACTTCACAGCTGAAAACTTTGGCTAGAATTCATTCTGATGCTACTAGATACAGAGAGAAAAGGTGTAGAATACGAACTAACCACAGTCAAATATGGTAACCTGATTCATGGAACCGCTGCCATAATTGCAATGGAGAGTAAATGGGCCTTACCCTGAAATGATTCCCGGGTGAATATACAAAAAGTGAATCCGTATTGGTTTTCCTTCAGAGCTATGGAATACGAGAGCACAGTCTTTTGAAAAGTGTAATTCAGGAATAGTATTGACATATCATAGCTCCACACATCACAGATTTTTGAAGCTTGTCCAGGGTTGGTATTATGCTGGACCCTTTGTTTTGCTCCACATATTTGATTTTCAATTACTACGGTACTACTGTTGTTGTTAAGTGTTGTCGAGTCGTTGTCATTTGTATAGCGCTACAAGGTGTACTCAGCACTGTCAATCACGTTGTTGAACCTACCAGCCCTTTCTTTTTGCACAGGGTGTCACTTATGCAGTTGCGAAGCTTTTTGTTTCCACGGAGCCCAGGGAGTTCAATGCTGGTGTAACTTCAGTCAGAATGTGAGAACATCACAGAATGCCATATGGAGGTCAGGAGAGCTTAAATCTTGTTTCATTAGTAATGGATCAGATCAGCCTGGGGGCAATAAGCAGCTCCTCAATGAGATCTCTGATGACTGTGGTGATCAGGCCAGAAACACTGGACTGAATTGTAACAAAATAACAGAGAATTTATAAAGCAGGCAACCTTTGAAGGCAATTTATAGGAATTAACAGCAAGATCCTATCCCACAAATGTAATGCAGTCAGGTATCAGGGTTCTACCTAAAAAATAATTGAGGCTTCATTACAGTCAAAGAGAACTATCCCAGGAAAGCAACAAATGCATTTACTGAGCTGGAATTATTTCCTGATAACTTCACTGTGTCTGAAATCGCAGATATTAATAGGCCTTCAGGGGGGAATTAGACTCTTCCGTTTTAGCTACAGAGAAGCCTGGCAAATAAATAAAGCTGTATTTGGATCTAATGAAGAGCAAACTTAATTTACACTCAACTATGTAGGATAACCTCCAAAGAGAAGTCTTTACAGTTAACACGGCTTCTACTGAGGTGTAAGCACAATGTATGTTTAATAAGGCTGTTGCTTTGTGCTAATCAAAGAGGTAGCTACTAATGTGTATTAAGGAAATTGGTTTTAGTTTGTGCCTTTTTCTCAGACGTCCAAGGCAGGTTACAGTCAAGCATAGTAGATATTTTTCCTGTACACGGAGGGCTCACAATCTAAGTTTGTATCTGAAGCAATAGAGGGTTAAGTGACTTGCCCAAGATCACAAGGAGTAGCAGTGGAAATTCAAACCTGGCTTCTCTAGTTCTCAACCTGCTGCTATAACCATTAGGCTACTCCCCCAGCCCAAGAGAGCAGAACACAATATTTACCTTTTAACATGCATAAAACTACAAACCTGTGTGTTATTTTACCATAATGACTTTTACTTTACTGTAACTTTGTTGTTAAGTGTCGTTGAGTCGGTGTCGACTCATGGCGACCCTCTGAATAGTTGAACTAAACTGTGTTTGGTCGTCAGTCAGGTGGCTCATATTTGATAGAGTGGCTACTGTTATTGTATTGATCCATCTCATTGCTGGCCTTCCTCTTTTGCATTGCCCTTCTACCTTGCCAAGCATGATGTCTTTCTATAACAATTTCTCTCTTCGCATGATGTGTCCAAAATATGAAAGTAGAAGTCTTGTCATCTGAGCTTCTAAAGAAAGCTTAGTTTTTTTCTCCTCTAGTACTGACTGGTTTATTCTTCGGGCAGTCCAAGATATACATCGTAATATATAGCATAATATGTGTTATATAATAATGAGAGTGTTATATAATAATGAGATGCAAATCAAGCAAATGCAAGCAAAGCACTTCATTATTTTTCCTTATGAGAGCATTGGACTGCTAACATGTGATACAATATTCTGGTGCTACCTTAAAGGGACTGTTCTAAAAAAAAAAAAAAAGTCTCCATGGACACACTTTCTCACCCATCAAGCTTCTCCAATTCCCAAATTACCCCAACCACTTCCCTGAACCACATTCCCTGACGTCCAAGTCAAGCTTCCCCACATTCAAATCCAGTCCTGTCCCCTCTCCTGGGACTTCCAAGTCAAACTTCTTTCCTCCAAGTCAAGCCCCCAATGCCCTCATGTCAAGCATTCCAAACCCAGAAGGAACCCTCTTACCAACTCCAGTCAAACTCATCATCCTTGAAAGAACCCTCCCAGGACTTACCAAAGGGTTCCATGGTGTCTAGGAGATAAGAGCAGGAGCAATTCCCAGTTGCTTCTGCCCCTTCTGGTGCTAGATTCAAAATGGGGCTGGATGATCCCTAACTGTAGTCAGACCAAGGTTCATCAAGCCCAGTATCCTGTTTCCAACAGTGGCCAATCCAGGTCACAAGTACCTGGAAGGCTCCCAAAAAAGCACATAGGTTCCACACTGTTCATCCTAGGGCAAGCAGTGGATTTCCTGGGTCCTCTTTAATTATGGTTCATAGACCTTTCCTCCAGGAATTTGTCCAAACCTTTTTTTAAACCCAACTATACTAACAGCTTTTACTACATCCTCCAGTAATGAATTCCAGAGTTTGATTACGTGTTGAGTGAAAATAATTCTCTTATTAGTCTTAAATGGTTTACATTGTTGCATCATTACATGTCCCCTAACCTTTTACTTTTTGATGGCATAAACAACCAATCTAGGTTTACCTGTTCCACTCCATTCATTAATTTATAGACATCTATCATATCTCCCCTCAGCCACCCCAAGTTGAAGAACTCTAACATTTTAAGCCTTTCCTCATAGGGGTATCCTTCAATCCCCTTTACCATTTTGGTGGCTCTTCACTATACCTTTTCTAATAATGCTATATCCTTTTTAAGATATGGCGACCAGAATTGCACACAATATTCAAGGTGCGGTCACACCATGAAACGATACAGAGGCATTATAATATGCTTGCTTTTATTCTCCATTCTTTTCCTTATGATTCCTAGCATTCTATTTATTTTCTTGGCTATGGCAGCAAACAATGACACCTAAATATTTTTCCTGGGTGATGGTTCCTAATGTGGAACCTTGCATCGTGTAACCATAGTTTGGGTTGTTCTTTCCCAGGTGCATACCTTTGCACTTTTACACATTAAATTTCATCTGCCATTTGAATGTCCAGTCTTCTAATTTATCAAGGTCCTCTTGCAATTTTTCACAATCCCCTCTTGCGTCTTAAGAACTTTGAATAATTTTGTGTCATCTGCAATTTTGATCACCACACTTGTTAGTCCCATTTCCAGGTCATTTATGAATATGTTAAAAAGTAGCAGACCCAGCACAAACCCATGAGGTACTCCACTATTCACCTTCTCCATTGAGAAAATTGGCCATTTGGTCCTACCCTCTGCTTTCTATCTTTTAATCATTTCCTGATCCACAATAGCACACTGACTCCAATCCCATGACTTTTTTAATTTCCAAAGAGTTTCTCATTAGGAACTTTGTCAAAGATTTTCTGAAAATCCAGGTACACTATATCAACCCCTGTCTACCTGTCTATTCACACCTTCAAAAAAATATAACAGATTAGTAAGACAAGACTTTCCTTGGCTAAATCCACATTGGCTTTCTCCCATTAAACCATGACTATCTACATGTTCGGTAATTTTATTCTTTATAATGGTTTCTACCATTTTACTTGGTACTGAAGTCAAGCTCACCAGTCTGTAGTTTCCTGGATCACTCCTGGAACCCTTTTAAAACTTGGCATTACATTGGCCATTCTCTAATCTTCAGGTACTACAGATAATTTTAATGATAATTTATAGATTGCTAATAGTAGGTTTGTATTTTTACCTTTCAGTTCTTTTAATCCCCTCAGATGTATACCATCCATTCCAGGTGATTTACTACTCTTCAGTTTATCAAATTGTTGCAACACATCTTCCCAGTTTATTGATATTTCTTTCAATTCTTCCGATGTATCATTTTGAAATACCATTTCAGGCATGGGTAACTTCCCTACATCATCTTCAGAAAAGACCAAAGGTTAGAATTCATGCAGTCTGAAGGGATAATTGGAATAAAGGGATAATCAGCTCAGATCTGCTTTATATGTTTGCCTTATGATTGCATATATGTCTGCCTTATAACTGCACTCTGGCCTGTTTGAAACATACACAGCAACATATGGTTGGCACAAAACAGGTGGGCAACAGGAAAAGAGTACATGCAGCTTACTACTGTTATAAAGCCTAAAAAAAGCTATACTTTGGACAGAAGTGTCCAAGGATATAAGCCTAGGTTCAAACAGGTCAAGCCAGGAATTCAACTAATGCTCTTGCCCTGAAGGTTTCAATTGGTGCCAGCAGATGGAAAAACACAGGAGGAGGCAGAGGGCTATGATTGATTGCATAGATAGGCAAGCCTTGATCAGCAGATCCAGCTGCATAAACATAGGAGGCCCTGGGAAAGAGCTTTGCAGGAAGCCTGCAAACACCTAAGAATTTATGCTGAATTTGCTGAAACTATTTAGAATTTGAAGCAGAGAGATATATATAAGACAGCAATTTTAGAGGGTCTTGGGCAGTTCTTTTCCCCCCTTGCAGAGAGAAGGCTGTCCCACTGTCCCTCAGACAGGCACTTGCTATCTGCATCTATAACCATTTGTTTACTGTGCCAAATAAAAAGTTTCTTTGTAGCTGAGCAACTGTTGTCTGAACTGTTTATTGGTAATTGGGGAGACTTTGTAGGTGGACCCGGCCTACAAGTCTCTCCGCTATAGCCTTGTCCTCCCTTAGCACCCCTTTTACCCCTCCCATCCAATGGTCCAACTGATTCACAGGAGTTTTGCTATGAATGTACTTGAAAAAGTTTGTATTATGCATTTTTGTTTCCACGCATGCTCTTTTTGATGTCACAGATGCTCTTACTGCAGGCAACATCCTTAACACCCCTACCCTCTATGGTAGAAAGCACCAGGTCCCTCCATCCCCTGACATCTCCACAGGGCAGGTCCAGTCATCAGGCAAAATAGGCAGTTGCCTTGGGCAAAAACTTCTGGTGAGGGCAAATGTAGGGCATTCAGATCTAAATAATAGATTCTGTCAGGGGAGAGTAAGGCTTAAAGTTTGCCTAGTGCGCCAACACCTTGAACTAACTCTAGGGTCGGCCCTGCACCACCAACATAAAGCACCACGTTTCTCCACTCCCTGACACTCTTAACCTCCCTGGATCTTAACGGGGTCCCTGGTGGCTATTGGGGAGAAGGAATGATTCCCAGATGTTCTTTCCTTGTCTGTTCCCTTGTCAAAAATAGTAGCTCTGACCCCTATCAGTAGGGATCAAGCTGCTAAATAAGGAGCATGCATGGAACCCTGTTGGCCACACCCCCAACAGTTACTGCACAGGCTTTGTAGTTACTATATGTTCAGTTTTCAGCTGACATGCCATAACAACAAAATCCAACACAACTTTAACAAACTTACTTTACATTAGTTTGAACATTCTTGCTCCCTTAGAAATGCTAAATAGCAAAGAATTCCACAAAAAAAAATGATGACGACAGTAGTCCTACAGCAAAAGAGGAGGTATCCAATCTTTTGCTCTAAATAACATTTGGTATGACATTACATGTGTGCACTCAGTGCAAAGTGCTCCTAGCACTCATAGAAAAAGACTGATCTCTGGTGTCTAGAGTGATAAAATCTGAAGGAGTCAAAGAGGTATATAGAGGAGAAATTCAGGGACCCAGTAGATCAGTTCCACCTCTACTCTGAAAGTACAGTGGCCAAGTGTCCACTTTTCAACAGGGCAGTCCAGTATTTAGGCTTCCACTACAGTGCTCGGTTAGAAATTGTAAGCAGATACTGTGCTACCCAGTTAGCAAGGTTTCTTTCTCTTATTTGTTCCCTTGTTGCCTCTCAGAGTACAGGTGGCCTCAGTGTGTCACCATCTTCTGCAGCTTCTCTAATATTGACAGATAAACAGGAGCAGGTATGCCCCAATCCCGAATCTCTCTCCCGAGCACAAATCAGTATTTTTTTCCACTTCTATCAATTCTCCTCCTGTTGCATAGCCATGGTCATTTTTTGTCATATAGCTTTGGTATTTTAGCTAATAGTTTGGCGCATGTGTGAACTTTGCACTCTCCTAGACACTTCCAGGATCGCAACCCCCCTAAAGACAGTTAGAATCACAAAAGCTTTAACCCTGCTTTCCAGGATGCAGGGAGACACACAATAGGAATCTGTAGAATATCCCATCCCCTGACTACAAAGGCAAACAAACGTTTAATCTTTAGCCACTTCTCTACGATTTACTGAGCATAGTCTCACACTGAAATTCTGGCCAAGGTACTGCAAATAAATAAAATAACTCACAGGTTACAATAGGAGCTGCAACACCGATGGACTATGAGCATTGTTATGAAGGAAAAAGTTCTCCTAAAGCAAACAATTATCGCTTGAACACAGTATTGTCTTTGGGTTCCTATAATTCATGGACATAACATTTTGTTGGACTTTGCATGAATTTTTGCAATGGGTTTTGTCTACAATGGACTGGCCATGGGTGTGGGCTGGAGAATGGAACGGAGAGGGGACATGCTGGCCATGGCTGTGGAGAAGGGAAGGGAGAAGGGAGATGGGAAGCTATATTTTATTTATTTATTACAGTTTCTTATATACCGCGCTATTCGGCATCAGCGCGGTTTACATTATAACATAACTACCATACGACAAGGTGTCTGGTTTTACATTGAACATCTATATAGATAGATGCAATAAAAAGGGGAGCTAGTGAGAAGAAGGGGTGAAACCTAGGTGGATAGAAAGGCAGGAAAATAAATGAAAGAACAAGATCAGTGTCACAGATGCATGTGCAAAAGAAATAAAGAATACTGGAGGAGAAGAAAGAAATGGCAAATGGATGGGAAGCTCTGAAAGAGGACAGACAGAGAAAAGCAGAACGGGAAACTGGGATTAATTGGAAAAATAAAATCACCAGACAGCAAAGGTAGAAAATAGAATTTTATATTCAATTAAGCGACTGTCATGAGTAAGCTTTTAGGAATTTACATCTATTCTTAGATATTGCCCAGTACAGGTGGAAATATATTGCTGTTTCTGTTTTTCAGGCACTGCACAGAGTTTAGCTTCTTGGGGTTTTAGTTTAATTTTTTGATAGACTATGCATGAGGTATTGGGCTTGATATAGCATGTCATTTCTTAATTGTCAACCCCAATTGCGGACTTTGCACAAAGGTAGTTACTGAAATTAAACCGGAATCAGACTCCTATTTTTTTGGTACTGTGAGTTCAACAGAAAAATGTTCTTCTCTGGAGTGAGGAAGTGAAAAAATAAAGTTAAAATGAAAACAAAGATAGCTAAATATCATTTTGTGGCATGCCTTTCATTTGCAGAGCAAGACCACATGCATATCTTTCTACATTTATACCATGGATGTGCCATGAGAAAAACTCCATTCATTCACCTTCAAGCTTACTCACTGGGGTGGTAAATCTCATTTTTGGGGTTATGCTACCTTGGCATCTCTGCTCTTAGAAGTTATTTAGCAGTGTGGCCACAGTAAAGGCATACAGATGCAACACCTGAGGGGAGGGAGAATCTTGTAGTGGATACTTTTCACTGTATACCATTTTGCTCTGGCAATATTCCAGTGTACAAGCATCACTTGCTGCCTCAGCTCCAGCTGATTTCCGTCCTAGGCTGCATCACTCTAAGCTACGGGATTCAGAGTTTTCTCCATCCCAGACTGCTGCAATCTGAGCCAGCGAAGCTGTTGGTCTGCCTGGGGGGCCGGGAAGGTAACCAGTCTGGGGCCCTGGCCTGTGCCCAATATTGTAAACTCATGCCTTCTGCCAACCCCATTGTCACCATGCTATGCTGTGACAGCCTCATCCCCTGGCCCCATCCCAATGCCATTGCCACACAAATATTGTGTGTGGGATGAGGATTGGCTGGGAAGGGGGACAGTTTGATTTCCTATTCATGATGTTTTAATACCTTTATAGAGCTTAATTTGCATTATTTATTTATGTTTATATTGTTGGGGAGAAGGTCGGGATAGTTACATTGATTAGTATTAATTTTTATTAGGAGAGTTTCAATTTAATGTTGGAATTTGGTGCAAGGCCTGTCATAAATGCACAGTTGACTGAAGAAGCTAATATATAATTTATTTTTTCTTTATATGTCATAACACACTACATTCCCCCATTCCCCTTCCCCCGCTCACCGAAGGGTGTCTAGTCAAGGTTTGAAGAAAAGTTAACAAACCTATCTTGAACCCTCTGTGCTACCTTGAGGGAAAAAGGTCACCTGAAATGAGAGCATCACCACGGTGAGGAAAGAAGAGGTCTGTTTGACTGATGCAATATGATACTGTTTAATTAATTTAATGTATACCATTTTGATACTATATATATTGTAAGAAGTGGTGTAACTTAAATAAAATAAATAAATTACATTTTGTAACTAGGACTGGCCTTCAAGGTGATGCTGTATCCTCTTCCACTGAAGATGGATCTCCAAAGTCTTGAGCACAGGAGTGAAGGGTTAGCATTGCTGTTGTAATTGGTGATTCAATCAATGGAAATTTAGTTGCCGGGGTGGCTGATGGATTTGGAAACTTGCCTGCCTGGTGTGGATATGGTGGACCTCATATATCATCTTGATAAGACTTTTTAAACAATGCTGAGGAGGAGCCATTTGTTATAATACATGTGAGTGCCAATTATAGGAAAAGGTAGGAGAGAGGTTCTAGAAGCCAAGTTTAGGGTTTCAAGTATAAAGTTGAAATTTAGAACCTCTAGAGCAGAGGTTCCCAACTCCAGTCCTGGAGGGCCAAACACCATTCAGGTTTTCAGGCTGTCCCTACTGAATATGCATGAGATACATTTGAATACAATGGGGGCAGTGCATGCAAATGCATCTCATGAATATTTATTAGGGACAGCCTGAAAACCTGAATGGTGTTTGGCCCTCCAGGACTGGAGTTGGGAACCTCTGCTCTAGAGTAACATTTTAGAAAATGATCCTTATATCATGTGCGGAACCCAAGAGTTCAGTGATCTCACATGGCATGTGATAGAACAAGTAAGAAGACATTGGAAAGGAGCCAATCAAGAAGAGCATTTGAATTTTAT
Source organism: Ichthyophis bannanicus (assembly GCA_033557465.1). Classification (NCBI taxonomy): domain Eukaryota; kingdom Metazoa; phylum Chordata; class Amphibia; order Gymnophiona; family Ichthyophiidae; genus Ichthyophis; species Ichthyophis bannanicus. The sequence goes on from CM066031.1 coordinate 1,434,600,963, forward strand.
AGAACTGTGGATTTGCAATCTGAATATTATGACTCCTTACGGAATGGATTTGAAAATAAAATAGGGGTCTCTGATTTAACCCTACGATGGATGCATTGAATAACTTGATGAGGATAATTGGTTTTGGATTGGGAGAAGTGATTGGTTCACTTGACCATTGATGTAGCTATGTTAGAAGTTTAAAGATGGCTGGCCAGTATTCAAAGCCCTTAGCCAGCCAATTAAAAGTGGTAAAAATTATCCTGCAGAACACTCAGTAAACAGGAGCTAAGAGGTGTAACTGTCTCTTAAAACCCACTTTCTTAACCATCTTCAGGGTTTGGGGATCCAAGGCTATCATTTCCCCAGTACACCATGTCACACTCCTTGATGCTGCCTGTTACCTACCTCATGATAGTGCTTCCAAACACCACCCTATATCTATTCCATGATGTCTTGTTTGGAGGTGCATTGGGCCTGCTGCTATGCCATCTGACTGGTGGAAGAGGAGAGGGGCTCCACTTGGCAAAAGGATTTTATTTTTCCTGTGCCTTTTCCACCACTGCTATTTCTACTCTTGAATTGAGTCCTAGTCTAGGATCAGCACCCTTCTCTGTACTGGGCTGGAAAGGGTGCTGTTTATCCAAATGATACAGCACTATACTGTTCGTAAGATGTTGCATCAGCTTCTCTCTTCTAATGTTCCTCCTACAGTAATTGCATTCTGAATACTGCGGGTCTCGAGCACTTGAAAATGCCTTGGGGGGGGGGGGGAGACTGCTGCTCTTGGTGCGGCTGCTGAACCCAAGGCTTGGGTTAGAGGAAAGGGGGAAAGGCTAGAGAGTATGTTTCATGCTCTCTACTGTCCTCTCTACCCGTGCAGTGCTCTTGGCCTTGGCACTGCCAGTATCACTTTCTATCTCCTCACCAGTTTTTATACCAGCAGCAACCTCTTCAATACCCTCTTCAGCCAGTACACATCAATATCTGATTATTCAGATGTAAATCCTGCACATACAGATCCCTCAGATTTTCTATCTGCCAAGACCATCTGCACACAATTAATGTCTGCTGGAAAACAGTGTGCCTGCTGCTAAGCTGAGTTGCCTTCACCTGCTGCTTATCCCATGTCCCTCAACCATGTACTGTGCAAACCTCTCTTTCCTCCTCTGTGGAAATGTCTCATGGGTTCCTGCTTTTTCACAGCTGTTCTGGAAGTTGCCATTTTTTCTTCTCTTCTTGTAAAACATCTCTCTTTAACTTGGGTGGCAAACTACAGGAATTCATATGCATATCCTGGAAATGACCTGTCTCTTTCTGTGCACTTGTACAAACCCATCTCTCTCCTTCCCTCCCTTCTTCCCTTCTGCAACCATTTAGTTTTTCCAATAAACCCTCTCCAAGTGTTATGATATGCCTTGGGGTGCCCAGTTACACTGCCTGTTGTCACCCAGTGAGGGTCCCCAGGGGCTGGAGCCTAGGTAATTCACCGGGGCTACTTCAATACTAGCAAAAGTGGATGACTACAATGCCCTCTGGGAGTTGTAGTCCCAATTGCTGAATAAAGAAGGTGAGTCGTGGATGAATAGTAAGGCTTTCAAACAGGACTTTTAATTCCCCTTCCGGGTGGATTTTTAAAGCAATGGGAACAAAAGGCAAAACACCATGCTTCTGGTACAAAAATCAAAAGGAACAAACTGGAACCAAAATATTCTTATCTTTAGCTGAACTCAAAAGTAACACAAACAGTCCTTCAAAACAGGTAAGTTTTCCTCACCGAAGTTTGCTTATACTTTAACAGCCTCTTCAACAGAAAGAAGTAATGTCATCTGACATAATTAAAGTACAGTCCATGCATGTATCTGAAATTGCTTCTTCATAATCATTACATTGCATTTCCTCTGTTCCTCCTCTGAATAACATTCTTCAGGGTTATAGAAAACGTTATCTTTAGGCAAACTCTGCTCTCGGTAATTACACTTCCCTTCTTCCTGGTTAAGAGAGTGTAGTGAATAATTACCACCTTCTCTTGAGTGCTCCCTTTATGAGTCACACAACTCCTTATACGTACAGGGTAAATCACTATATTCAAAGGCTCTTCTATTAGAAGGAATTGGCCTACCTCCCAACTGCCTTTTCTCTGAGCTCCTGCATGTGAGTGAGTTATCAGAGCACTGCTGAGATGGAGACGTTTCTCTGCCTTTCTGTCTTGGCTTTTCCTTAAGCATAAAACTTTCCCCAGGACAGACTTTCCCTCTTGTGCTGTACCTGGTTTTAGGAAGATAAAACTCCTCAGCTTTCCTGAGCCTGGCTTCTGTACCATAGCTTCTCCTAGCTTTCTGGTAAGTTTCACCGGGCACGTCCTTAGCTGGGCACTGCTCTCTGCAACAGGCTGCTGTGTTTCTTCCCGTATACCTTTCAGTTCTGCTGGCTTCTGAACTCTCTCTCACTCCTGTGTCTCTGCTTCTAGAACTGGAACTTGTTCTGCTCCTCACCCTGCCTCTTCTTCTCCTCCCTTCACTAACCTCAGGTGAGCATGTTTCAACTACGCATGTCCCTGTGCTTGGTTGGGCTCCACCCCTACTCAGCTGCCCTTCATTTCCTAATGAATCAGGAACCTGCTTGCTGCTCGGGCGTGTTCTCCCACCATGTGATAGTGTTTGTTTTGGTTGCCTATAGCAACTCTGCTCCATGTGCTGATCTGAGCTGTCATTTTCAGATCTGTTTTCATCTGTTCTACCTATTTCCATAGGCTCTGATGACTCTACCTCATGACACTGTCTGATGACATTCTTCAAAGGACTGGGGAGAGGAGGGATGCATTTGCCCTGCTAAGTCTCCTATGGGACTATATTCTTAATGTTTTTGGAATAGAGACTGTATGCCCTACCTAGTAGGCCTGTGTCACCCTAGTGTACCATCACTCCAAGTGTGCTGCCTTAGATAGTGTACCTGGGGTCACTCATCTAGCCCTGCAGTTCCCAGTTATACAGCCTGCTTTCTGATACTCTTCAAAGGACTGGGGAGAAGGGAGGGATGTGCTTGCCCTGCTAATGCTCCTATGGAACTGGATTCCCAGTCCTTAGCTCAGGACTGTCTGTCTTTCAGCTTTTTTTAAATGTAACTTTGAGCTTTACTTAATTGTATTCTTTGAACATGGGATGGAAATGATAGATGCATAAAAGGCCAATTCCAATCAGGGCATATCCAGGCCATCCGGACGTCCAAGATCTGAATGGTCCAAAATTGCACCCGATTCTGCACCCACGGGAGCTAGATGTTCCTGTGGGTGCAGAATCAGGCACTTAGACGGGCTGGATAGACCATGATTCTACAGCGCAGGATGTATAAGCCGTTCCCTGGCTAGCCCTCCCTATACTCCTGCTGGAGCACCGGTGCTGTGGCATCTTGTTGCCATGGCACTGCAATGCCCTAAAGGAGCACAGATACTCCAACAGCAGTCCCGCACTTCTTTCCCCTCTGTCTGGTCCTTGGCCGGGGCAGCTGGGGCCAGGATTGGGAGGCAGGGCCTTACCTCTGGTTTCCCTTGAATTTCTAGGGGTTTTTGTGATCAGATTTCTGCCCCACGCAGGACTTATTCCACCTCTGAGGAATAAGCGGTTAGAAATGGGGCATGTAGTGAAATTAATCGGAGATAGCAGCACTAATTATGATAGTGCCACTGAATATCCATCTAGGCGGCATTTACACGGTTTACAGGTCTGTAAACTGTGTAAATTGCTTTTAATATCGGGTCTTAGATGAACAAGACTGTTATAAAAATATTTTCACTATATCTTCTTGTGCAATGGAACAGATTAGGTACAGTCACCTATCCCTCCATCACTGTCACCGCTGTGTTGCATAAATACAATTCACAGCACACCTTCTTCCACTAGTGCTTAGGACAGTAAAAGCTATTGAATTAGGGAACTGTAACGAGAGAATTTTCCTCTCCCTTCTCTGACTTTTATGAACTTGGCCACCCAAGAAAGACTCAATGACTTTGCCTATGAAAACTTTCAAGCATCTAGTTGTAAAAGCAGACATTAAAATCACTGCACTAAAGGAGGCAAGAAGTATACTCTGCTCCCTTCAAGCTTAGTTTTTCTTCTCAATCCTATTTTCCTGCTTTCAAGTAGCAACTATCACTTCCTCAGTGACTCCAAATCAGCCTTCAAGTTCTCTGTGTTTTTCTGCTTTGAAATTCTGAGCCCCATGGAGCCCTTCCCCACACCCTGAAATAATGACTTGAAAATGTGCTTTTTTTTCAACTAATTTTCCTTTCTATTTCCAACTCCCAGTACCCCTTCCTCACTCTCTGAAATGCAGAGACAAAATGGTTCTCTGAGGCTTAGGCTGGGCTGTGTTGTAAACTCATCACCCATGGGATTTGAAGAACCCAAGGTTATTTTTCTCTTGCTACCTGTTAAGAATTTGCACCATGATTGGTGCTAGTGCCTTGATGAGCCCTTCTTGACCCCCCCTCTCTCAATTTGGCTCCATTGTGTCTGGCAATGCCTGAATGGTCAACAAAAAAAGAAGTCAACAAATGGCAATTCTGGGGATTTTTTCCAGGCATGCACAATCGATTACTTGATAGTGGGGCAAACCAAAAATCATGATTAGTTGCTCTTGTTTGTGCATGCTTACAAAATCTGCCATTTATAGATGTAAGTGGCACTATTTACACAAGGTGGTCATTTTAAATGCCTATTAGTCACAATTAGGATGTACAAAAATAATACATGTGGATGTCCCAATCATGGAGATGTCCCCGGAGCTATTGCACAAATGGCTTTTAATGACCTTGCTATTGTAGGGACATGTAGGTAGGTGGTGGTGGGGGGGTGGGAGGTGCAGGTTCTCAGCACAATGCTTTAACCACTAGGCTATTCCTCCTGTTTTCTAGCATGCCCCCTACTTGGTAAAGCCATTCTTAGTTTTCCTACAGTCAGCTTGCCGTAAAAGAAAAAAACTGAATTGCTATTATCATTTTTAAAAGCTATATTTTCATATAATTCATCAGTGTATGGAAGCTGAAGATACCCTTTTTTAGTAGGATAATTTTTAAGTCAATTTTGATTCCTGGCAACCCAGTACATAGTTGTCCATGTTGCAACTATCCCCTGGGTCAAGTGTGACCAGAAGTAAATTTCCAGACCTTTCTTCTGTACAGTAAGCCTATAGAAACTGATATCCCAAGGTGGTCTCCTGCCCAAGATATTAACCAGGCCTGGCCCTACTTAGCATCTGACAAGATTAAGTACACACAGGGTGGCATAGCTGTAAGTTGAAGAATTTATCAATATCTGTTTCATGCTGACTGATGAGATGCTTGAGAATTTATTAATGATATTTTCCTCTTAGATCAATTTGTCAGACACTATACTCTAACTGTAGGGGCTTTTTAAGGTATCGTGACCATCTCATTCACATCCTGCAACTAAAAAATATATTAAACATTTGAATTCTTATGCTGGAAGATGGACAGTTCGGTATGTCTCTGCTAAGAAGTTAAAAGCATACTGCAGTATTAAAAGGTGAGGCCTTACTTGGAATACTGTGTTCAGTTTTGGAGATCGTATCTTGCAAAAGATGTAAAAAGACTGGAAACTGTTCAGAGGAAAGCAACCAAAATGATTTGGAGCCTGCGTCAGAAGCCTTATGAGAAGAGACTTGAAGACCTAAATATGTACACTTTGGAGGAGAGGAGGGACAGGGGAGATATGATTCAGATCTTTAAATACTTAAAGAGAAATGATGAACAAACAAACCTCTTCCAAAGACAGGGAAGCTGTAAAACTAGAGGGCATAACATGAAGCTGCAAGGTGGTAAATTGAAAGGCAATGTCAGGAAATATTTTTTCACTGAAAGGGTGGTGGATGCTTGGAATGCCCCCCCGATGGAAGTGGTGGGGGCAAATATGGTGATGGAATTCATAAAGTCACGGGACAAACACAGTGGATCCCTTTACAGCAATAGGATAAAAACAAGATAAATGGTACCATCTAACTTCTGAACCATATAACATCTCAACAAATAGGGGTGTCCTACATGGAGTGGTGCATTTACCCCTAAACAAAGACATGGGGAGGGGTGGCCTGCACAGAGCGACAGGTGCACCTACTCTTGCCATCGTGCTGGGCAGACTAGATGGACCATGCTGGTCTTTATCTGCCGTCATTTACTATGTTACTATGTATGTTAAAAGTCCTCAGTAATATGAGGAAATTTGTTGTGCACCTGCTCGGCCTCTTCCTGTGAAGGTTGCTGAAAGCATTCAAGAAATGCATCTGATTGCACTGGCAAGCATAAAGACTATTCCATCTTTCCTCTGAGCACTCTGCCTAGTTGCCTTCTAGTTTTTAATTGCAATAATACCATTACTCAAAGCATTAAAAAATGAGACAAAAACAAATTCAGCTTGTTTTGAAACAAATGCGTCCTTTTAAATGCTCTATTTCTTTTGATTGATTTAGACTCCGTCTTCCTGGGATGCATGAAGTGCCATGCCAATATGTCTCAGAAGACAGCTTGGTATACTATCGTTTCATTCTTACAGTATTGAAGATCTGTATGTATTACTTGCTAGATGCACAGTTTTCTTTCACTTGCAAGTCTGTATTATACAATGATGCTTATCTTTCAAAAATTCATATGTGGGGGTTGCCCTTATCCATGCAAGTCTACAAGTGAAAGGCAGATATTTGGCACCACCTAGCTGCAGACCTGTGGTCATCAAATGAAATACAATATATTATAGACCTTACTCAAAAAGGATGTCTGTTTTAATGCAGGACACACCTAGCCAATCAGGTTTGCAGGTTAGCCACAATGAATATGCATGAGAAAGATACAATGGAAGTAGTTCATATTCATTGTGGTTATCCTGTAAACCTGACTGGTTAAGTGTGTCCCCCAGAATGGAGGGTAAGATGTGTATTCAGAGAGCCAGACTATGATACATGGACAGGAACACTTCACAGTTGTTCTATAAAAAAAAAAGTGAAAAGAAAGAAGTACTTCTTCAATAAACAGGTTTCTTCATAACCTTTGCACGTTCTCAGTGTTTTTTTTTTCAGTCCAAATATTTCATTGATTTCTTTTGGATTAGATGCACTTTAAATAATTTTGGTTTAGAAAGATAAATATCTGGAAAACTAGCAACAATGATCATAAATAAGGCATTCAGGAGACATTCATTAAAAATGGGAAAAACAAAAGTATTTGCTCCAAATGAAAAAAAGGATAGTGTCACAGTTAGGAGGCACTTGAAGGTACAAACAGGCAGTAATCTAGGTTTGTATAAAAGGGTAATGTTCCCAGCTCCCCTCTGTAGCCCCAATTGTTGTTTATAAAATCATATCAACTCTGAGCTGTTTAAAAACTAAGCACAGGTTTTAATGTTTAGGTCATGACATAAACAAGAACTAGGAGTGAAAGAGTAGTCTAATGGTTAGAGCACTGGCTTAAAAACCAAATGACCAAGGTTTAATTCCCACTAGCACTCCCTGTGACCTTGGACAAGTCGCTTAACCCTCCATTGCCTCACAAAAATCCAAGCTTTCAGTGTTCCTGTTTAATGTACTTTACCAAGTTTAAGTTGCAATGCAAACTGCTTTGACTGAAATGATAAAGTGGTATAAAAATCCTGCTAAATAAATAATAGCATTGGCTTTATGCATATGGGCAGAGAATAAGGGGTATATTTATTAAGGTGCATTAGGCTTTTGCAGCTAAGCTGCAAAAAAGCAGGCATTAGATGCCAAAGTCATCATTCCCCCTGCAGATACCATGCAGAAAATGCCAGGATTGTGGAATGGCAGCTTCATGGATGCAGCTAATGCCGCCCATTGAGGTGGTGTTAGGTGCACCTGCAACATCTGCAACTTTGGCAATTATGATGTGTGTTGTGGGCATGCTCACTCTCTGCCCTCATCCTGCCCACTTTCCACCTGGGCCTGCAGCTACTATGCAGAAGGCAGACATCACAGAAAACCGCTTTAATGTCTGCACTTAGCTTGCAGTAGCTGCTACTTCAGCGCAATCATCCCACATTATCGCCATGGTAGCCGCTAATGTGCTTTAACCAAACATACTTCTAATCAACACTGAACTTCAAAAGACAGCAGTGCAGGAAAACAATGGGCCATATAATATATGATTAAAAAAATCAAGACCGATATTCAGTGGCAGCGACTAGCACTGCTAATGCAGCTAGCCGCCGGCACTGACTATTAAACCCGGCTATTATCCAGCCCCAGCATTGAATATCTGGGGTAGCCACATAAGCCACTTGGTAACCATGCAGCAGTGATTTTGAGCTGCTGCCTGGTTAGTGGTATACGTTGAGGGTTGGCCAATGGTTACCTGTGCCTGGCTTTTGCTGAATATTGATAATGGGTAGCGGCTCAATGTCACTGCTGCCTGGTTACTGATTGGCATCACCTTCTCTTTGCCCTGGAATGCCCCAGTGCTAAGCAGTTAGCATTGAGCTGTGTAGAGCCAACAGTCATGGATATTCAGTGGCAAGACTTCACTCTGGGAGAGAACGGCTTCACAGGCCTGGATTGAAGGCAGCACGGAAAGCCACCTGTCTTTAAGGCAAGTTTGCTGTGCTGCCTTCAAAGTGTGGGTCTGCAGGAGGGACAGGCACCAACTGCAGGAGGGGGCACCCACCTTAGGTGCAGAAAGGATGCCACTGTCTGGTTGATAAAGTGCACCTGGATTTTCAGAAAGCCTTTGACAAGGTTCCCTCATGAGAGACTCTTGCGGAAATTAAAAAGTTGTGGGATGACAAGCAGTGCACTATTGCAGATTGGGAGCTGGTTGAAAGATAGAAAACAGAGTAGGGCTAAATGGCCAATTTTCTCAATGGAGAAAGTTGAATAGTGGAGCGCCCCAGGGATCTGTACTGGGCCTGCTGATTTTTAACATATTGTATTCATAAATGCACTGGAAATGGGAATGAGTGAGGTGATCAAATTTGCAAATGACACAAAATTATTCAAAGTTGTTAAAACACAAGAGGATTGTGAAAAATTGCAAGAGGTTCTTGGAAACATGGGAAAATCGCATCAAAATGGTAGATGAAATTTAATGTGGACAAGTGCAAAGTTATGCACTTATAGAACAACCCAAACTATGGTTACACAATGGAAAGTTCCACATTAGGAACCACCACCCAGTAAAAGGATTTAGGCATCACAATGGATAATACAGGATATTGAAACCCTCTGCTCAGTGTGCAGGAGTGGCCAAGATAGCAACTAAAATGTTAGGAATCATAGGGAAAGGAATGGAGAATCAAACCAAGGATATTATGATGTCTCTGTATCTCTTCATGGTGTGACTGCACCTCAAATATTGGGTGCAATTCTGGTCATCATATCTTAAAAAGGTTATAGTGGCACACCTTCCTCTTCAGTGCTGCAGGTGGCCTCCTTGAAGTTGCACATGTACAGCTGTGCACATCTTGCTGCAACTGCCCTCCCCCACCAGAGGATGTGGGCACGTGTGTTCTAAGTTAGACCTCGATGGGGAGGGACCACCTTGTGCTCTGCTATCCCCATGGCTGACATGACTTGCCATCCCAATGACCTTGTCAAATGTGGTATTGCATTGGACACACAGGACCAGGACAAAGCTTTTGTCTGCTGCAGGCCACAGCTGCTGCAACCTGTGGTGATGAGAGTGATTAGGAAAGAATGGAAATAGAGGAAAATGGTACTTGTGCCTTTAAAACTACTGACAGCCAAGCTTTGCACAGAGGTAGAAAAGCTACTTTGAAAAAAAGTCAAGCCAAGCCACGCCCTAGCTCTGATGAGGAGGCAGGCTTGCTTACTGATTATGAGCACACGTGCAAAGAGGAAGGTGTGGCAGGAAAGAAACAGGTTTTTAAACCCGTCTCCAAACAGAACACAAGGGAGAAGAAGAGAGAGAGCACATGGAGCTTACAGAGTTCACAGAGGAGTTCTCAGCGTGCCCGGAGGAGTTCCCAGGAGGAAGAGAGTTCCCAGGTGGAAGAAAGTTCCCAGGAGGAAGGAGCTCAGAGAATTAGGAGAGCTGAGAGCCATGAGGAGGCTGACTTCCAGTTGCTGAAGGCTGAAAGCAGAGAAGGAAGCACTCCATATCTAAGAAAAACTCCCAGACCTAAAGCCAGCAGATGGTTAGTTGGAAAGGCTACAAACCAGCTGGAACAGGTCCCTCTGTCCAATATTCAAGACCCTATGCTGAAAGGTCCAACTGCTAGAAGGTGGGTGGATACATTCCTTTGGGGAAAGAACCGTAACCCAGCGACAAGCAGGGCAGTAAATGTGGACACACTACAGACTTTAAAGCAAGCATTAGAGGGAGGGAAAGCTCACTCCTCAAAGGTAAATGTTCATGATCAGAAACAGAAGCTATGGAATGAGTTTTATGAATTCCTAAAAGCCAGAAAGTTTGAAGAAGCTGTTGAGTCCAAAGATAAGCCAGCCGTAGTACCCGAACCCATGCAGATTGATTGCTGTGAGTCACAATCCATTCCAGAGGACTCTAATGGATTGCTCTCTTTGCTTTAAAGAAGCTTGAAAAACCTGTAAGCAGGTTTAAAATAAGGTTTTGGAAAAGAAGAAAATTACCTTTGCTGAAATTTCTTATAAGGCTGTGCTGTGTTTTCCTTTATTGAAGATAACAGTTTTTGTTAAAGAGACTTGTGCTCAGTTTACCTTCAGTTCCAGTTTCCTTACTTTACATTTGTGTTATTGGAGAAGTATCCATTGTGTTTGTGTGCCTGAACTTTAATGCGTTTGGAAATCCACAAAATAAATATTCTTGTTTCCCTCAACCAACGGTTGCACAACTACAGTTTGTCTTTGAGTGTGAATTATCTACTACATGTCCCAGGGTGCATTGCTGGCGACAAAGAATAAAGTTGCATATAAGGACAGACGAAAGGCAGCCCATAGCTGTAAGCCTTAGGCCCAGGCTAGGGTCCCACAAACCACAACCACCACCTTCACACCATGCTGACATGGCAGCATGGTGGCAATAGGGTTTGTGCATTGCATCATTGCCAGCGACAGCTTATCTGTGTGCTGCCACTTTCATTGTGAGGTCATGACAAACCTTCTTCACTGCTGGATGTGATCTCCTTGGTCCACAGGACAGGCTGCTCCCACAGACCGAAGAAGTGAAGTCAGCAGTGATGTTGTGAGTGTGGGAACAGCCTGTACAGTGGACTGAAAAGATCACATCCAGCAGTTTAATTTTTGGTCCACGGGACAGGCTGCTCCTGTGGACCACAGAAGTGAAGGAGGCTGCAATCGCTGCTAGTATTTTTTGTGCCTGCGAGAGCAGCTTGTCCCACGGCCTGTCCCGCAGAGAGGTGTGGTAGTGGTGGTAATGGAGGCAGGGGTGGCAACAGAGGAGGGCGCATCACCACTGCATATCTACTTTAGGCACTGCTCCTCTTCAAACCATGGGCTTCTACTCTCTCAGGACATAGGCTTTTATATCCTCTGTCCTCTTCAGAACGTGCCTATGCATGTCCTCCAGACCTGGTGCTACTAGTCCTCTAGGGATGCCTACTGCCACAGTTGCCACCCCTCTCTGGGGCCTGCAGCAGCAGCAATGGCTTGGAAACTGTGACTCAATGTTTGTCTAAATTTGTTGATGCTGTGTCGGTGTTACTGTCTTCTATGTCTGTCGCTTCCATCCCCTTCCAATGCAGACTTCCAGTTTGTATTATTTGCCAATCTGAGGGTCTCCATTGTAAGCAAGGTTCAAAGAAGAAGGCAAGCTCTTTGAAGTTACCGAACTGCCCAGGTGTTAGTGTCCTTAATTAGCTTGCAAAGGACCCAGGTAGAGGAGTGTTGTATAAAGGTCTACATTGCCTTGCAGGTACTGCCAGTCCTAGAGAGTCTTCATTGCAAGTAAGGTTCAAAGAGGAAGACAGGTTCTTAGAAGTCACTACACAGACCAGATGTTAGTGTCCTTAATTAGTTAGCTTAGGAGCCAGGAAGCAGAGTGTTATATAAAGGTCTAGATTGCCTTACAAGTACTGCCAGTCCTAGAGGGTCTCAATAGAAAGCACGGTAAATCTGTGGCTCTAGATAAAACTTCTCTGCCTTGTTGATTTATAGTTGCATTGCAGAAGGGGATTTTTTATGCTGCTATTCTTTTCTCTTCTCTTAACCTTCAGGTTCAAAGAGGAAGGCAGGTTCTTTTAAGTCACTGCACTGCCCAGTGCTAGAAGTTCGCATCCTAGAGATGAATGCATGGCTGCGTGGATGGTGTCATCAAGTGTTTTGGTTTCCACAACCATGGGATGATCTTCCAAGGGCCGCTAAGCAGAGATGGTGTCCACCTATCCACGAAGGGTTGAAGTATCTTCCACAGCAGACTGACTAACCTACTAAAATGGCTTTAAAAATAAATTTATTGGGAATGGGTGAAAAAAGGCTCCCAGGTAAGTGAAAGCCTTTCAGAAAGTAAAACATGAATGTCCTCTGTAGACATGGGTAAAGAGGTGGAGAAGCCCAGTCATTCGGGATCCAAGATGGCGACTTACAGAGACTGCTGAGCCTGATGTGCTTCTTCATGCTGCGTCGGAGGAAAGTTCGGCTTGGGAAAGTACTCCAGACTTCACTGCCTGCTGTTAGAAATATTTTTACCTTTACCTGTAGCCAATTTTCCTATGGCCAATATGACCAATGAGACTCAGAGAGAAATTGTTGTGAAGCAGATTTATTGTGCAATTACGTTGTCTAGACAGCGGGTATCTTCACAGCATCATGCCTAATAGCATTAAGTGAGGTAAGCCCCTTGCTCGGGCTACCTTACTTTTATCCTTTTTCTTTGAACATCCCCTTTCCTGTTCCTTCCACTGGCATACCCCTTATATGGGTTATCTTGCTTTTCTTTAGAACCACTAGCTTTGCCCCCTCCTGGGGGGGGGGGGGGGCAGCCAAGGAAGTTTTAGAACTTCTTACAATGCAGTTTTTAGCTTCTTTTTAATTTTGCACCTATATATATATATATATACATATACACACACACACATATATATATATATAGATATAGATATAGATATATATACACACACACATATATACATATATATATACACACATATATACATACATACATACACATATATATATATATATATATACACACACATATATACATACATACATACATACATATATATATATATATATATATATATATATATATATATATATATATATATATTTACACACACACATATACCCTGGAAGTAGTCTGACTATAAATGTAACCTAAGAACTAAAATGATTCATGTAAAACATTTATATGCTGTTTATACATATCACCAATTCAACCCAAAATCAATTGCCGCTGATAACTTCAATTTCTGACACACACTACAGTACAAGACTGAAAACGGAAGTTAAAGCAGATTAGAATAGAGCTTTACTGTGAATATTTACTACAAAATCTTAGAAAAGCATATTTAAGACCAGGCACTAATAAAACTGTAGCTTCATTATCTAAAAATGATTTAGCTACTAAGTGAACTATTGGGTTTTTTTACTGGCAGCAGACAAAACACATTAAAGAAATCTTCCAATTAAAAAAAATAAAAACCCCGTTTTAAGTTAGAGAAAGCTGGACAAACATTAAATGCTCCCATATGCAAATCTGCATTTATTCCTATGCTTGTGCTTAACTTCTATATTTTCTTCTACCGTATAATCTCCTATACACTATTTGGCTTTGCCAGCTTGCGTTAGAGGAAGGGGGGGGGAGAGCTTTTCTTCAGAGAATGAGTGGGGATGTGTATTTCAGGGGGTGTTAAGATTAGTTGTCAGTTTTTAAGAGAAAGCGAGATAAAGCAAGATAGTTGTCAGTTTTTTCAGTTGCACAGGAGCTATGTGCTCCTTGACCTACTGAACTAAGGAGGCAGGAAGGAGGGGGGAGGGGGACTGCTGAGAGAGAAGATAGCTGGTCAAGGACTGATAAGCTAACATCATATCTGATACCTCTGTTTAGAGTACTATAATGCTATGCACACAGCGCTGTAAAGAAATATAAGCAAAAAGACAGTCCATGCTCATCAGAGCTTACAATTTAGTCAAGACAACACAGAACCATAGACAGTTCAGGAAAGGTTAATTGCAAGGGATGGGGTAATAAGGATTATACACTATGTAAGACATTTGTAAAAACAACAGTTCTCCATGGTTTCTTCACTGCTGCCTCTGCTTTACCTTTTTCTGGTCCATTGGACTCTTTCGTGCGTCGGGCTGGTCAGCCACAAAATGCAGGGGTGAGTAGCCCGGCTGAGAGTTCGCTGGAGCCGGTGTGCTTAGCATCTCCCTCGGGCAGTGACCTGATGCCCCCAGACGTACGGAGACCTCTGAAGCAGGTGTGCTCAGTGGTGTGCTTGGAGAGTGTGGAAGCGGAGGAGCTCTCTGGAGGTGGTGTGCCCACTGCTGCACTGGGGCCCATTCTGAGCGTGACCGTGAGTGTTGGAATTTCCTCGCGAGATTCATCTAGCCCAGAGACGCCACTCGGAGTGCGGTTGTTCGCAGACGAGGCAAGAACAGCTTCTTATCTTCTACTGGACCCCACGATGGCAGCCGTTGGAGGCTGTAAGAGATGTTTCACCATTTTCCTTTGAGTTGCAGTGACCGGAGCAGTTTACTTTAGAGGCAATTTGGTCTGCTATCAAACAGTTAGGTGAAGCCATTATCCCTCAGATACAACTTTTGCAAGCCCAGGTGAGAACATCTGCTCTATGAATGTTGAGGCTATTGAAACTTTTAGAACTTCTGTTTCTGATTTCTCATTGAGAACTGATCATTTGGAGTCTCAAGCAGAGGTGTTGATGAAAGACTTTGGGAATGTAAGGAGTCGTTTGGAATATCTGGCTAACTATTTAAGGCTGACTAATCTACGTCTGATTAATTTTCCAAAAGTAACTGTTATTTCAGCTAAAGAGATGTTTGAAGCTTATTTGTTAGATGTGCTTGGGGTTTCTCCTGAGCTTTGTCCACCATTGGTTAAGATATATTATATTCCTACTGGTCAAAAAAACTTTTCTAATGCTGAGATACCTGGACCACAAATGGCTGATGTTTTAAATGTTACTTCTTTGTTAGAGATTTTAAATACGGAAATGGATGTTCCTGTTACATGTTTGGTAACTTTTGTTTTGGCATTAGATAGGGAATGGCTCCTCAAAATGTATTTTAAGAAGAAGAATGTGTCTTTTAAGGGCTGCCTGGTCCTCATAAATGTCGCAGGAAATATTTTTTACTTCTGCGCCCCAGGGTTTCTCAATTGGGTTGGCTTTTCTTTTTGAAGTACCCCTGCAAATGCCTTGTGAAATTGGAAGGTATTTCCTATATTTTTTTCCGTCTCAATTAATTTATTTTCTGAATGCCCGTGGGGTTATAGGTGGGGAGTCCGCCAATTGTTCTACTCTGCTTTAATTGGGAATATGGCTATTTGTCTCTGTATATTTCCTGTAAGAGTTTCATTTTGAATGGTATTTTCCTGTTCATTTTTGGATCCCTTATTGTGGGCTAGAGCGGGGTAATCTGGTTAACTGTTTCTTCTGAGTGTTTTTTTCTTGTGTGTCAATTCATTGGTTCCCCAATTTCCGTGCAAGTGATTGTATCCTTGTATACTTATAAATATTAAATTAAAAAAACAGAGGCGGGGAAAGTGGTATGTATTAATGCCCATAGTATGGGAAATAAGATTCCAGGTGTTGAAGCTTTAATGGAAAGAGCTGATTTGGATTTAGTGGCAGTTACAGGAGGGACTAAATATTTTCAGATATCTTAGTGAGAAGAGGAAGTACAAAAGTGGTGTTGTTAGACTCAAAGGTGAAGAGGAGGAATATATAGTAGCTGATGAGGATAAAGCAGAATTGCTTAACAAATATTTCTGTTCTGTGTTCTAAGAGCTGGACCTCAGAAAACACTGACAAATAGGAACAGAAGTGAGCCAGATCTTGAATGATTTTCAGAAGACTGTGATTGTGAGGAGCTAGCTAATAAAAAAAGTAAACAAAGCAATGGGGCTGGATAAGATTCATCTGAGAGTATTGAAGGAACTTAGAGAAGTTTTAGTGGCTCCATTGTCTGACATTTGCAATGTTTCTTTAGAGTCTGGCAAGGTCCCAGGGAATGGAGAAAGGCACATGTGGACCCTTTACACAAAAATGAAACTAATGATGGAGATGGGAACTTCAGGCCAGTAGTCTGACTTCTGTGATGAGTAAACTAATGGAACGGCTGCTAAAATAGAGGATAGTGAGATTTTTGCAATCCAGTAGATTGCAGGATTGAAGGTAGCATGATCTTGCAAGAGGTATATCTTGTTAAACAAATCTCTTTACTTTCTTTTGCTGGGTGATGAGAGAGTTGGACCAAGGAGAGCTCTAGATGCGGTGTACTTAGATTCCAGTAAAGTCTTTGATACTGTTCTGCAGAGGCGAGTTAAAAATAAATTAAATGCCCTAGGGATGGACCCTAAAGTGACTGACTGGGTTAGAAATTGGTTGAGTGCAAGGTGACAAAGGGTACAGAGAAATGGCACTCACTCTGAGGAGAAGGATGTTACCAGTAGTGTACCGCAGGGATTTGTATTTGGTCCAATTATTTTTAATATTTTTTAAGTGATATTGTGGAATGCTTATTAGTTAAGGTTTGTTTCTTTGCATGATACCCAGGAAGGTGTAGATAAAAAGCATGGGACATTCTTGTGGCTAGGGAGGATTCAGTGGTTGTTGGTGGTTCCCATTCGGCTGATGTATAAGTCTCACACTGCTATGAAATATTATGTTGTTTTCTGCTTTGCAAAAGTTTTTCCTGCTGCCTCCCCCTGTTTTAATTTATTGTGGGCTTAATTATGGCTAATGGTGTATTATTTCCTTTATGTACTATTCTGGATTTTTTCCTGTTCTTGCCAGTGATTTCTTTGTGCATTTATTTGTTTAAATGTATGGAAAATTTATAAAAATTTAAATTATAAAAAAAAAAAGCATGGGACAAACACAGAGGATCTCTAAAGGAAAAAAAGGGGACTGTTGTAGTTGATATGGAAGGACATATGGACAGATAGACCATGTGGTATTTTTCTGTCGGCATTTTCTATGTTTCTATGTTTCTGTGAGAAGGGATCTAGCTAAGCTTGAAGAATGGTCTAGAATTTGGCAACTCAGATTTAATGCTAAAAAATGCAGAGTCATCCATTTGGGCTGCAAAAATCCAAGGAAGCGGGACAGTATAGGGGGTGAAGTGCTTCTCTCAACAAAAGAAAAGTGGGACCTAGTGGTGATTGTTTCTGGTGATCCTAAGGTAGTTAAACAGGTAGAAAAGGTGACAGCAAAAGCCAGAAGGATGCTTGGTTGCATAGGAAAATGAATAACCAGCAGGAAGAAGGAGGTGATAGTATCTCTGTATACTGTAAACTCAGGAGTAATTTGTGAAAATATTTCTTTAAGGAAAGAGTGGCAGATACATGGAATAGTCTCCCAGTGGAATTAGTAGAGACTAAAACTCTATCTGAATTCAAGAAAGCATGGGCAAACACAGAAGATCTCTAAAGGAACAAAGGGACTGTAGAACTTAGTGGTTGATATTGAAGAGCAGACTGAATAGGCCATATGGTCTTCATCTGTCATTGTTTCTATGTTTCTGTGTTAACAAGCAGAAGGTTAAGTCCAAGAAATCTGAAATGACCAGAGACAGGTACACTATAGGTGGCTACATATGCCATACTGGCAGTGAGAAAAGGTTGCATGGTGCCAGACCTAAAAGACATGGACTCAGAAGCACCCAGAGCAGATAAAAACAGACAAACAGAGGAACAGCGACTCAGCACTGGAGTTTATGGGAAGCTCTGCATCACTGTTTAGAAATAATTGTCCCACTCTAGGTCCTGGAGAGAGATGGCAATGGGAGTGGGGCAGGAGCAGGGGGGTTGGCAGGAATGATGTTCTCCTGGGGCATCGAAGCTCCCTCTGGAGTTGATTCTCCACTGCATGTCCTGATGGAGCAGAGCCACCACTACAGCTCCCTTTGGAGAAGATTCTTCACTGTAGCTCTCTCAGGAGCTGATTCTCCACTGCATCTCTCAATGATCTGATCTGCCACTGAGCCCTTCCTGAGCCTTATGACTTCTCCTGGAGCTGATCCGCAGCTGGACTCCCAAGCCTGAATTAGGTTCTCTAGAGTCTCTTCACTGCCATCTTCACTCCCTGAGTTAAGAGAAGACCATCTGTCCCCATCTTCACTCCTAACCTCAATTGGGTCTTTAGGGGGCTGTCTGCTGGCATCTTCACTCTGAGTCTGTCTAAGTTCCCAGGAGACTTTCTAAGGTCCCCCTCTCAAATGAAGATTAAACTCTTTTAGATAAAGAGTCCTGATGCCTCTAAATACCAGCTAATCCTTCCTCAAGCTCTTTTCTGCATAGGTCTTCTGGTGCCAGTGTCAAGTGATACCATTTCTCTTAGGATGAACAATTTCCACCAGCAATCTCCACCCTCTGTCTAGTCTGTGTACTTTATTCCCCTACACTATTTTCTATATTTTCAGCACAGGTAGTGATTTGCATATCCCCCCTAAATGTTTACTTTCAAGCTATGCTAGCACAGTGACTGCTACTGCAGGCTGCTCATTTAATGTTGTCTCTCATCTGACCTCCCCAGCAACCACCTCTTCAGCAGCATACAGTGATCTTTGATTCTACATTATTCAGCACACTCTCAAACACCCATCTTTGGTGGGGGAGGGGGGTATATGTTTATTTCAGGCTTGCTTATAGTTGCACATAGGGCCTGATTTCCTAATGTTTTTCCTTTATATGCAAGGTTTAATTTCTGGGAAAAGGCCTGGAATGAAGTTCTGGCACTTGTTTCAGTTTCCAGAGAAGCAGAGGTATTGTGTTCCAGCCCTTCTTTTCTAAGCAGTCTGTGGGAAGAGAAGGGGAGGATAAACCTTGAGCAGAGAACAGTCTCCCTAATCCAGACCCTCTTCGTCGGTTGTTTCTGTACTTGGTCTGCCTAGCACTTCCCACAGCTCCATAGTTCCAGTTCTTTTTTTACTACAAATTAAGCCCTACACATAGACAATCAGTGAGAAATAATCTCAGTAAAACAGATCCTTAGTTTCCTTCTTACTGTTAATAAATAAGAGCCTTGCAGTTTTGAATTCTTCAATCATTTCATTATTCTTGATGCAGGATGAAGTAGTAAGTGTTATGCCCTCCAGATTTTAAAAGGCTCATCAGGAAACAGTACTAAGTGTTGTGATGGGAACTAGGGTTTTACTCTGCTTAATAGAAGCACCCATTAAGCACTGTAATCAAATATGCAAATTATTTGACTATGGTCAAACAAGGCTTAATTCATCACAGTCTCTGATTCCATCCAAGGCATGCACTGATTGCAGTATTTATAAAAGGGTGAAGTGCAAGTCTGAAATGCCGGATAGAATGGAAAATCACTTTGGAGTGAATAGAAGGTCAACACAAACTTAGCAGCATTGCAAAGCTAATGAGTCAGGTCAGTTCAAACTGCTGCGGTATTCTTTTGCCTGAAGAGGACAAGTGCCAATATGTTTCACCGCAGGTATCTAGTTCTGACCCTTGGCTCCACCCCAACCAGTTACTATTCTGAGTGGGAAAGAATTCTCATAATTCTGTTCATCAGTGCTATAGATCTGCTAAACCAATGCCTCTTCTTAAGCTCACATGCTGTATTTTGTATGGTTCATTTGATGATTAGTTCTTTTGAATTGTGTGTGGGTTGTTTCTGCATACTGTGCCTGTTTTCCACTCAACTGGCAGCCAGTATAACTAATCTAGTTCAAATACTGTCTCACGATTGACCCAAGCTATGTGAGAAATGACTTCTCATGGATCTGTACATCTGTTAAATCTTACTCGCTAATCTGTTTTTGCTGCTTTATTTATTTGGTATCTTCATGTGCTGAGTCAATTCATGCTTTATACTTTCCTTTTGAAAATGATCTGTCTTCTCATATCTATCTTTTCACATTCATTTGGTTCAGATACATTTTCAGTCACTTTTACTAATCTTTCTAAGATCTCAGTGTTTCCCGGGGAAACTGCACTGAATGTAGTATACACAGGGCAAACACATCCTTACATTAATTGGATAACAGAATAACCCATTTCACTTATTATTCTGATGATCAGGATTGTTTTTTTTGACCATGATAAATTACAAAAAAGAAAAAAAAACCCTTTGCTAACATTTCATTTACACATAAATTTAGCCATGCCAAATAAATTTGAAAGAAAACTAAGTTTATTCATAATACAGCTTTTGTGCAGGTTACATATTAGAATTAAACTTTCCCCTTTGATATTTATTTGGAGTGTCTAACTTTATTTTCATTTAATATGCATAACTCAGTTTTAGGAATTGCATTTAATTCTATAATTCTCTGCCAAAATGCAATGGAGAATGTACTTTAGTAGCGGTTACATCACATCACACATTTTTTCTCATTACTATATGTCAGTCCTATTTTATGGATTACAAAGTTATGGCTGAGTGTATTAAATTGTAATTAGATCATTATGTAAGGATTTTGATTTTTTTTAAATGTTTGCTTTACTGATGCTTGTCAGTTTATCTTACATAATTTCTGTATTAAACTATATTTTAACTGTGCATGTAACACTGGAACTCCCTAGAGATTTATGATAGGTGAGATATAAATCAATTTTAATTTAATTTAATTCATCTCTTTGGAATTTGTAAGTTTGGTCATGTTAACTGTCGCATCAGTTGCATATTGGCTCAGACTATCTAAGGCTCTTCTCTAGGATTTGAACAGCCAGCAGAGAGGAGGTAAAAAACCTACACATCCATTTACTCTGACAGTAATAACAGATTTAAAGTGTTAAAAATTGCTTCATCTGTTATGGCTCTCCAAGGACAAGTAGGATAGCAGGTCCTCACATCAGGACAATGTTATCCAAAGGAGTCTGCATGGGAAAAGCTTAACACATTGCAATCATGCAGTGCACCTTTTGCCCAGCATCGTCGTGTGGGACCTCCCTCAGTCTTCTCCTCTCTGATTATAAGGTTAGGACCCTTTGGCTTGGAGGAGAGATGGCTGAGATGATAAAGATCTATAAAATAATGAACGAAGTAAAACAAGTAAACGTGAATCAGTTGTTTACTCCTTCACAAAGTATAAAGACTGAGGCTACAAAGCCGTATATTTAATACTAATCAGAGAAAATATTATTTTCACTCAATACCAAATTAAGGATCTGGAGTTTGTTGTCACAGGATGTAGTAAAAACTGTTAGTATAGCTGGGTTTAAAAAAAGGTTTGGGCGTGTTCCTGGAGGAAAGGTCCATAAACCATTATTAAAGTGGACTAGAGGAAATCCACTACTGGGCTAAGCGGAATGGAATCTGCCTACCTTTTGGGATTCTGCCAGATATCTGAGAATTGAATTGGCCATTGGTGGGAACAGGATACTGGATATGATGAACCATTGGTCTGACCCAGCATAGCAAATCTTATGTTCTTAAGCAGAACAGAAGTATCCCACTGCTTTCTGCATTACTTTTTTGATAAGATTTAGAAAAATCTTTCTTTTGCAGTTTGTCACCCTGTGAGGGCCTCCCTTTCTCCATTTTAGTCTCCTAGTTAGGCCTTTTGACTGCAATTCAAGTCTTCTTTCTTTTTTTTTACTTTTACCTGCTGCCACTGACTCTCAGTGCTTGGCAACATGGCTGTGCATGCATTTTTCAAAACCAGGTCATTTGAGGTTTGGAAACCATGCTGGATGTGGGGTAGGGGTCATGATGGTTGGAGGGCACATGCTGGACACGGGATAGGGGACATAGGGGGATGAAGGGCAGATTCTGGATATGGGTTGGGGCATGGAGACTAGCTGCAGATGGTGGACATGGGGTAGAGAGCAGAGCCTGGACATAGAGTAGGAGTCATGGGGAATGAAAGGTAGATGTTGGACATGGAATGGGATTATAGGGAATAGTAGGCAGAGACTAGACACAGAGTAGGGGTGAGGTAAGGAATTCTGTTACAGTCCTGCTAGTTAATTTCCCAATAGGAGGTGTACTGGTGATCTAGAGCCTTCTGTGAGATTTACAGCACAGTCTATTCATAAGTAGGGTTGTCTCAGTTTGAGTTCTAGGAGTTCGGACTGTCATGGTATGGTAAGTTTGCTATACAGGTTCGGTGTCTTTTCCAAGGCTTTTGCATTATTTCTTAGAAGAAAAGACAACAAGTACTGGAATATCTCAGGGATCAGTTCTGGGAGTAATATTGCTGAAGGATTAAAAGTTTGACTTTTTGCAGATGACACAAAGATTTCTAACAGTGGACATCTTGGAGAGAGTAGGTAAGATGAGAAAATATCTAGAAAAATGTAGAAGAATGGTCTAGTGCTTGGCAGCTAAGACTTAATACAAAGAAGTGCAAAGTGATGCATTTGGGATGCAGAAATCCAAAAGAACTGCATGTGACAGCTAGTATGCATGGACTAGGAGAGGGATCTTTGGGTGATACGTGTCTGAGGATCTTAAGGTGGTGAAGCACTGTGACAAGATTTATTATTTAGCTGTGCTTATATATCACTTTTCACCAGGTCAAAGCAGTCTACAGATTTATGCTAACAGGCAATCTTTTTTTTTAATTCTCTTGCCCTGAAGGGCTTACAATCTAAGTGTATCTGAGACAATGGAGGGTTAAGTGGCTTGCCCAAGGCCACAAGGAGTGGCTATTGGACTAGAGACCCCAGTCCCTCTCGCCTGAGGTTGCTTGTCCCTATGTGGGAATTGAACCCCTGTACCTCCAGCCTGAGGTAATCTGTCCCAACCACTGAGTCACTCCTCAAAAGATGGTGGCTAAAGCCAGAAGTGTGCTAGGCTGCATACAGAGAGGCATAATGAGCAAAAGGAAGAAGGTATTAAAGTCCCTTTAGAAATTGTTGGTGTATTTGTATCACAGTGACGTGACTCATTGAACTACATCTCCATAATAACAGCAGCTGAAGCAGTGTAGGGCACAGTAGGGCAGTGTTTGTGGTTGTGCCCTACCATGTAGATAGGAAAGGATGAACAAGAACAATTTCTTCAGTGTTGCACTACAGTCCAGCTTCTTGGGGTTTCCCATTTTCGCCACACATTTCTATTTGTAATTTTGTGATCACTTATTTTAAATACGGTAAGACTCTAGCCATGTTTTCCGTATATATGACCAAAGGGATGTATTTTTCTGACATGCTCTGTGTCTGGTCACAGGGAGTGTGACTACTGTGAGGGTGTGGCTATATAGGAATGGAGCCAGTGTTGTGTATCAAGCAGAGTAAAGGAGCATTGACATTATAGTCATTGAAGCATAGTGTTGAGAACATACAAGCATCAGCAGCTTCTGTATCCTGCAAGCACCCTGGACACACAGCTTTTAAGGATCCAAGACCAGGCCACAGATAATCTTCAGATGACTCAGGAAGACATGGACTCACTTACTGCGCCATATTTGATCTTGGCATCAGCGATATTTGAAGAGGCACTATCAGGGCTGGTCTGTCTACTAGGCAGTAGCCTGGGGCGCTGGCCGAGGGGGGTGGCAATGGCACACATGAGCTATGCTGTCCCCCACCCAGCTGCCATGGATTCCATCTCAGGAAGGGGAGGCGGGCAGCAGCAGTGGCAGTATTTCCAAAAGTAGCTACTTTATGCCGCCGCTTTTAGAAATACTGTCGCTGCTGCTGCTGCCCACCTCTCCCTCACGAGACGGAATTGGATGCAGCTGAGGGGGGATGGCAGCAGCAGCTGGGGGAACGGTGTGGCCGGGGTTTCTGCCTAGGACATCAGAAACCCTTGGCCGGCCTGGGAACTATATAAGAGAATTGATGAGAGGCTCATTTGATGCCTTGATCAATGCAATACTTCATCTTTAATGGTATCAATGTTCATACAAGAAGTCATCTGGCCCATTCTCAAAAGCTGCTCTTCCTGGAAGTGTTTTGTTAATTGCAGGGTCTTGGAGTCAATGTAAGCCTCCCATGTGTTTATCGCTAGTATATTAAAGGAGAAAGCTTTAAATGCCTACAATGCCCTTACTGAGATTTTGGTCTCTAGACAGGCATAGACTCAGACATCCCTCATAGATTCCTTCTCTGGGTCTGAGTAAGAGCACCTTTGGGAGTCTAATTCTGAGTAAAGCATCGTTTCCAGCTAGTTAGGGGTTCTTTGAGAATACAAAACATCAGTGTTTATCAATGTTATCATGGTGCAGATGCTATTGCTGGATATCTTTTCCAGAAAAATCAAACACATTTATTGCTGTAGCTGAGGAATTGTCATTTCAGAAAAGTCCTTGAAACCTTAAATTGGAGGATTCAAGGCAGCTAAGGACAGGAGAGAAAGTATACTAGGGGAAGTGGGACTTACAGTCCAGAAAACCGTGTAAATACCTTAAATCGGGATGTTAGTGCCATTGAATATTCTCTTTTAAATCCACTACATGCCCCAATGCTATAAAGCTGTCATCAGGACGTGTTGAGGTGTTCCAAGGTGGAGCAGAGACGGAGACTGTTGCTATTCAGTTAGCGATCGGTGGGTAAAACTAGGCATGGCAAAAACTGGTATAATTTTACCTGTGGAAGCTAACCAGGTAGTGGTGCAATATCACCGCTACCCAGTTATCTTTGGTGACTCTGGGAAATGTGTGGTAACCACAAATATTCATTGCCATCACCATGACATTGAATATCCGGGGTTAAGGGTCGGCAAGCAGGGCTATACATCGTAGCGCTGCATAGCCTGCATAATTCAATATTGGGCCCAAAATATCCCCATGCTTCCTCCCTCACAGAATTCATTGTCTCACCTAGGGGCAGAGGGCGGCATGGCAATTGCTTCCTGTTGTGCAGTGGCGAGGTTTAAGGCAGCATCAGACATGCTAATGGCATGCCGCTCCTGGCCCCCTCTGAAATATCCTGTCAGAGGGGATCAGGAGAGCATGCCGGGACTACCCGCATGTGCTCTGCTGCTTTAAGGCCACCTGCAGCACTTAAGAGGCAGTTGTGCCATGCTTACAGGGAGGGAAGGTTCTTTTTCTTTTTTCATTATATTTTTATTGAGCTTCACAACATATGCATTTAACATTTACTTTGTCTTAACATTGTGTTCAACAACCTTAACAGGCAAGAAAGAAAACACACATAACTGGCCGATGCCGATCCAATGTCCCGCCCTATTATGTTCTAAAGTGTTATGTTTAGTATCTATCAGTATATCTTTGTCTTGTGTGCCGCTCACCTTCTTCATCAAAATAGATATTACTCTAATTTCATATATTTGTTCAGAGAATTCCATTTTTTCCTCAGATTGATTGCATTGGGATTTCTCACGTATATTTCCTCATACGACTGGTGTAAACATAATGAGTTCCACCGGTACTCACTGCTCACATTTTCCAAATTCTTCCAATGTATCAAGATTACCTTTATGGTCAGGCTTATCATAAGATCCAGTAGTTGTTGATCTTGCTTTCTCAGCATAGGTATTTCCGATATGGATTTATATATTATTATTTGATACGTGATGGGAACATGTATATTTAAGATATTGGAGATATGCTTCCAAACTAGCATCCAATATGTCTGCAAGTTCACACCTTGATATATCATGTGTGACAATGTTCCTATTTCTGTCTTACAAGACCAACAGTGATTCCCCACTTGTGGTTTCCACTTCGTTATTTTTACTGGGGTTATATATGCTCGATGAGCCATAAAGTACGTCAACTGCATGAGTGAGGCCACTCTAGTAATTCATGTTTGTGACTCTGTGATAAGGAAGCTTATCATAGCTCAGGAAGGAGCTATAGGAAAGGTGAAGTGACTCTGAACAAACAACCTGTCAATTCTGGTAGAAATAAGAAAACAGAATTTTCCCATAAAAGACTACCAGTCCCAGAATGCACCAGGTTTCCAACAACCATTAGAGGAGCTGAAGTGGGGAAACGTGTGTTCAATCAGGAGGGCTATGAAGTAATCCCTAAGCACTCATCTCAAAAGGCAGGGCCTGATTCAGCACAGCTGCGCTGGGTTAGGGTGGAGCACTCATCTAGGCAGAATAAAGGTAGAGTTTATTCTACAGAGAATTATCATCATCTTCATGATCAGCTTGGATATCCTCATCTTGGACAGCTTCATCATCTGGAGGATCATCAGAAGCAGAAGCCAGAGCGGACGGACAGAGAGGGCAAGAAACCCTTTGGAAGAAAGAAGAGAAAAGCCTTTGGGAGGTCTAGAGGAGTCTGGAGCAGTACGTATACTGGGAGGCATTCCAAGGGCCAGCATACACCATTGGACTGGGGAAAGCCAGAGGAATGGTGCTGCAGGGCTAGGAATCTCCAGACGGTACCTGTGAGGGAGACGGCTGCATGTGGAAGGGACCCTAAGACCCGTGCCAGAAGGTATGTGAAGAGAGATCCAGTGTCCAGGGATCTGGATTGGAAGGCTGGACATAAGAACTGGACTACATACTGGCCAGGCTATTTAGAGAGGAACTCTAACAGCAATGGAAGCTCAGGTATGAACACTGATCTATGCCCTAGCTATAACTTTGAAAGACAGCAGGGAAACCAGTATTCTCCTGAGAGTGCTACATTGAGAAATTCCTCTGTGCCAATCCATGATATTGAACCCATGATTGTTGAAGAAGGGGGAGCGGTCTTAGATACAGGCTGTGAATTTATGGATTGCTCTCTGTCTAAACTCCTTTGGTAATTTTCTGTTACAAAGTACAGCAACCATCACAAAGAAATACAAACTTGTTCTTTAATCTACTCAGAAAAGCTCCTGAAGTAGGATTTGAGCCACGCAGTATAGAGCAAGCCAGCTAAGGGGTTTCAGCTGGGTAACTGCTAGCAATTGAGCCTAACCTAATTGCTTGTGAGCTCTGAGGGAATCACTTCTGAGTCTATGTGGGAAGATATAAGAAGTTAACCTGAAAAGAACAGTTTTTCCCTTCTTTGTGGATTTTGTTTGTTGTTTGATACACTGCTAAGAAAATATTAGCTAAAGCCTACAGAAAAGACCAGTTTGTTACCAACCAGGTCTTTATTCTTTTTGCTTTGTTTGCCTGACAAGTTCAGCTGTTGTTTTTCCTGATTTTGTTTTTCTAAGTTAAATACTGAAAGCAAGTATCCTGTTTTATGTGCTACCAATCATATCTGTGTTGGGAGAAATAACCCCATAAATAAATATCTTATTGGCTTTACACTCAAGCACAACTAATTATTGTGAGCAGCTGTGTCTGGTGTGAATGGACTGCATTTCCCACAATCCCTTGCAAATCATATTGATATATGCACTTGCCAAGACTGTGAACATTCTCACCCAGGCAGCCGTCTGACAACTCCCAGAAAGTCTCCCATATCTCCGAGTTCATGTATTCTCCTGTATCTGCAGTCCATGCTGACTGAGTTCCGACACAATGTCTATTTATACCTGATTGCAGCAGCGTGAGAAATTTGGATATTATACATGTACCACACTGGATCTCTCTAAATCTCTGCAAAAGTGGCCAACCAGGTCGTAGCAACATTGGAGATGCTCCAATTTTACTTAAGCAATGTCTGAGTTGACACCATTGAAAAAAAACATGTACCTGGCAATCCATATTCCAACTTCAACATTTCAAAGATTTTGTACTTGCCTTCATGTATCAATTGTCCCAGTGGTTTGATACCATACTCCAGCCACCTCTTCCATATTACAGGTTTCCCTTCTATTACAAACCTCAGATTCAACCATATAGGTATATCCAAAGCAAGGTCTTCTCCATTTTCGATACATGGCACAATTAACCGACAACCTGTTGTGTTGCCGAGATGATCTCATTTTGCAGTTTTTTCGAGTCTTTAGTTGTTCCAATAAGCATATTCATTTGCAAAGGGGTACTGATGGCTTGTTCAACATTCAGCCATCTAGGGCAGTCATCTAACTCTCCTTCTATAGTCCATCAGGCTCCTTGTTTGAGCAGTAAAGCTACATGAAGCCGGTAAACATCTGGGAAATGAATCCCTCCTTGCTTCTTAGATAATCTTAGTTTCCATGCTGCAATCCTGGGAACGCTATTTCGCCACAAGAAAGTCACCAACATATTATTCAACTTTTTGTAAAAAGTTTGAGGGAACATCATTGGTATCATGCTTAAAATATTGCAGATTTTGGGAACCAATACCATTTTTATTGTTTCTAACCTTCCCCACCAGGTTAAATGTAATGGTGTCCATTTTATAGCATGATCACTAACTATCTTTTTACATATATTTATATTAATATTCACTGTCTCTTGCATTTTGTGACCATACATAATTCCCAAATAATTAAAAGATGATTGCGTATATTGAAAAGGATAATCCTGTAGCATGCCTGCGTTTACACAAGGATTGAGAGGAATTATTGTTGTTTTCGTCAAGTTTACTTTATTTCCTGATATTGCTGAGTACTCGTCAATAATTTGTAATACTACTGGTAATGAACTGGGTTTCAGGAAGAACAAAATATCATCTGCATATGCTGACAACTTGCATTGACCATCAGCAAGCTCAACTCCCTTAATATCTTCGTGTTGCCTAATGGCTATGACTAATGGTTCTAGCACCAAATTAAAGAGGAGTGGCGAGAGAGGACAACTTTGTCTGGTACCTCTTTGAAGTTGAAATGATGCAGACAATCCTGAATTAGCCGCTACATGCGCTACCGGTTTAGTATATAACAACCCTATTCTTTTTACAAATTTTTCTTTAATCCCAAACCATCATAGAGTCTGGAATAGGAAAGGCCATTCCAGCCTATCGAATGCTTTTTCAGCATCTAGTGCTACTCCAATAAGCGACTCAGGTGTCCTTTGGGCCTTGGTCATGACATGCACTAGTAGCCTCCCATTTTCTGTAGTGGATCTACCTTGTACAAAACTGCATTGATCTGAATGTATCAGTGTGCTGAGGACTTTACTCAATCGGTTCGCAAGTACTTTTGCATATATCTTGTAATCGGCATTCAGTAGAGAAATGGGCCGGTAATTTTCCACTTTCTGCGGGTCTCTTCCAGGTTTCGGATGAATAACTATGGTAGCCTCCACTAAGGTGCCAACCTTTGGATCCTCCTCATACAGTCTGCTATAGTATATCTGCAGCATGGGCGCTACCTGTACTTGAAATGTATGATAATACTCCAGTGGGATACCATCTGGACCTGTTGCCTTGCCTCTGGCTATCTGCTTGATTGCCTTTTGTATCTCAGTCACAGAAATGTCTTGCTCAAGCAATTGCATTTGGTTTTCAGACAATTGTGGTCCTATTAAGGTAGAAACTAACTTTTCGAAGGATTTGTCATCACAGACCACTTCTGTGCGATATAAATTTTCATAAAATTCTCTACAGCAGTGAAGTATTTGGTCATCCTGCACGAGAAGATCTCCATTCAAATTTTGAAATGCTGTTATGCGGATCTTATTTCCTTTTGTTTTAAGTAGCTTAGCTAACAGTGGTCCGGCTCGATTACTTTCATAATAATATTTACTCTCTTGTGCCCTGACTTCTAGTTGTGCAGCTGCATTGAGGATGGAATTGTATCAAAATCTTAGCTTTTGAAATCTTAACAGGACCATTGAATCAGCTTTCTTTGCAAGTAGGCACTCTCCCACTTTTATTTGAGCATCCAGTTCCTCAAGCTCTTTTTTCTTGGCTTATTTTTTTAATTGAAAAAGTTGTTAAATGTGCTCGAAGAGTTGCTTTAAAACCTTCCACACCAAACCCATATTGAAGTATCTGAAGGCGTATTGAATTTAAGATATGTTTCAATTTCACTATTTATATAAGCCACGAATGTTTCGTCTACTAGCAGGGATTTGTCAAACGTCCACTTTGAGGATGACTGACGTACGTCTCCAATATTCAAAGTTAGGGAGACCGCTGCATGATCTGATACTGTTCCTGCATATATTTCGGAAGAGATCAACTGCGGTATCAATTTATTTGATGCAAGAAAGAAATCAATACTGGCCTGTGTATTGTGCGGAAGGGAGTAAAATGTATACTCTCTATCAGTTGGATGAAGAAAATGCCACAGCTCAGTTAAACCTAATGATTCCATCATATCTTTCAACACAATATGCAATTTGATTTTTACTATTGATTTATACGGCGTCCGATCTGTAAGAGGATCTAATACTAGATGAAAGTCTCCACCTAGTATTATATTTGTGGACACCACTTCAGTCAATTCCATTGCTAAACTCCTAAAGAAGCTAGAATCATCTTGATTCGGAGCATATATGTTCATCAGTGTGTATAAACTCTAATCTAGCTGTAGTGTCACTCTCGCCCATCTTCCATTGGGTAAATCTATTTTCGTTTTTTTAATTATCGGCATAAGCGTTTTCCGTACCAGTATCTGAACTCCACCTTTTTTTCCCCTGACTGGAGCTCCTAGGATCACTTGATATAATTTTGATGTTACTTTCTGGGACTCTTTTTCAATCAGATGCGTTTCTTGTAAATATATTACATCTGCCTTCTTCTGTTGACAATATGTCAAAATTTTCCAATGTTTTATTGGAGTTATAATCCCTTTTACATTTAAGGTGAGTAGTTTAAAGCTGTTAGCCATTCTTATTTATCAGCATTCTTCTTCGTGTAATGGATCTACCCTCCTCGCCTATTTCAATCTTTTGCATTACGAGCACTTCATTAGATCGGGTCAGCCAGCATGAACATTTCAACTCTATTAACATTAACTTTATGATGAATACCATCCACACCAAGCAGAACATTTCCTTTTATCCTATCATTGCCACTGTTCTTATCATCCACATAATATCCACATAATATCAAAATATTTGTATTTCCCCTATAGAGCATGTATTAGCTATTTTTGATGTTGTATTTTCTGTATTACCTAGATTAACTTTACATACTTCACTATATTGCAAATCTAGTAGCCAATCCAAAAGTTATTACATCCATTCTTCCTATTCCATTCTCATATAATTTACACATGTTTTCTTTCGATTTTAACTAAGTAAGTTTTTCTATCCCCTTAACAATCTTCCTTATTTATACATCAGCCATAAAATCCTACCATCACTGTTTTCATATTTGGCTACATTCGGGTCTCCATGTCACCTCACTCTTGCAGAAACGTCTTCAACGTATCCGCATCCACAAAGTTCTTTGTTATATTATTCAGCGCTACTCGCATGGTTCCTGGGTAATATAGGCCATATCTTGCTTGCAGTCTTTGCATCAACGGTCTGCAGGCCAAAAGTTCCTTCTGTCATTCCATGGTTTGTTTACTCAAGTCAGGAAATAGGGTAATTTTCTGTCCCTGAATTTGTAGCGATGTACTCTTTCTGGCCGCTTGCAAAATTTGTACCACTTGGGGATATCGGAGTACTTTCATAACAATTTCTAACATTATCTGCTCTATATGAGGGAACTTGATGAGCATGTTCTAATTCAAATGGCTTAACAAAAGTAATTTGAAGTAGCTCCGGTTTAATTTTTTCCAGATATCCTATCGGGTCTGTGCTTTCGGCTCTCTCTGATATACCAATTATTCTAATATTGTTCCGTCTAACCTGATTATTTTGATCTTCCATTTGATTCTCCAACTTTTTAATATGTTTTGTAAGGGGGCCCAACTGAGTAAACAAGTTGTCATGCTTTTGTATTTGTATTTCCACTGCATTTAAACGCACATTTATGTCCTTCATATTTTCCTTGACTACATTCAAGTCTTCTTGTATAAGTTCAAGAGAAGTCGTATTTGTTGCTATCATTTCTTTTACATTCTTTAGCTCAGCTAATATTTCCCAAAGGCCTTCCACCTTTGTTTCTTTCTCTGTCGCAGCCATTTTGTGTGGGGAACCTACTTCTTGCTTTGAGCGCTTCGGAGCCGAGTCAGTTCCCTGTTGAAAATCTAACCGTGCTGGCTTCAGCGTCGACATCTTCAGTTTTTCTCCTTTCGCTTCCAGAATAGGGGATGTAAATTCTATACCAAAATTATCGAGATAGATTCAGGAGTCTTCAATGGCAATGGGAGCTACAGTTCTATGCCTCCATTCTGCACCGTGGTTGGATCCGCCCCAGGAGGGAAGGTTCTAAACTACTCACTGTGGTCTGCCAACTATAAGATTATTCCAGGACTGGCCCACAAGCACACACCAGGAAACAGTTACATTGGTCATTCTGCTATGTCACCGATGGTCTGGAATGTGTGTGTTCATGTAGCCTGACCTACCCCTCTGGCAGGACAGATCCCATATGTCAGTTCAACCAGCAGCATATCAACATACATACTTAACAAGATTGTTCTCTCCCACACCTGCCTAACATACCCTGTCAGACAGGTATGGCAGAGAGCCTGCAGAGAGGTACACAGACAGAGGCATACCACAGCTTATGCCTTCATGCAGCCTGACAATGACCACATATATACACGTGGAGTGATGCACCCTTACTCCCAAATGGCTGCTGGTGTGTGAACTGAACAAGAAAGGTTATAGGTTCAAAACCAGCCTGTGAATCAAGAATGATACATTCAGGTGTGTTAAATTTATGATACATTTCCATATCTGTATCCGCAGGTGTAACCATCCCGATCTTGTCCAACATGAGTTCTGACAGTCTCCAGTCACACTGAGAAGTTGCACCAATACCCTCTGGATGGCTGAGCATGCTAATAGCACCCACACACTAAATGGGTCTTATCAATGATGTGTGGGTGTGCACACTTATATCATGTGTTAGCAAAGTCCAAGCATTAAAGGAGTCCTAAGGGCCACATAAGAATGCCAACTTATACTTTTTTTGGACAGTGGGGTCATGTGTTTGTGGACTGTGAGCTGTAGCAATGCACTGTGCATGTGTATGATGCCCAGGCTTTATGGCTGTGGATAAATGCTGCAAGGTCAGTTATTCTGCAACTCCATGAACTATGTGAGACACCGTTTATGGGAAGAAGGTTAGTTTTCAGTAAGTAGTTTCAACCTGTGGGAGTCACTGGCTGACTAGCTGTGTCTGTACACATCTTGTCCCCAAAGCTATGACCCTCAAATGCATTCCCAGTTACACCATCAAGGCCCATCGCCACAGCATTCATCTACACTTACTCAACAAGACATTGCTGTATTTTTATTTATTTATTTAACAGTTTCTTATATACCGCCCCTTCCAGAGATCAGGGGCGGTTCACATCGAACAAAAATCAATATACTTCTGTATATTTTACATGGAACTTGTGTTAACTATGTACACGTTTAGTTACATTGAACATGTTTTGAACATTAACTAGAATAACACTATTCAAACTATGTACAGGTCATCACAACATAATTGAGTTACCGGTATTATTTACAATAGAGATATAGCCATTTGTTTGTGTAAATCTTTGTCTGTAGGGTAAGGCAGAGTAGAGTAAGTGTCTTTCTTATGTTTAATCATTTGTTCTGTCTTGAGAACTGTGAATGTGTTTCTGTGATTGTATCGGAGAGGTTTTTTGTTGGTAGGGGATCTCAAAGTGTTTTGTGAAAAGGTATGTTTTTAGTTCTTTTTTGAATTGGTGAAGGTCTTTTATTTTGCGGAGGGTTAAAGGGATTTCGTTCCAGAGGGTAGGGGCAGCAAAGGAGAAGGCTCTATCACTTGTCGTTGCTCTGGTCCTTCTGAAATTAGTTTTTATGTTGAGGGAGTGGGTTGCGTTCTGTCTTCGTGTTCTAGTTTCTGATGGGGTTTGTAATAGGGTAGATAGTTGGGAGGGAGAGATGTTATTGAGGAGTTTAAAGGTAGTAAGGAGGATTTTATATTTTATTCGGCTGCTTATGGGGAGCCAATGAAGATCTAGTAGTATTGGGGTCACGTGGTCTGTTAGCTTAGCTTTTGTGACCATCTTGGCACATATGTTTTGTGCTCTTTGGAGGAGGTATATGCTTTTTAGTGGTAGGCCATTTAGAATGCTATTGCAGTAGTCAAAGTGGGGGGTGATGAGGGAGTTGACCACTGATCTAAAGTCATGTGTGTTGAGTAGGGGTCTCAGGTGTTGTATTGTCTTGAGTTTATAGAATATCGTTTTTACTGTATGTTTTATGTGTGGGATCATGGTGAGTGAATGGTCCAGAATTATTCCAAGGTATTTTACCTCCTTTTTAATAGGTATTGGTGTGTTATTTATTGTGATTGTGGTAGGGTAGTTGTGGTCCATGTCAGGTTTTCTCGTTATGAACATTGCTTCAGTCTTTTTGAGATTGATGCTTAGGTGGTTGTTTTCAAGCCATATGGTGGTCTCATTCATGCATTGGAGTAGTCTATCGTATTTGGGGTTGTTGGTGTTTATGGGGATGGCGAGCATGATATCGTCCGCGTATATGAAATGGTTAATTTCATACTTCTTGAATATGTCTGTAATTGGTTGGAGGTATAAATTGAAGAGGAGGGCAGAGAGTGCCGATCCCTGAGGGATACCCTGGCCTTGAGGGAAGGTTTCTGATGTTTCTTTGCCTAATTGTATCTGTATGAGTCTGTTTGAAATGTATGATTTGAACCATTCAAGGACGGTTCCTCCTATTTTTAGGTTTTCAAGTCTGTTGATGAGTGTTTTGTGATTAATGCTGTCAAATGCAGCAGATAGGTCTATGAAGAGGAGGAGGAAACCTTTGCTATTTTCATTAGTACCACGGATGAGGAGGTCTGTCAAGGCGATTAGGAGGGTTTCTACTCCATGGAAGGGGCGGAATCCGAATTGATGCGCATCAAGAAGTTTTTGCTCATCTATGTATTCCTGTAGTTGGAGTTGTATAGTTTTTTCTATTATTTTAGCGATTAGCGGTATGCTGGCAATTGGTCTGTAGGAGTTGGGGTCCTTTGGGTCAAGTTTATTGTTTTTTATTATGGGACGGATCGAGGAGAGCTTTAGGGTGTTGGGCATGGTTCCTTGTGTGAGGGATTGGTTTACTATGTATTGGATGTTTTCTGCAAGGGATTCCTTAGTATACTTGATCCATGACACCGGGCATGGGTCAAGCGGGGAAGTTGTAGTGTTGATCATTGTTATGATGTTGAGGATGTGTTTACGATCAACTTTGTGGAATGTTGTCCATTCATAGTTACTTGTCTGTGTATATTCTATCGTGATGGTTGGGGAGCAAGATTTTACCTTTAGCTTTTCAGCAAAGTGTGCTGCTAAGGTTTGGACGTTTATAATGTCCTGGTTCGGTTCTGGGTTATGTGTTATTGTTAGTGTTTTGACGATTAAGAAGAGTTCTCTTGGTCGGTTGAGAGCAAGATTTATTAGATTGGAATAGTAATCTCTTTTTGAGTTGTTGATTGTTTCTTTGTATTTATTAAGTAAGTTTATATATTTGGTTTTGTTATCATGTGATTTGGTGTTTCTCCAGGTTTTTTCTTGTTTACGTAGTTGTCTTTTTAGTAGGGCAATGTTTTTCGTGAACCATTTTTGTGATTCTTTCTTTTTCTTCTGGGATGTTTGAGTGGAGGTAGCTGCTTCTTGGATTGTTTGGTTCCAGTTCTCTATCGTTAGGTCGATGTCAGATAGGCTTGTAGTGAGCTTAGGTAGTACCTTGTCAAGGAATGTGTGATTGTCAAAGCGGGTAAAACGTGAGCGGTGAGCTGTTGCGTTTGGGGACTGTGATGGTACTTGTGTTAGTAGATGAAAGGTTATCAGATGGTGGTCAGACCAAGGTACCTCTGAAGTTGTTGGGGGAGATTGTAGTTGATGTAGGTTGAAGGGGGAAGGGAGGAAAATGAGGTCTAGTGAGTTTCCTTTATTATGTGTGGGGGTATTGATTGTACTACTGTACTACTTCTATATTGCCTGCTGGCTTCACTGGAGCGAACTGGGGGGGATACGATCTCACCAGGGAGAGCTCCATCACATATGTGTGTGCAGCAAACCTTACCTCTGACTGAGCATCCAGGTCTCAGGACACACCTGGCTGCACAGGTGAGAGGCTTGAGTAATGTCAAATGCCATAATAGCTGTATCTACGGCAACACTATCAGCCCCCTTGGTGCATCTGCAGCCTATTGGGAGCTAGGCTCACATGGAGGATTGGTCTCTATGAAGGTCCAATGGAGTAACTGAGTTGTTGAGACAGGAGAAGCTGCATGCACCTTGCTCTTGTCCTAATCTACAGTCACAGAGTCCAATCTGGCGGTCTCTTAGCTCCATGAATATTATGCACATACAGGTATGTCCATCTTAGGAACATCTGCACAAAACACTAATCATTGACCACAGCATTCAGCATAACATTGTGTACTACTCCATAACAACAACCAGCCTTATATTTACAGAGATGAGATGCATTGGTTTGCCTGATTCTGACAGTGAGATACTGACCTCTGAATGGTGCATGCACAATCCAGCAGGAGGAATGTGCCACAGGATGTCATGTTGGTCTCTGCATTGCCTGGCACCATGTGGGAAGGCAGTGTCTAGAGGTGAATATAGGAGTGGAGGTGGGAGGGAACAACCCCATACCTGTTTTGAATGTACCCCTGGTAGGTGGCATTGCTGGCCAGAGGCTCTGTTCAGATACATAGAAGCTCTGAGGGCCTACCCAGTCTATGCATGTTTCATATCAGAGACCCTGCATGACAGCCTCACCCACTTTCCATGACTGCTGAGTGGGACAGCCACAAGTACATTGCTAGAGCACAAAGAGGCTTGGGATGGCAGTACATGTGTAGCCAGCAACTGTACCAACATCTAACCCCATGTCCAACCTGCCATGCTTCCACGTGCTCTTATGTGGGCGAGGGGAAACTGCGTACGAGGCATGGGAGAGCACATGTGCTGCACTGGCCATTTTTGCAGTGTCCATGGCCAGGGACATGACATCATATGGGAGTAGAGCATGACACTATGTTCAATGCTCACTACCAAAAGCTGCTTAGGGGGCTGCAGTCTTCTGGTATGTGAAAGATATAGATCACTGTGGCCAACATGCACTCGCAGCCTGTCTCTGGGCCAGTCATTGCATTAGCTGTCCCTAAGTTCCAATGAAAAGGGTACAGAAATGAGGAACACAGGATTCTTGGTATTGTCCACAAAAGGGCATTTTGCAGAGGATGTACATGAGTCAGAGGTTAGGTAAATGGTTGAGCCATCAAAACATGGTTCTAGCATGAGCATGGCCTGACCGAACACAACAGTTCATGCTGAGAGGCCACTCTCACTGTGGCCATGTCACGGCTATGTATCCATATAGTGCTATGTAGGATTAAGCTGTAGTGACATGGTACTCCAATCACTAGCTTTTTTATGGTACTCCAATCACTAGCTAGGCTGCCTGCTGTCCATGCTGTTTGTATGGATCCAAGATCTTCATCGTGGTTATGTATATCTGCAGTGGCTGGTGATTAGCCAACCTGGCACAGATGGTATGTGAGTGGCTGACCCAGTCCAGTGTTGTACATCTGCAGGCTGGCTGTGATGAATCTAGCTGAATAGATTTCTCTGAAAGAGAGAAGAGCTGATTTTCAGGACTGCCCGTAACCTGCTGGTGACTATGGTTTTGGCTGGCTGTGCTGGTTGGCATCAACACCCCCCCCCCCTTCCTTTCTTCCTACCTACCTAGGCACCACTCATTGCATTCAGGTTCCTTAGAAACAGCTGTCTTAGACCTAGAGCATGATATATGATACTGCATGAGAGTCTCTGGCCAACAGGTGCAGAACACAAGAATCAGGTAAGACATACCACTCTAACATGCTGCAGTTGTACAGAGTATGCAACATCTAGCTTAACATACCTCACTCAACACCTGCAACATTCTGATAGTAGAAAAGATCTGCTCTAGAATATAGAGAGACCATCAATTGCAATGCTTGGTCTGGGGACCAGGTGATGTGTGCCCTTCCTCTCAGAGTGGTCAGTGAAAAAGGTCATTTGCACATGTGGTGGCTGTTATGTCCATGAATCACACAATGTGCCTGCACATTTCAGAGCTGATGTGATGGATCACTGCATTCTCCATTGGGTAAACAGTGACTTATAGGTACTCAGATTATGAGGTGCATCCTGGGAAATAAAGGGGCTAACCCATACCAGAACATATAGCCTAAATTGCAGCCATAGTGTTGACCACAGGAGCATTGCCCAGTACCTACATGTCTTGTATGATGAAGGAGTAAGTGTGCAGGACCCCCTGAAGAGTGCAGGTTGGTTTGGGATGGACCTCATGGATTATGAATGAGGTTTGAGTTTGGTATATGTGCAAAAGTACTTATCTTGTAGTGTACAGCGGGTTACAAGGGAATGCTCACCCTGCAGATGTGCTGCCTCAGGGATTAGTGCCGCACTGCAGCCAAGCAGACCTCTGTGTGAGAATGTTGTTTGGCATATGAGGTACCGTGGAGGATAGGGCATCTTGCCCTCACATGTGGCTTGGTCTTTACACAGGAGATTACTATTGCTGCTGTGTATTTGTTGTACAGCTGTAGTACTGAGTGTCTAGTGCATGTGTACTGCTGCGTGTGTACCACTGCAGAGAGTCCCTAGGAGTGGTTTACAACTATCTCAGACTGTGCCTGCCAGGTTGTTTGACGTTCAGGGTTTAGGCCATTGCAGGCAGGTGTATTCTAGAGAGTGCCATAGCCAAGAGAGTAGAGCTGTAGCTGAATGGTTAGAGCACTGGTTCAGTAAAGAACAAATCAAGGTTCAGATCCCACTTGTGGCCTTAAGGAAATTGCTTCATCCTCCATTGCTTCTGAAGCAAGGCCTGCTAATATATATCTGATCATACTGCCAAGTAAACTCAGGAGCTATTGGGTCAGTATTGATTTGAGGGCACACATTAGTATTCTTTTTTATGTGTTATGTGCGTTGGTTCTGCAAGCATGCACATTGCAATAGCCATCTGAGAGTATGATTTTATTGCCTCTGCTGCAGCACAATGCAAAGGATCATCCAACTTGACCCTGTAAACACATGACACATGATTTGAACATGATTGGAAACTGTCATGATAACTCTGAATGAACATCGTTTGCTCCATCACATATATGCAGTGCATGCAGGCACATCACACTTCTGGGATGCCCACCTGCACAGTTCATCCCATGACCTTACTTCCTCCATATGGGCAGTATTAGAGACACATCAGTTCAGAGACATGAGTGGATGCCAGGTGTGTATCATCATGCGAGTGACCTTGATCCACTAGACAGTATGAGTGTAGACCTTTTCTGTCCAAGAGCACTTTGTGTTTGCATGCAGCTTGTACACATGTGTGGCTTTTATGTCTTTGGATCATATCAGTAGTTGTATGCATATGAGACAGGAAGTTTGTATGGTCATTAGAACTTGTTAAATAAATAAATTGGACCTTCCCTGTGGCCCAGCAACTATGTTTCATATACACTACAACTGAGGTTAGCTGCATTTGTGAGGTCACATTAGGTACACTGAGGCAGCAAGACCATACAGCACTCTCATCTACCCCCATCCATCCTTCTGCCCATCCATCAGCATATATCCATCATGTTCACTCATGTATTCTCCTGCCAGCTGCTACACCCTGGCCCACACTGTGGCATTTTACTCATTGAGGCAACTGATGTGCAGGTCATCATTGCCACCCAGGCATTCCTTCTATGTCTACATCATGGCTATGGTGGCTACTCCATGGCACACTTCTACCCACTCCTATGCCGCCCACTGTGGATTACATTTGCACCCCTCACTACTCTAGTCTAACTGCCTCCCACATTCTCCTCCCATTCATTGCTTCACACATATGAGACATATGGATGTGACATGTTCATCAACAATTATCTTTGCTGCCATCCAGCAGCTTAAATATGACTTAGAGAAAGACTCCCTTATCCCACATTAAGACAACTGGTCTTAGCGGGTGTTAATGTACACACTGGGCATTCTTAATGCCTGATGTCCACTTAATGCCCACTAACTGGCTCCTAACACCCTTAACACTGGAACACCTATTCCCTGCCCAGTCCTTTAACCCACTTTGGGACCCTTAACGGTGCCTTTTTGTACTCGCAAATGAGGTGCCCTTAACGGTCCTTAGTAAAAGTACCCATCAGTCACTGTGCACAAGTGGTCACTCTCCCTTAGCTGGATAGGTTCCATTATAGTCTCAATATATCAATTTGTATTGTACCTTATAGTTTTGAGATAATTTCTCTTAGGACATGGTGCTTCCTTCTTATTCCTAATATTTGTTACCTTGTCTTTTCTTATGTAGAACAGATGAAAAATATCTATACTTAATTCCAGCTTGTATCAATGCTTTTGTGACTTCACCCAGTTTATGCTTTTACTGCAACATTTAGATTGCTACATTATCTAAGTGCTTAGTTCCCTAGCTTTCTTCATTATCAGACTGTGCTAATGAGCTAACATATGTTATTATTTACTAGGACTCATGAATCACAAAGGGACTTACAGACTCCAACGCAATGCATACTACTGCAATTTTATACATAGGAAAAAAGGTATAAAAACAAATATATATATATATATATATATATATATATATATATATATATATATAGATAATACCAAAATAATATGACTGTGTGAGCCCCCTGCATGCCATCTGTGCCAGCTTGGCTAGTCACCACCCACTGCCAGTACACATAGCCATGATGAACATCTTGGCTCTGTACAAACATTGTCCACAGCCAGTAGCCTAGCCAGTGACTGGAGTGGAGGAGTGGCCTAGTGGTTGGGGCAAGGTACTTCAGGCTGGAAAGTCAGGGGTTCAAATCCCACTAGAGGACAGCAACCTTGGGCCAGAAGGACTGGGGTTTCTAGTTCCACAGGAGCTCTTTGTGGTCTTGGGCAAGCCACTTAACCCTCCATGTTCCCTGTAAAATAGTTATGTCCAAGTTATAATGCCCTGTTCAATGTAATTTCAGTTTGTTCAATGTAAACCACACTGATGCAGAATAGCATGGTCTATAAGAGAATGTAAATAATAATAAAGTAAAATAGCACCCTTGCTATTGCAGTTTAATCCTATATAGCACTATATTGAAACATAGCTGTGACATAGTCACAGTGGAAGTGGCATTTCAACATGAACAGTTGTGTGCAGTCAGGCCATGCTTGTGCCAGACCCATGTTTGGATGGCTCAGCCAGTTACCTAACCCCTGACTCATGTACATACACTGCAAACTGCTCTTTCGAAGACAACACCCAGAATCCTCTTCTCCTCGTTTGTGTACCCTTTTTGTTTGAACATATGGATTGCTAATACAATGCCAAGAGCACTGGAAACTGACCTAGAAACAGGTTGCGAGTGCATGTTGGCCCACAGTGGCCTACATATGTCTGTCATATACCAGAAGACTGTATCCCTAAACAGCTTTTGGTAGTGAGAATTGAACATAGTGGCATGCACATACTCCCATATGATGTCATGTCCCTGGCCATGGACACTGCGAAAATGGCCAGTGCAACACATGTGCTCTCCCATGCTTCATATGTAGTTCCATCCCCGACCAAGAGCACGTGGAAGCATGGCAGGTTGGACATGGGGATAGATTTTGATTTAGTTGCTGGCTACACATACGCTGCCATCCACAGCCTCTTAGTTCTCTAAACAAAGCCTTTGTGGCTGTCCCACTTGGCATCTATGGAAAGTGGGTGTGGCTGTCATGCAGAGCCTTTCATATGAAACATGCATAGACTGGATAGGCCCTCAGAGCTTCTATGCATCTGAACAAAGCCTACAAGGGTACATTCAAAACAGGTATGGATTGTTCCCCCTCCACCCCAGTATTCAGCTCCGGGCACTGCCTTCCCACATGGTGCCAGGTGATTCAGAGACCAACATGATATCCTTTGGCACATTCCTCCTGCTGGAATTGTGCATGCAACATTCAGGGGTCAGTGTCCCACTGTCACAATCAGTCAAACAATGCATGTTGTCTCTGTAAACATTAGGCTGGTTATTGCTATGGTGTCGTACACAGTGTCATCCTAAATGATGTGGTGAATGATTGGTATACAGTGTTGAGATGGTGTATATTTTGTGCAGATATGCCTAAGATAAACATGCCTGTATGTGCATACTGTGCATGGAACTGAGACTTTCCGATTGCACTCTGTGACTGCAGCTTCTGACAAGAGCAAGGTGCATGCAGTTACATGGCAGATTTTTTCCTGTCTCATCAACTCTGTGACTCCATTGGAAATTCACAGATGCCAGGCCTTCACGTGAGCCTAGTTCCCTATAGGCTACAGCTGCACCAAGGGGGCTGAGTGAATACAGCTATTATGGCAGTTAGTATTAATCAGATCTCTCACCTGTGAAGGGAAGTGTGCCCTGAGGCCTGGAGACTCAGTCAGAGGTAAGGTTTGCTGCACACACACATGTGATGGCGCTCTCCAGTGAAGTCAACAGGCAATATAGAAGTAGTACAGCAGTGTCTTGTTGGGAGGTAAGTGTAGTGGAATGCTGTGGGGATGGGCTTTGATGATGGTGTAAATTGGAATGTATTTGAGGGTCATAGCTTTGGGGACAAGATGTGTACAGGCACAGCTAGTCAGCTAGTGACTCCCACAGGTTGCAGCTACTTTCTGGAAAGTAATCTTTTGCTCATTAGTGTTGTCTCCCACAGTTTGTGGAGTTGCAGGATAACTGACAGTACAGCATGTTGTATGCACATCCATAAAGCCAGGGCATTGCACACACAGTTCATTATTTATTTATTTAGCAAGGGGGGATTTTGTTGTTTTTTTATACAACCTTTATGCCAAGGTGGTTTACATGGAACAACAGTCACACAAATTGTGTGATTACATATAGCTAAGGGAAGCAAACTTGGTGTTTACAAAAAGGGTATTTATAGATGTTCACAGGGCGTGATTTGGGTTGTGGTGTATGTAGTTAAGTGATATCATTTGGACAAAAGTGTTCAATAAACTGATATGTTTTTGATAGTTTCTTAAAGTCTTGAGTCAACTGTGCAGATCTGATAGCCTGAGGAAGTGAGTTCCAGATTTTTGGAGCAAGCAGGGAAAAGGCTCTATTGCTTATTTGCTGCTGGTCTTGGTCTTGAAGTAGAGGATGACTAGAAGGTTCTGATTTGCTGATCTTCT
This sequence comes from Ichthyophis bannanicus, assembly GCA_033557465.1. NCBI lineage: Eukaryota > Metazoa > Chordata > Amphibia > Gymnophiona > Ichthyophiidae > Ichthyophis > Ichthyophis bannanicus. Next base: position 1,434,644,114 of record CM066031.1, read on the forward strand.
AGGCCTTGTTGAGGTTGCTCTATTGAATTTTGTCTCCCAGCCAGGGAGCTAATCCGTTATGGTTTTATAGATGGTGGTTATGACCTTGTATTTGTCCTTTGGGTTATGGGTAGTCAGTGAAGGCTCTTTAGCATTGGTGTGATGTGTTGCCTTCTTGAAGTTCCATTAAGATTCTGGCAGCTGTGTTTTGTACTAGTTGAAGTGGGTATAGTGCTTATTTTAGCAGCCCTTGGTATAGTATGTTGCTGTAGTCTAGATGGGGCATTATGATGGTCTGAAAAACGGTTCTGAAGTCATTGTATTGGAGTAAAGGTCATAAATGCTGCAGAAATTTGAGTTTCATGCAGGCTGTATTGGCTTATATCTTGATGTGAGAAGCATTGTTTAGGTTATGGTCCAGTGTTATGCTGAGGTATTTGACTTTTCTTTTCATCATGATCTCTGCATTTTGGAACATGAGTTTCTCTGACGGTTTGAAAGAGGGATTTCTTGTGACCAGAAGTGCCTCTGTCTTGCTTTTATTTACTGCTAGGTTATGTTCTGTGAGGCCATCTGTGATGACTGTAAGGCAATCAGAGATGATTGAGAAGTCTGGGGTTAGAGTGTGGAAGGGCATGTAGAACATGATTTCATTGGCATATAGATGAAAATGCATTTTGAATTTCCTCAGTATATTGCAAATAGGCTGAATACAGATGCTAAATAGGAGGGCTGATAATGCTGAACTCTGTGGTATGCTCTATTTTAGTCTGAAGTGGTTGGTTTTGTCATGACTGACTTTTACCTGTAGCATTCTATTAGTGAGGTAAGAGGTAAACCAATTTATTGTGTTCTTATGGAGACCTATGCCATTGAGCCTTGTAAGTAGTGTGTTGTATGATAGTGAATCAAATGCAGCACTGATGTCCAGAAAGATTATAATAAATCCTTGATGTGGCTTGTCTAGGCCCCTGATTAATGTTTTTCAAGAGAGCTGTGAATAGGGTGTCTATACCATGTTGAGGACAGAAACCATGTTGCTGTGGATCGAGGGGAGCATGGGTATCGATGTGTTCTTGAAGTTGAAGTTGTACAGTCTTTTCAATTATCTTGGAGAGGAATGGAATACTGGCAATTGGTAAATATGAGCTGGGGTTGGTCTGATCCATTGATGATTTCTTTAGTATGGGTCGTATTGAAGCCTGTTTCAGGGCAGGAGGTAAGTGTCCCTGTGATAGGGAGGAGTGGCCTATCTTCAGAATAATTGGTGCAAATTCAGGCTGGAGGGATTTTATCCTGGAGACTGGGCAGGGGTCCAGAGGGGAGGTAGTGGTATTGATGCTTCAGATAATGTCGGCGAGCTCTCTTTAATTAATCTAAAGGAGTCCCAGATGTGAATTTGTGGTTGTTTATCCTGCTTATGTAGAACTTTTCGGATTGAGGAGGCGTAGAGGTTTGTTTGTTGTTAAGGAGTTGACCATAGTCTGGGGGTGTAGTTTGTCTTTTGGGTTTGAGGGAAGTGTTGCTGTGGGGTTTTGGTGAGGTTAGATTCAATGGAGAACAATTCTCTTGGACGGTTGAAGGATATCATAATTATGCTAGTGTATATTCTTTTCTGCTGATGTTAACCATATTGGTGTATTCTCATTGTTTGATGATATATGGTTGTTTTGTGGATGCTTTTGAGTGTTTCTATCTTCTCTCAATCTGAGTTCTCGTCTGGTGGGTCTGAGTTTAGGAGAGAACCAGGGAGGGTGAGCTGTGTTAGATGGGATCATGTGGCATCTTGTGGTGAAGGAGGCAGCCTTGTTAATCTCTGAGTTCCAGGAGTGGATGAGGCTTTCCAAGTCAACAAGGTCAGATGGAAGGATTGGAGAGATGTCCTCTAGGAAGGTTTTCTCATTGAATGCTTTGAAATGGCATGTTTGTGGCTGTAGACCAGGGGGTAATGTATCTAGGGTACTGGTCGGGAGAATAAGTGATATTGAGTGGTCTGACAATGACACTGGTCTATCTGAGTGTGGAGGTCAGTTGTGGGGAGATGACTAGGTGCAAAAATGAGGTCTAGAGTTGATTCTCTAGCGTGAATGGGTGCATTGATTATCTGTTGCAGTTGTAGTGCATTGATGAATGCACTTGCTTGTTTTGTAGAGGTGGATGGGAGATTTATATCACCAAGGAGGAAGAAGAGTTTGTTAGATGATGCATGAGTGGAGGCTCCTTCAATCAAGTCTTATAGTCTCCTGTGTTCAAGGAAGGTGCACGATATGCTAAGCAGATTGCATGTTCACTGTTGGCGATAATGAGGAAGTCTAGCATTTGCAGAGACTGTGAATTAACCATGGTGAAGTTTAGTTACTCTTTGGCTAATAGGACTCCTCCATCTCTTTTTGTGCTTCTGGAGCAGTTGAAAAGTTTGTAGTATGGGGGTACTAGCTGACTGAGTAGGACATTATCCAAGTTTGAGAGCCAGTTTTCTGTGATGCACATAAGGTCAGTGCTCACAGTCCTCTCACATACACACCAACAAACACATGATCCTTCTTTCCAAAAGAGGTGTAAGTTGGCATTCATACTTGGCCCTTAGGACACCTTTAGTGCTTGGACTTTGCTAACACTGCTCTGATTGTGCACATATTGCTAAGGCCCACTCAGCTTGTGGGCCCCATTAGCACTCACTGCCATCCAGCAGGTGTTGGTACAGCTTCTCAGTGTGGCTGAAAACTGTCAGGACTTGAGCTAGATGAGATCGGGAGGACTGCAACTGTGAATGCAGATATGGAAATGTAGAATAAAGATAACACACCTGGATATATCAATCTTGAACCACAGGCTGGTCTTGAAGCAATTACCCTTCTTTTTAACACAGAGGCCATATGTTAGGAGCCACAGATCAGCCATGTAGGACTGTAGGAGCATCATTCCATGTGTATATATGTGGTCATTGCCAGGCTGCATGAGGACATAAGCTGTGGTATGCCTCTATCTGTGTAGCTCTCTGCAGTCTCTGTGCCATACCTGTCTGACAGGTTATGTTAGGCAGATGTGGGTGAGGAACATCTTGTTTGGTCTGCATATAGTTCTGCACTGAAATGCTCATGGATCAACTGACGTTCATGTCTTACATATGGGATCTGTCCTCCCAGGGGGGTAGGCCAGGATACATGAGCACATACATTCCAATCCATGGGTAACCTAGCAGAGTGACCAATGTAACTATTTCCTGGTGTGTGCTAGTGGCCGGTCCTGGACTATTCTCATAGTTGGCAGACCACTGTGAGTAGCTGAGATCCCCTGCAAGCATGGCACAGCCACCACTTCAGTGCTGTGGGTGGCAAAGCAGCAGCACACATATGGGTTGTCCCAGCATGCCTCTCCTGCCCACCTCCGATGTGTTAGAGGGGGCCAGGAGCAGCATGCCGTGAGCACGCATGATGCAATGTTAAGATTCACCACTGCACAACAGGGAACAATTGTCATGCTGCCCTTCTCCCCTAGGTGAGACAGTGGATGCTGGGAGGGGGGCAGCATGGGGAATCCTCCCCTTTACGCTGTGGGGAACTTCAAGGCAGTAGTGAGGGGGGAAGGTTTTACAGGGGGTTCTACTTAGGATGGCAAATACCCTTTGCCTGGCCCTGACAGTACAATCAGCAATATTGCTCCTGTCATGCAGGGCAGGGACAATGGTATCTTCAGCACTAGGCAGAAGCCACAGTCACTGTCACTCCCACTCCTAACATGGCTGCATGGTGGCAGTGGTGGTGGCACACGTCCTTTGTGACAGCAGCATATATATATATATATATATATATCTATATATCTAATGTGCCACCACTGTCACAGCAAAGTCTCACCAGACAGTACAGATGTGCACCCTAGGCAGCCGCCTGGTCCACCTGACAGATTAACCAGCCCCAATCAAGCACCCACATAGCACCACCTTTGCCACTCTGGCACCAACATAGTGTCCTTTATTGAACGAAAACCATGCTGTGACTGTCAATTGACCACTACTATCACTAATTTCAGGACTCCATTCTTGTTGCTGCACACTGCTAACATGGAAATGGGCTCCCTGAGTAGTGCTTAATGGCTGAGAATCCAAAATGAGCCCTTAATGCCAGCTTTGAGCTGAATTTAAGATTCCTATGGCTGTGCCTCTAACACCCATTAATAGCACCTGTCGTTAAGGTACCACATGCTGTCTCTGACCACACTCCACCCAGTTAACGCCCCTTCTCCAGCTCTTTGTACTTTAACGCCTGTTAACAGGCTACCAGCCATTAAGACTGCGTTATCCGCAAGCAGATGCTGATAATGTCTGCTAATGGTACCTTAGCGCCATTTAGTAATCATACTCAGAATGCATGCAGATCACTTGTACACACATATCCCTATGAATTAACACACATACAATTGATTGTGTGCTCACAAAGTTCATGTGTGCATACAAAAACAAATTGGTGAAACAAACATGAAAAAAACTCCATTGAAATTGGGAAAATTTGATATTAAATTTAAATGAATACAAGGCAAAACTTTTTTGTACCCAAACAAGTGCCGTCTTAATAAGCAAGGCAGGCAAATATTTCTACCCCCCTCCCCCACCTCAAAAGAATTACACCCAACACTTATACAAAAGGTTATCACTTGTACTCTGTCTTCTCTTTATTGATGAACAGCTATCTTACCTATAAAGGATCAAGCTAAAGATTTTTTATCTTACTCCAATTTTTAACAAGTCAACTCATGAATTGCTTTTATGGCTTAGAAAACCATAAAGGTACTGAATATATCAACCCGGTACATCAAGAGTAGGCACAATAAGAAATAACGTCTCATTGATGCTAAGAGATCCAATTTTGCAATACCTACCTAACATATGAACATAAGAAATGCCATACTGAGTCAGACCAAGGTTCACCAAGCCCTGTATCCTGTTTCCAACAGTGGCCAATCCAGGTCACAAGCACCTGGCAGATTCCCAAAAAGGTACACAAATTCCACAATGCTTATCTTGGGATAAGCAGTGGATTTCCGTGGTTCTCCTTAATAATGGCTTATGGAGTTTTCCTCCAGGAACTTGTTCAAACCTCTTTTAAACCAAGCTACACTAACAGCTTTTACTACATCCTCTGATAACGAATTCCAGAGTTTGATTATGTAAAAACTACTATTAAAGCTTTCAAATTACAGAGCTTAAAAGGGAGAGAGGAGGCATTGTGGATTAAACTAGAAAGAGGGAAAGAGAAATCTATTTGCATTGGTGTGATATACAGACCTCCCTCACAAGATGAAGAGGTGGACAGAGTTAATTGAAGACATACGCAGCATTGCTAGGAAAGGGGAAGTGCTACTGATAGGAGATTTCAATATGCCAGAAGTTCATTGGCACATTCCTGCTGCAGTATCATCTAGAAGTAAGGAGATCCTGGATTCTCTACAGGGAGAACTATTCAGGCAATTGGTAACAGACCCCACACGTGAAGGGACCATACTGGACTTGGTGCTTACCAATGGTGAAAGTGTTTCTGATGTTGTAGTGGGAGATCATTTTGCATCCAGTGATCACCAGATGGTGTGGTTCAGTATTAGGACTAGGGCTGTTAGAATCCATTCCAAGGTGAGGATCTTGGACTTTAGGAAGACTAACTTTGCGAAGATGGGCCAATACCTCAGGGAGTCGTTAGTGGGATGGGAACAGCTGGGGGATGTAGAAAAACAGTGGGCAAAACTGAAAGGGGATATTTTAAGGGCAACCAAACTTTTTGTTAAAATGGTAAATAAAGGCAAAAGGAAAAGGAGACCGCTATGGTTTTCAAAGGAAGTAGCTGAAAAAGTGAAGAAAAAGAGGGAGGCCTTCATGAACTACAAGAGCTCACAGAGAAAGGAAGACAGGCATCTGTATTTGGAAAAACTTAGAGAAGCTAGCAAAGTAGTCAAGAAGGCAAAGATTCAAAAGGAGGAGGAAATAGCCAATGCAATAAAATGGGGGGTTAAGACATTTTTCAGATATATTAGTGAGAAGAGGAAGGGCAAGAGTGGTATTGTCAGACTCAAGGGTGCAGGGGGGGAATATGTAGAAGCTGATAAGGATAAAGCGGAATTGCTTAACAAATATTTTTGTTCTGTGTTCACAGATGAAGAACCAGGAGCAGGATCTCAGAAAACACCCACAAATAGGAACAGAAGCGAGGGACATCTTGAACAATTTTCAGAAGACTGTGTTCGTGAGAAACTAGCTCAATTTAAAGTAGACAAAGCGATGGGACCGGATGGGATACACCCTAGAATACTGAGGGAACTTGGGGATGTTCTAGCAGCTCCACTGACTGACCTTTTCAATGCCTCGTTGGAGTCGGGAGTGGTGCCAAAGGACTGGAGAGAGGCTCATGTGGTGCCTTTACACAAAAGCGGAAGTAAGGATGTGGTTGAAAACTACAGGCCGGTTAGTTTAACTTCGGTGGTGAGTAAATTATTGGAAACGCTGCTGAAAGAGAAAATAGTGAGGTTTCTGGAGTCCAGCGGATTACAGGATCCGAGGCAACATGGATTCACCAGAGGCAGGTCTTGTCAGACAAATCTGATTGATTTCTTTGACTGGGTGACCAGGGAGTTGGACCGAGGGAGAGCTCTAGATGTGGTGTATTTAGATTTTAGTAAAGCCTTTGACACTGTTCCTCACAGGCAACTTATAAACAAACTGAGCACCCTAGGGATGGACCCTAAAGTTACTGCTTGGGTTAGAAATTGGTTGGGTGGGAGGCGACAAAGAGTACAAGTAAATGGAGCTCACTCTGAGGAGAAGGATGTTACCAGTGGTGTGCCCCAGGGATCTGTCCTTGGTCCGATTCTTTTTAACATCTTTGTTAGTGATATAGCGGAAGGGCTGTCGGGTAAGGTTTGCCTCTTTGCGGATGATACCAAAATCTGCAATAGAGTAGACACCCAGGAAGGTGTAGATAACATGAGGAGGGATCTAGCTAAGCTTGAAGAATGGTCTAGAATTTGGCAGCTGGGATTTAATGTTAAAAAATGTAAGGTCATGCATTTGGGCTGCAGCAATCCAAGGGAGCAATACAGTATAGGAGGTGAAGTACTTTTGTCCACTAAAGAAGAGCGGGACCTAGGTATTGTTGTGTCAGGTAGAAAAGGCGATGGCAAAAGCTAGAAGGATGCTTGGATGCATACGGAGAGGAATGGCTAGCAGAAAAAAGGAGGTGATAATGCCTCTGTGTAAGTCTTTGGTATGACCTCATTTGGAGTATAGTGTGCAATTCTGGAGACCGCACCTTCAAAAGGATGTGAACAGGATGGAGTCGGTGCAGAGGGTGGCTACTAAAATGATTAGTGGGCTTCATTATAAAGCATATGCGGACAGACTTAAGGATCTTAATATGTACACCTTAGAGGAAAGGCGGGATAGAGGTGATATGATTGAGCTGTTTAAATACCTCTGTGGCATAAATGTTCAGGGAGAGAACCTCTTTCAATTGAAAGCAAGTTCTTCTACGAGGGGACATGGGATGAGGGTGAAGGGAGATAGATTCAGGAGTGATATGAGGAAATATTTCTTTATGGAAAGAGTAGTGGATCCATGGAATAGTCTCCCAGTGGAGGTGGTAGAGATGAGGACAGTAACTGAATTCAAAAAAGCATGGGACCAACAGAGAGGATCTCTAAAGGTAAAAAGTGGACTGTTGTAGTTGTTGTTATGGAAGGACAGACTAGATAGGCCATGTGGTCTTTTTCTGTCATCATGTTTCTATGTTTCTATGATTACTAATTGAGTGAGAAAATATTGTCTCTTATTAATCCTAAGTGGACTACATTGCACCTTCCCTAAAGGACTCTTCATAGGGTATATCTTCCACACCATTATTCATGGAGCTCACTCTGCCTTCCTGTAACATAGTAACATAATAAATGGCGCCAGAAAAAGACTAAAAATGACCGAAATGAATTGTTACATTTTGCTCAGTCTTGTTTTCGAGGCTACAATACAGAGACACTTTTGGCTTTCTTCTGCCAAGAGAGAAGATTAATATTAGACAAAGGTGGGCAGGCAATTTTAATACAGTTCAATCTTTCAGCACTTTTGATATAAAAGGACATAATCTTTTACTTTTCAAATTAAGGAACATATTCACTAGACTGTATTAATGATTAGCATGGGATAGCACAGTAAAAGTCACTCACTAACCACTTAGCGAGGGTTGGTGTGTGCAGGTTAGGGGCAGAACGTGGGCATTGAAGTGCATTTGGTAAGTACACATGCATTAGATATGTTTTCCAGTTAGCGTGGTGAGATGTGTCTCACTGCGGTAATTGCTATGGTACCTGATGGACACACCTCCAACTGTGAACATGGATCTATACCTCCTCCCATGCTAACCTTTGGGGCTTAACCTCCATCAAACTATTACATGTTAGTAAATATGCCCTGAGTAGCTTTAAATTGACTTTCAGGATTTTCAGAGAATCATATATGTAGGGTAACATGGAGAAATGAAATCAGCCCTTGTTGAAAAACAGGATATGGAGTCACCACTATACCCCTTATTATATCATATTTTTAATTAAATACCTTTGGTTTTGACCTGTAGGATTTGGATATTTCTCTATATTAAAATTCAAATGATATAATGCTCTTGATTGCTTTTCAAAGCTCGTTGGAGTAGTATTTGTTTCTATAAAGTCTTCTTATGGATGTTTATGTTTATGTTTATTATATTTGATATACTGCCCTTCATTGGCAAATAATTTGAAATTAAGTCCTGCTAAAAAAATTATCCATTGTCATGGATTAAAGTCAAAGATCCTCCTAAAGTACATCCAGCGATTCAAGGAAATTGTTAAATATTTTGGGTGTAAACACTGACTAGAGATACATAACGGAACAAGTGAAGGAAATATCCTGTAAGCTTCGGATGATAAGACCATCAAATATTATCTGTCATTGGATAGCTTAAGACAGGTGGTTCAAACAATGATCTTGCCTTTATTAGACTATTATAATGCCTGTTATCTGGGATTACCAGAGCTTTGATTGAAAAGACCACAGACATTGCAGAATTTAGCTGCTAAACTAATTTTGAGAGGAAAGCCCTTGGGAGAGGACCACACCAATTTTAATAAAACTAGATTGGTTACCTATTCAAGCTTGAATTCTACTCAAGATTTTGATTTTTATATTTAAAATCATTTAAAGGGGACCAAGATGACCGCATAGGCAGTTGTGTCTCCAGACGCTGTTCCTTCACTATGCCGAAATGGAAGGGGAAACTCCTCAACCTGCTAAGACATCCTCTCCTGTTCTTACTTTGATTCTTGGTTTGATGGATGCCTTTGTGCAGCATTTGGAGGGTCCACTGGTGCAAGCTGGCAGTTTCTCGGGCTTGGAGGCATCGGGGCTGGAGAGCTTAGTGTCCTCCGCTGAATGTGAACTCATGCCAGAGCTGTACTTTCCTCCCATTCTGCCTGCAGATCGGTCCCACCTGGTGAGCTCAGGCAGCCATGATGTTACTCTGGGGAATGATCGGTGTCCAAAAGGAGGCAATTTTGCCGAGTTGGTGGCAGCAGTGGAGCCAGTGGTATACACAACTCCTCTGGCTTTGGGAGGCATTATTTTATGGAAAGAGACAGAAGGTGAGTTGCAGAGTGGTATCCAGGCTCAAGTTGTGGGGGGGGGGGGGGGGCTCGATTGTGATGGAGATGCCAGTAGGGCTCAGCTCGGGATCATTGTTTTCATTTCCTTTGGAGCACCCTACTACATTTACTTTGGAATTGATTTGAATTGCAATTTCTTCTCTGGGTACAGTATTGGTGCAGCAGATGAATGGGCAGGCAATACAAGTTCAGTCAAATACTAAGACATTGTTGGCTAATACAAATTACTTCTCTGTAGTTAAAGATTTGATTGGGAATTCACAAGCAGATACTCAGAAACATGAGATTTATTATACATCAATTATTAAGGATGTCTCTAGTTTGAGATTTAAAAATGAATTCTTAGAAAATCAATTGTGTGCTATGAACTTACCTTTAGTTAATTTTCCTTGTTCACCCTTAGTGTCTGCAAGAGATATGTTGAAATTGTATATTCAGGATGTTTTAGGGGTCCCATCTGAATCTCAACCTCCATTAGCAAAAGTGCATTATATTTCTACTCAAAAGAAAGTTTCAGCTGAGATTCAGTAGGACTCAGTGTTTAACTTATAACATGCTGATATTCTTAATATATCTAATATCCTGGAATCTTCTAACACTGAAACTGTAATATTTTCAACTTTGGTTATTTCCTTAGCATTATTGTCTGAGAGTGGCTTTTCAAGTTATATTTCAAGAAGTGTTCTACTCCTTTTAAGGGACTAATAGTTGCTATGTGCCCCAATCTCGCTCGTGACACTCAGAGATACCGTAGAGAATTCCTAGTACTTAAGCCGGAGGTGATCCAGCTGGGGGGTCTGTTCTTTTTGAAATTTCCATACCTAGTTATAACAAAAAAAAACCCTAACGATTTCTGTCTTCTGCCAGAGTCTGATGATGTCATCTGGCCACTGCCATCAGGGCCTGATGATGTCATTCAGCTAGGCTGCTGCCATGAATTAGAAATGTGCAGTCAAAAAATAAATCATTTTGTTTCATTTTCTGCTTTGTTTGCAGGTTTGTTCTTTTTATTTAGTTTTGTTTTAATACAATTTCATTTTGTTTTTATACATTTTCATTTCAGAGCAATTTTGTTAATTATAAAGGTAGCTGTGGTTGCTTCCCAAATGAAAAGCCTAGCTGAAAGATTGCTAGAAATTTCAGGCAAGTGGCTTTTTTTTTCTCACAGTCAGTGGATGGTTTTAAATCAGTGACCTTATGAAAAAGCTAAGTATGCTATCAAAGACATTTACCCAGCCTAACCCAGATCCTGGTTGATCATCTCTAATTGGACAACCAGGATCTGTATTAGGCTTAATAAATGTTTTTGATAGTGTTTTTGTTGGTGTCTCAAAATTTCTGGTACAAGAACATGGAAAAAAACATTATTTGGAGTAAATCTCTACAGAAGAAGTTATTAGATTCACAAAGCAAAGCATCCAGTTAGCATTTTTCATTGAGTTCCAGACCAGACAAATTTTGGACCAATCAGGAAACAGTAAGGAAGATAAACAACAATACAAGAGTTCAGACCAGACTTGCTAGAATCAGCCCCGTGGAAACATGATGGCTCTTCTGAAAGATGCCTCCATTCCTATCCAAAGGTTACTGGAAGGCCAGTAATGAGTTGTATTGATACAATAACAGCAGCTATCAATGCCACGCTATCAACAATGAGCCCCCTGACTGAAGACTAAACACAGTTTAGGACAATTATCCAGAGGGTCGCCATGAGTCGACACTGACTCGATGGCACTTAACAACACCTGCCCCCAGAACAGTCTGTCAGTAACTTGTTTCTGCAGCAGAAACAGATGTCAGGTATCCTAGATGGTAAGGCAGCCATAAACAGTATATCAGTGCCTAAGTCTGGACATAAGTCCATGAAGTCTGAGAAAGTTTTAGATTTGCTTTTACCCTATTTGAAAATTCTGACACAAATGGCTGACTGCAAAATGATGATTCTGCCAGTTTATGTTTTGCTTGCAGTTTGAGATAAGCTGGATTGGTTGTTTAGAAACCTGCTTGCATGAAATTGGTCTCACTATTCTCCTCATCTCCTTCTTGGTTCCAGGCTGTCTGGGTTTAGAAGTAATTATGCAAAGCTTCTGTTTCTCCACAGACTTCATTGCTCCCATGGACTTCAAAGACCAATGAAATGAACAGAAAACAATGGATAAATATTCAAAGGAAATTATCCAGATAGCACTAGGTGTTTCCTTAGGTAGCACTATCAGTGCCATTATTTGGATAGCATCATTGAAAATCCTTTGAGACCACCTTGGTATAGTGCTGGGGTGCTGGATGCAGAGCATGGGTGGAACACCAAATTATTTGGGTAACGGTGATGTTCCTTCCACTATCTGGATAACTATCCAGATAAGCTAGGAGAGCAAAACATTTGTGTTAACCTTATTAGGATAGTTATTCAAGTAGTGGACTGAAAATTACCACTCTTCAGATAGTTCTGCAGCTGATCACACTATAAGGGTTATTTTAAAAGTGCTAATCATGCTTTAGGAGTGGAGGAGTAGCCTAGTGGTTAGAATACTGGCTTGATAACCACACAACCAGGGTTTGATTCCCACTGGCACTCCTTGTGGCCTTGGGCAAGTCACTTAACTCTCCATTGCCTCAGAAGAAAGGCCTGGCAATCTACTTTTAGTGACACTGCCAAGAAAACCCAGGAGCTTCTGGGTCACCAGGAGTCAGCACTGACTCAAAGGTGCATTTTGCAATCATGCTTTGGATGTCTGAAATGGGTATGCAGATGTCCAAATCACAGAGACATCTCCAGAGACATTTTAGAAGCAGGGTCTGTGAACATCCACTCGCTAACTGCTAGGACATCCAAGTCTGAACGAGGGTGTGGTGGATGCATGGCTGGGGCATCACCAAGAACTTGGACATTCCTGCCTGATCTCAGAAACATCCTGGAAGTCCGGAGTCACATCTTTTGTAATACCTGCTCCAAGCAGGATCTAAAAGTGATAATTTTGTCAGACAAATGTTTTGGAGGATGTGAAGAAGGCGCTACACTAATACCCCCTTTATGTTACATCTAAGTGGCCATCTACGTGGCCAGATTAAAATTGGTCAGAAACATAAGCTTCTCTGGCATTTTTCTGCACGTTCCTTCCTGGGTGTCCCTGATTTAATTTGGCTGGGTGAGTCGTGTGTGCTGGGATGGTAGTGCAGCATTTGCAGTTGGGTGTATGAGCTTTTGGATATTTTGAACCTGTGGAGCAGGCTGCTCAGAATGGCTGCCTTAGAGTTTTGTTGTTCGCGGGCTTTGTATTTTGAGTCGGTCTTATAGTTATGACGTTTGAGGTTTCCCCCGATGGGCAGGGGCTGTTTGGGTGTGTTAGTGAATGTTTTTAAGTATGCAGCCATGACTTAGCTTGGAGTAGTGGCGCTGATGGTATGCTGTTGAATGGCGGGACACTTGTAAGTAGGCTGACCTGGTTTTGTGTGTGGGGGGGGGTGCTATTTGTTTTACATAGTAAATATGCTTCTTGTGCATGCAGTTTTTGTTGACTGGATTGTTGTGGTTCTTTATAGTAAGCTGTTGGAGTGTGGCTTCATTTCCAGAGAGTGGTCTTATTCCCTGAAGAAGCATTTGTGAAACGTCCAACGGAGGAATACGACCTGTTGTGGAGTCTTTATTTGCAACTAAGTAGTTGTATTGCTGCTGCCAGGGGCGGCTCTATAATGAGGGCAAGTGAGGCGGTGTTCCTAGGAGGCAACTTTTTGGGGGCAGCAAAAAATGCCCCTAAAAGGCCACCTCACTCGGCCTTCAAAATCGAAACAAAACAAAACAAAGGGAAATAAACGGTGGGAGAAGCTGCTGCAGCAGCATAATGAAGTGCCCCGCAGCCCCCCACTGCCCCGTAAGAGCCCTGCTCTTCTTTTCCCGGCATCCTGTGGCTCTGTTAAAGTTCAGCCCACTGGCACTGATGGGAAACAGGCATTTCCTCCGTGAGACAAGAAATGCCTGTTTCCCATCAGTGCCGGTGAGTTCAACTTTAAAAGAACCGTGGGAAAGGGAAATGCTCTCCCTTCATGGCTTTGCAAAGCTGAGCTGGCACCGGGAAAAGAATGGACAGGCTCTTCTGGGACAGCGGGGGGGGGGGGGGCGGGGGGCCCTTCATTCTGCTGCTGCAGCAGTGGCATCAGTTTCTTCAACCAGCTTTTTTTTTGTTTAAATTTCCCTGTATATCAGTTGAGAAGGTCTGGGGCTGGGTTGGGCTGGGGGGGGGGAGTAGCACTGAAAATGGACCGATGGGGGGTTAAGAATGGAAATAGGCTGATCGTGGGGGGAGGGGCTAGGACTGGTAATGGGCTGATCAAGGGGGTTAGAATTAGAAATGGGCTGATGGGGGGTTAAGAATAGAAATAGGCTGATCGGTGGGGGGGGGGCTAGAACTGGAAATGGGCTGACATGGGGTCAAGAATGGAAATAGGCTGATAGAGAGGGGGCTAGGACCAGTAATGGGCTGATTGGGGGAGTTAGAATTGGAAATGGGCTGATGGAGATTTAAGAATGGAAATAGGCTGATCGGGAGGGGGGTAAGACTAGTAATGGTCTGATTGAGGGGGTTAGGATTGGAAATAGGTGGATTCGGAGGACTAGGACAGGAAATGTGGTGATTGGGGGGGACTAGGACTGGAAATGGACTTATTGGGAGGGTAAGGACTGGTAATGGGCTGATAGGGGGCTAGCACTGGAAATGAGCTAGGACTGGTAATGGTATGATTGGGAGGGGGTAGAACTGGAGTGGGCTGATAAGGGGGATAGGACTGGAAATGGGCTGGGACTGGAAATGGGCTGATGGGGGAGGGTAGGAGAGTGCTGCTGGTCCTGGAAGAAAACTAGGGGCTAGGGCTACAAATGGGCTGATGCGGGGGGGATAGGAGAAGAGAACTGGAAGGGAGTGGATACTGAGAGGGTCTTCCAGGGTAAGGAGGTGGCAGGAAGGGAGCTGACACAGGGGAAAGAGGGGGCTGGAAAGGATTTGATATGGTGGGGGAAGGAGGGGCTGGAATGGAGCTGACACCTAGGATGTACTGAAGGGGGACTGGAAGGGAGCTGACACTTTGAGATAGGAGTGGTAGGTGGCTGGGTAATGGGAAGGAGCCTGGAAGTGAGCTGACATGTGAATGGCACTGGAAGGGGGATGGACAGAGGGTAGGGTGACTGGAGGGGAGCTGACTGGGGGGTGACACTGAGAGTGGACGTGAGCTGATACCTGGGATGGTATTTGGATTAGAAGGGTCTGGACAGTGGGGAAGGAGGAGGACTGAAAAGGAATGGACATCAGTGGCAGTCATGGGAATGCAAGGCGATTGACATTGGAAGGTACTGGGAGGAGAGGACTGGAAAGGGGGCTGATACAGGAGCAGGTTACTGGAACTGGAAATGGACTGATAGAAGGAAGTGAAGAAAACAAAAGAAGAGATAAGAAATGGCTGCTTTTTGGCTTGGACCATAGACCATAGAAAGAGAGCTAATAGAAGACAGGAAAGCAGAAGCCTCAGATCGGAATCAGCATGATCAGAGAATAAAACGGTCAGATAACAAAGGTAGAAAAAATAATTTTATTTAATTTTAGTGGTTGGACTTTATGCTATCTTTATATTATACACAGTATGGGGGAACTGCATCTCTTATTTATCTGATGTCACACTGCATGCGGAGTCTGGCTTCTTGGGGTTTCAATTTAAATTTTGTCTACATATTTTTATTTTTACTTTAGAATGTGTTTACTTATTCTGTACTTGGTGAGGGTCTGTGTTCTGAGTGTGTGACTGAGGCCAGGTGTTCTGTTAACATGGAGTTTGTACATAAAGATCTATACTATGTTGTAGTAATTTGACTTGTTCAGCTTTTCAAATAGGCGTATGGATGTTCCAGGGCCCACTGTAATATTTACAGTGACACTTTTTTGAATGGGCTCCTTATGCAAGTTTTGGAAGTTGGTGCTCATATGGTACGGAATGATAGATTTGCTCTTATTTTGTTGTAGGATTTTGTATTAGTTCACAATATGCCTAGTACTGGAGAATGTTTGTTGCTGTTGTTGTTGTTGTTGTTAGTAAGATGATCAGAATCAGATTTTTTTTTAAGATATTGAGATCTATGGGTGAATGTCCTGGTTCTGCTCTGTACCCACTGTGAATGCAAAATATATGTTACAAAAAAGCAAAAGCAAAAACCATAACACAGTTTATAACAACAAAATAAAAATGAGTTATAATTTAGTTTTATAAACTGTGCTTGGTTCTTGCCCTCTTTTATTTCCTTGTTGTGCAAACATCTTGCATTTCCTCCATATAATCTAATCTGCTTTTTGGTTTGGTTCAGTCCCTGATTGGAGTTCTGAAAAAGCTCCGCTCCCCTCTACAGAAGAATCATTTGGATCCTAAGAGCTTGCCCTATATGTCTCAAGTTATCTGCTATGCATAAAGAATTGATTCTATTAAGGGAAGAATTAGCTGCAATTAAACGCACCTCCCCTAGGGTACAAACTGATAAAAATCCACCACCGCTCCTACAAAGAATCAAACAGCCCAGGAACAAATGGATCACAGTGGGCTCTGGTAGGTTGTGACACCATCTCCATCAAGAGATTTCACTGTATAATGCCTTCTCTGTCTTGGAAAATGAGAAAGCCCAGTTAGTGAAAACTGAATGCCAAACCTACCGATAATGTACCAAATATGAAGAAAAGATCACAAAACAGAAATTACTACTACTTGGAGAGTCCATCATCAGAGGCACCAACTTAGGAACGCAGTTCAAAGGAGTGAAGATGGTCAAATGCCTTCCAGGCTCTTCAGCCAGCAGAAATGTGAACCAATTGTTGGCATAGTCAGTGCAGAAAGTGAGCACTCCAAAACTGATGTTATCATTCACTTGAGTACAAATGACCTGATTAGAAACAGTGCCTCTACCATTCAAAGGGACTTCCAGATTCTGGGAGAGAAACTCAAACCCATTGTTAACACTATAGCATTCTGAGAAATTCTACCTGTTCTTGGTAAGGGGGGCAGAAAGGTTGAATCACATAATCAGCTTTAATACATAGCTCCAAACCTGGTGCAAACAAGAAGGATTTAGATATACAGTCAAACCTCGGTTTTCATTTGCCCCGGTTTTCATACGCTTCGGTTTTCAACGTCTTTTTTGATTGAGATTTTGTCCCAGTTTTCATACATCGCTTCGGTTTTCAACGTCTTTTTTGACTGAGATTTTGTCCCGGTTCTCGTACATCGCCTCGGTTTTCGTAAAGTACAGTACTGTAAATACATACACCCTCGCGCTGCACACCAGTCTGTATACACTGCCAGAATGCCCACCCGGTCCCGGCAGCACTGCCCCCCGGACTCACCTATCGCCAGTGTGATGAGAAGCAAAAACCAGCTGAGCACGTACATGAAACACATCCTCGAGCCTGGTCAGAGTTAGAGAGGCAAGGATTGCGCAGAGAGGAAGGCCCCGATCTCGTCCACTGCCTGCCCGTTCTCTGGAGCGCCCCCTCAGGCTCGGAGGTAGCAGGGAAGAAAAGCTGTCAACGTAAGCAAGAGATGTTGCATGAATGTGGGAGGCAGTTCTTTCTCTTGCAGGGTACGTCTGAAGCTATATCATTAAGATTTTCTGCCATTCTGAAGCATTGAGCAGATAATGTAAAGGTATTTTAATGGGCTGAATCCAATGTGATTCCGAAGAGAGCTGGGCACAGCAGCTTGTCGGGGTGGCTAAGGCCAGATGTTAACATACTGTACTGTACAGTACTGTACTTAGCTTGCTTTCAGTGATGTTAAATGTTCATTTATCCATTTCATTAGTCATTTATATTTATTTCTCATTGTTTTCTGTATGTAAAAATATAGTTATTCTCTATAAAATGTATTTTTTGTGAATATTTTTGGGTGTCTGGAACGGATTAATTGGATTTACATTATTTCTTATGGTAAATATTGCTTCGGTTTTCATACGTTTCGGTTTTAGTCAGACTTTTTCGAACGGATTAATCATGAAAACCGAGGTTTGACTGTATTGGTGACTGGGAAAATAGATGGAACAACAAGAGACTATACTGTGTTGATGGACTACATCTCTCTTTCACAGGAAAAAGGAACCTAAATGAAAAATTCAGGCAGTATGTGGACAGGCATTTAAACTAGCGAAAGGGGTTAATGGATAGAGAATAACAAGTTCAGGACATCACTCCCAGCAAAAACATAATAACATTGGAAATAGCCACACTATTAACCCACACATCAATTGCAAGTGGGAAGAGGTGTGTAGAACAAAATCCGTGCAAAATACAGGCAAGCTGGAAAGCAATGAGCACAAATGCTCAAAGTCTGACTAACAAAGTTGCTGACCTGGAAGTTCTAATACTGGAAATGGACTTGAATATTGTGACAATTACAGAAACATGGTTTAAACGAGTCGCTTGAATAGGATACAGCCATAGCTGGCAATAATTTATTTAGAAGAGCTAGAGAAGGCAGAAAAGGAGGAGGAGTAGATCTATATGGCAAAATCAATATTAAAGCTGCTGAAAAGCAGGGGATATGGGAAAAAGAAGTGCTGTGGATTGTGTTGGAAAGAGGAGATGGCACTGTCATCCATACTGGTCTATTCTATAGGCCTCCAACTCAATCTGAAGGAATGGATAGACTTGATTAGTGATACTGCAAAGGTAGTCATGGAGGGGGAAGTGATCATATTGGGTGACTTTAATCTACCCGATATGGACAGGAGTATTCCTTCTGCAAATCTGGAAAGACGTAAAAAAAATGTGGATGCATTGCTTAGATAAATGGTGGTGGAACTGACCACGAAACATTCGATGCTGGATTTAGTGCTCACCAACAGAGATAGCATGTCAAATTTCCAGGTGGGTGCCCACATGAGCAGCAGTGATCATTACACAGTGTGGTTTGAGATAAAAGCCAATGCAGAGTCCAAACACAGCAAGCTCAGAGTCCTAGATTTCAAACATGTTGACTTCAGTAAAATGGCCAAGTGCCTGAATGAGGAGTTGGCAGAGTGGAAAGAGTTAAGGGAAGTGGAATTGCAGTGGGCTAAACTAAAGGTGGAAATAAAAGGGGCAACAAATACATATGTAATGAAAGTAAATAAAAACAAGAGGAAAAGGAAACCTCTATGGTTCTTCAAAGAAGTTGCTGCACAAATAAAGGCAAAAAACACAAACTTGAAAAGTTCGCAGAGGAACACAGAAAAGAATACAGGATAAAGTTGAAAGAGACAAAAAGAGAAATAAGGATAGCAGAAGCAAAGGCAGAAGAAAAGATGGCTAAAGATCTGAAGTGGGATGACAAAACTTTTTTCAGGTATATTTGGGAGAAGAGAAAAATCAGAGGTGGAATTGCAAGATTCTAAAGTGCCAAGAACAGATTTGTGGAAAATGACATTGAAACAGCAAAACTGCTAAACAAATACGTCTGTTCTATTTTAACTAAAGAACATAAGAACATAAGATATGCCATAATGGGTCAGACCAAGGTCCATCAAGCCCAGTATTCTGTTTCAAACAGTGGCCAATCTAGATCATATGTACCTAGCAGTTTCCCCAAGGGACACAGGTTCCACAATGCTTGTATTGGTTCAAGCATTGATATCCTGGGTCCCTTCTTAATAATGGTTTATGGACCTTTCGTCCAGGAACTTGTCCAAACCTTTTTTAAACCCAGCTACATTAACAGCCTTTACTACATCCTCTGGTAACAAATTCCAGAGTTTGATTACACGTTGAGTGAAAAAATATTTTCTTTTATTAGTCTTAAATAGTTTACCCTGTAACTTCATTGCATGTCCCCTAGTCTTTCTATATTCTGATAAGGTAAACAATCGATCTACGTTTACCCGTTCCACTCCGTTCATTAATTTATAGACTTCTATCATATCTCCCCTCAGCAGTCTCTTTTCCAGGTTAAAGAGCCCTAACCTTTTTAGCCTTTCTTCATAGGAGTATCCTTCCATCCCCTTTACCATTTTGGTGGCTCTTCTCTGAACCTTTTCTAAAATCGCTATATCCTTTTTAAGATACGGCGACCAGAATTGCACACAATATTCAAGGTGCGGTCTCATCATGGAACGATATAGAGGCATTATAATATCTTTTGTTTTATTTTCCATTCCTTTCCTTATCATACCTAGCATTCTATTTGCTCTCTTGGCAGCCGCTGCACACTGGGCCGAGGGTTTTAACATGGTATCCACAATGACAGCTAAATCTTTTTCCTGGGTGGTTGTTCCTAATGTGGAACCTTGCATCGTGTAACCATAGTTTGGGTTGTTCTTCCCGAGGTGCATAACCTTGCACTTGTCCACATTAAATTTCATCTGCCATTTTGATGCCCAGTCTTCCAACTTATCAAGATCCTCTTGCAATTTTCCACAATCCTCGGGTTTTAACAACTTTAAATAGTTTTGTGTCATCTGCAGATTTGATAACCTCACTCGTTTTTCCACTTTCCAGGTCATTTATGAATATGTCAAAAAGCAGCGGACCCAGCACAGATCCCTGGGGTACTCCACTATTCACCTTTCTCCATTGGGAAAATTGGCCCTACCCTCTGCTTTCTATCTTTTAACCAGTTCCTGATCCACAATAGTACACTGCCTCATATCCCATGACTCTTTAGTTTTGCCAAAAGTCTCTCATGAGGGACCTTGTCAAAGGCTTTCTGAAAGTCCAGATACACAATATCAACCGACTCACCTTTGTCCACCTGATTATTCACTCCTTCAAAAAAACATAACAGTTTAGTAAGACAAGATCTTCCTTGTCTAAAGCCATGTTGGCTGTCTCCCATTAGGTCATGACTATCTACATGCTGAGTAATTTTATTCTTTATGATGGTTTCTACCATTTTTCCCGGTACTGATGTCAGGCTCACCAGTCTGTAGTTTCCCGGATCACCCTTGGAACCTTTTTTAAAAATTGGTGTTACATTGGCGATCCTCCAATCTTCAGGTATTAGAGATGATTTTAATGATAGTTCACAGATTACTAATAGCAGGTCTGCAATCTCGTATTTCAGTTCTTTCAACACCCTTGGATGTATACCATCCGGCCCAGATGATTTGCTACTCTTCAGTTTATCTAATAGTTGTAATACATCTTCCCGATGTATCGCTATTTCCTTCAATTCTTCC
Organism: Ichthyophis bannanicus; assembly: GCA_033557465.1. Lineage (NCBI taxonomy): Eukaryota > Metazoa > Chordata > Amphibia > Gymnophiona > Ichthyophiidae > Ichthyophis > Ichthyophis bannanicus. The sequence continues at coordinate 1,434,664,935 of CM066031.1, forward strand.
GCACCTTTAAATACCACTTCAGTCATGGGTAACATCCCTACATCTTTCTCAGTAAAGACTGAAGCAAAGAATTCATTCAGTCTCTCCACTATCGCCTTGTCGCCTCATAGTGCTACTTTAACCCCTTTATCATCTAATGGACCAACTGACTCTCTCACAGGTTTTTTGCTACGAATGTACTTGAAAAGGTCTTTACTTCGTGTTTTTGCTTCCGCAGCAAGCTTCTTCTCAAATTCTCCCTTTGCCTGCCTTATCAATGCCTTGCATTTGACTTTGCAGTGCTTGTGCTGTTTCCAGGTTTCGTCGTTTGGCTCTTTTTTCCATTTCCTGAAAGATGTTTTTTTGGCAACAACAGCCTCTCTGACCTCACCTTTAAACCATGCTGGCAGTTTTTTGGACTTCCTTCCACTTTTCTTAAAGTGTGGAATACAGCTGGTCTGGGCTTCCAAGATAGTATCTTTCAACAACAGCCAAGCCTGATGTACGTCTTTAACCTTTTTGCAACTGCTCCTTTTAGTTTTTTCTTAACTGTTTTCCTCATTTTATCATAGTCTCCCTTTCGAAAGTTAAAAGGTAGTACTGTGGATTTCCTTACTATCCCTCCTCCACTAATTAAATCAAAGGCAATCATGCTATGATCACTATTGCCAAGTGGCCCCAACAACCTTATCTCTTGCACTAGATCTGGTGTTCCACTAAGGATTAGGTCTAATATGGCTCCCCCTCTGGTCGGTTAATGAACCAGCTGCTCCAAGAAGCAGTCATTTATTTCATCTAGGAACTTTATCTCCCTAGCATGCCGTGACACTGACCCAGTTGATACCGGGGTAGCTGACATCACCCATTATTATTACTGTGCTGTAACATTTGTTAGCTTCCTTGATTTCTTTGAGCATTTCATCATCCATTTGGTCATTCTGGTCAGGCGCTTGATAGTACACCCCCACTGCCATTGCCTTCCCCCTTTTACAAGGAATTTCAATCCATATAGATTCTACAGCAGATTTTGTTTCCTGCAAAACTTTAATCCTTTCTGACTGAATGCCCTCTCTAACATAGAGAGTTATTTATTTATTTATTTATTTAGCTGTATTTATATCCCGCTTTTCAACGGGTCAAAGCGGCGCTACATAAAAAGGGGAGGGGGAATTTAAGTGTAAGGGCGGGTCCATCACCGGGGAGGCGACATTGATGATTTCAACATAGGATATACTTTGGACATGGGACAGACTTTGGACATGATCAGGTTAGTACAGGTTTGAGTTGGGGGGTCATGGTGGGCGAGATCAAAGGTTAGTGTGCTTTTTGGTGGGGGTCGTGTTGAGGTACAAGCTCTCTGCTGGGTTCTAAATTTAACCAGAAAGTTCTCCTCTGTGTTTTAAAACTAAAAGTACTTTGCTGATGCTAGGCCCTGAGTGACTATTAAATGTAAACTACAAGCTCTCTGCTGGGTTCCAAATGTAACTAGAAAGCTCTCTTCTGTGTTTTAAATTTAAGCTAAAATTACTTTGCTGATGCTAGGCCCTGAGTGACTATTAAATTTAAACTACAAGCTCTCTGCTGGATATGAAATGTAACCAGAAAGGTCTCCTCTGTGTTTTAAATTTAAACTTAAACTGCTGCTACTAGGCCCTGACTAATTTAACAAAAATAGTGGGTTCACAGATTAATTAGCTTTAATACAAAGAATTCCTTTTAGAAAATTACCAGAAGTATATACTCACAGTTGCAGATCTCTCTCCAGAAGTAACAGTCCCTTTTTCTAGTCCTTCAAGAAACTCCTGAAGAAGGACCACCTGTGATTGATAAATACTGCACCATTCCCAGAAGATGATGTATTTGAACAACTTGCAAAACTGAAAGTGGAGAAGGCCATGGGGCCGGATAGAATACATCCCAGAATATTGAAAGAGCTCAGAGAGGTTCTTGCAGAGCTTTTAAAGGATTTTTTAAATAGATCCTTGGAGACAGGAGACGTTCACATCACTGGAGAAGGGCTGATGTGGTACCTCTTCACAAAAGTGGTAATAAGGAAGAAGTGACAAACTACAGGCCAGTAAGCCTTACCTAAGTGGCGGGAAAAGTAATTGAGGTGCTCTTTAAAGATAAAATAGCGGACTTTCTCGAAATCAATAGGTTGCATGATCCAAGGCAACATGATTTTACCAAAGGACAATCATACCAAACATATCTGATTGACTGGGTGACCAGAGAATTAGATCAAGGACATGCGATGGATGTGATCTACCTAGATTTTGGCAAAGCCTTTTATACTGTTCTTCATAGGAGGATAATCAATAAACTAAACAGGTGGTGAACTGGATCAGAAATTGATTGACTGACAGATGACAGAAGGTGATGATAAATGGAGCTCACTCGGATGAAAGGAGGGTGATTAGCGGGGTGCCCCAGTGTTTGGTCCTGGGCTCGGCACTGTTCAATACATTTGTGAGTGATATTGCTGAAGGACTGAATGGAAAAGTCTGTCTTTTTGCAGATGACATGAAAATTTGCAACAGAGTGAACTCCCCTGAGGGAGTAGAGAACATGAGGAAAGATCCACAAAAGCTGGAAGAATGGTCTAATGCTTGGCAGTTAAGATTTAATGCGAAGAAGTGTAGTGTCATGCAATTGGGAAGCTGAAATCCGAGGGAAATGTACGCGATAGGGGGCGAGAGGTTGGTGTGCATGGACCAGGAGAAGGACCTTGATGTGATTATTTCTGAGGATCTCAAGGTGGCAAAACAGTGAGACAAGACAGTGGCAAAAGCCAGGAGGATGTTGGGTTGCATATAAAGATAAATTTCCAGCTGAAAGGAAGAGGTACTAATGCAACTGTATAAGTCACTGGTGAGGCCTCACTTGGAATACCATGTTCAGTTTTGGAGACCATATCTCACAAAGGATGTAAAAAGACTGGAAACTGTTCAGAGGAAGGCAACCAAAATGATTTGGAGCCTGCGTCAGAAGCCTTATGAGAAAAGACTTGAAGACCTAAATATGTACACTCTGGAGGAGAGGAGGGATAGGGGAGATATGATTCAGATCTTTAAATACTTAAGAGAATTAATGAACACACAAACCTCTTCCAAAGACGGGGAAGCTGCAAATCTAGAGGGCATAACATGAAGCTGCAAGGGGGTAAATTGAAAGGCAATGTCAGGAAATACTTTTTCACTGAAAGGGTGGTAGATGCTTGGAATGCCATCCTGATGGAAGTGGTGGGGGAAAATACAGTGACATAATTAAAAATGGCATGGGACAGACACAGTGGATCCCTTTACAGCAACAGGATAAAATCAAAATAAACTTAACTATCTAATTTCTCAACAAACAGGGGTGTCCTACACGGAGCGGTGGGTTCACCACTAAACAAAGACATGGGGAGGGATGGCCTGCACCGAGCGGCAGGTGCATCTACTCTTGCCATCTTACTGGGCAGACTAGATGGACCATACTGGTCTTTATCTGCCGTCATTTACTATGTTACTATGTTACTATGGAAGACACTTCAAACCTTCCTGGACAGATTGATGCCATCTCCGCTCTGCAGCCTTTGGAACATCATTCCATGGTCCAGGAAACCAAAATGCTCTCAATAACACCATCCATGCAGCCATGCATTCATCTCCAGGATGCGAGCTTCTCTGCCTCAGCAGGAGCAGAATGATGCACAGTCCCATGCTTTTTTTTAAAGTCTCAGCTTCAGAGGCCCTGCCATTGCTACTGCTGACATCGAACCAGTTAAAACGGCAGCAGCAGGGCAGATCTGCTACCTAATCGCTGATCTTCTGATGTTTTTTAATAGGCAGCGAGAGCTGCACCTGAGCTGTTCCTCAAGTCACAAAAAAATGTTTTTTTCTACTGCCGGTTTTACAGCTCTGCCGGCAGCCAGCCTGGCCATATCAAAACCAGTCAGGCTGGCTGAAAACCGCCAGTTGGCATCCCTACATCCAGATAATGTTGGGAGAGCAAAAAAACTGCTTAAACTTTATTTGGATAGTTATACGAGTAGTGGACTGAATATTACCTCTTTTCAGATAGTTCTGGGGCTGGCTGCACTGTGTGGGTTATTTTAAAAGTGCTGTTCATGCTGTGGACATCTACAAACAGATATGCAGATGTTCAGATCACAGAAATATCTCCAGAGAGATTTTAGAAGCATGACATGCACTAAAGAATAGTCACAACAGAAACCTGAAGAAGGGAGTGGATAACTCAGATGTCATGGATGAGTAGACTGGATAGGCAGAGTGGACCTTATCTGTGAACATATTCTAGGGACCTAATTCTTAATAGTTGTCATTGCTGTATAAAGCTGCCATCCGTGGCATCTTACTTTATACAAGCTTTCATTGGTGCTGGCTTCACTAATCTATGCACACATGGTCATCATTTTGGAATGAAGGAGTAGCCTAATAGTTAGAGCAGTGGCTTGATAGCCAAGCAACCAGGATCCAGTTCCCACCAGCACTCCTTGTGTCCTTGAGCAAGTCACTTAATCCTCCATTGCCTCAGAAGAAAGGCCTGGCAATCTGCTTTTGGTCACACTGCCAAGAAAATTCAGGAGGTGCTGGGTCACCAGGAGTCAGCACTGACTCGAAGGCACACATTGCATTGCATTTTGTCATCATTACACCTACTAATTGACTTGCCTAACTTGCATGTAAAAGTTGTATACAGAGAAGCTAATTTTTGCCACTCAATGTGTAACTTTCATGCTCATTCGCAGCAAGCTCAGATCCTACCTCTCAGTCTATGCATAGGTTTTATGAATAGAGTCTGTGATGTCATGGTCCAAGCATAAAGTTAAGTGTAAAACAGGGGGACGTAAAAAAAAGTAGACTTGTATATTTGACATTAACATCAGCCACATACATCTTCCTAAATACCTGCCCTATGTTTCTCTTTTCTAAGGACTTGGACACTCAGCCCTCCTACCCCTTTTTTATAAGGGCTCCTGTAAAAACTGAGAGGAGGATTCATTTCAATTGTACCAGGAGAGCAGAAGCAAACCTGCTGTCTTTTGAAAGCACACTTCTTTCCTTTTAGGTCTGACTTACGTTCTTATAAAATATTATTCCAGTGTTTTGATTGTTCATTTTTCTAGGAACTACTCATAGTCATTTCATGCTAGGTTTGTTCACATCTTCCTTTTTCTTATTTGCTTAATAAGTGTCATTCATCCTTGTTTTCACGTTTTCTCTGCCAGAACTTGAAATCTGTTCCTGAGCTGAATAACAAAATGGGAAAATCCCACATAGCTGAAAACAAAAACCCCCCGAAGAAGCGGAATAAACAATACATTTTCATAAGGCAGAAAATAATCCCCCATTCTTCGTCCCTGTCATTGTGAAATGCATGCAAAGCAGAAATTTTCAGTGAAAAGAACGTGAAAACATGAGCTGTATTCCCAAATACTTCAAGGTCATTAAATATGTACAAACTAAACTGTTTCCAAATCTGCAAAAAAGCTTCAGCAGTAATCATCAGCTCTTAACAAGTGGTTGGGTCCTTAATTGCCCACAGTAAAGAGTGGTGTCTTTTTTTTTTCTCTTGAGCCGATAAATCCGCCATTTACTGGTAGTTAACAACCAATTTTGAAACATTCAGAATGCAGGACATATTCCATTAACTTTATAAATTCATTAGAGTTTCCAAGCACCAGATGGGATAATATAAAAAAAAATGTTTTACTCTCTCAGCAATTAGAGTTGCTAATTGCATAATAGATTAACTGTATATTTGACAATTTTATATTGCATATATCTTAAATCTCTGAAAAATGTTTGGTAAATTTTAAAAAAGCATGCACATAAGCTCAAAAGCTCTAAAATATTGAATAAAATATGAACCAACACCCCCTGGGATTTGAAGGTGGATATTAAAAGCTGACATTTTTGTTGTTTTTACTACACCATATGTAAGGAGATTAAAAGTTCACCATTAGAAACTTTAAATTGCAGTGAAAAGCTCTGCTTTCTCAGCTGTTTCTCCAAAAACATAAAATTCAATTAAAAACCCTTAGTTAATAGAACTCTATTAGTTATCGTCAGGCTATATACCAAAAATAGTAACTAAAATCAAGATAAATTGCTAGTACAAAGTATAGTATTGCATTTTACAACTCATATTACTCAGTTTAGTAATGCATCAAAAATTAGTGCATAGAGCTGATTTGTTAAATAGCATAGAAAGAGTTTTTAGTATATGTTTGTAGTAACCCTGAACTCAGTACATTGACCCATGCTGTAATCACTTCGGGACTAGATTATTGTAATATTACACTGGTCAACATTGAAATCATTACTGACTTTAAAAGGCCCTAATCTCCCATAAACCAGCGCGCTTAGACTTCGGGTCTCCCTCTTCTTCACACGGAAAACGCTCCAAAACAGAGTTGCCTTCCCCTGGGGGGCGGAGCCTGATGTCCAGCGGGTTAGATGCTTCGCGCTGAAGCTCCCGAGAGGCCTACTCAGAATCCTGACTTAATACCTACCTAAACTTAATATTTTGCTCCGAACTTACCGGGGTACCTCGGGGGGGATGGCGGCCCATAAACCAGCGCGCTTAGACTTCGGGTCTCCCTCTTCTTCACACGGAAAACGCTCCAAAACAGAGTTGCCTTCCCCACAAAAGATAATTCCACTTCGGGAAAACCCCGAAAAGCAACAGGAGATCTTGGAGGAAATACGCGGTGTGAAGGAACTGGTACAGTCCAACGGAGAAGCGCTCCGAGCCATGCGAGAAGACTTCGGTATGCTTCAGGACCGGCTTGAAGGACTTTCACTCCGGCAGGACAACATGGCGGGGGTCCTCGACTCGCACGCGGTGCGCTTGGTGAAACTGGACAAGGCTGAGCGTCAGATACAGACTCTTCAAAAAGAGTTAGAGGATAGCAATAATCGAGCCCGTCGCAACAATGTAAGGCTCATTGGAGTACCGGAGGGGGCCGAAGCAGGAGACATAAGAGAATTCCTGGCCAAAACTCTTCCCTCCTTGCTGAAGATCACTTTTCACAGAGAACTGGAAATTGACCGAGCACATCGTGTTCCTACCAACATGGCGCTCAATCGGACGACCCCCCGGCCTATCATCTTTCGATTACTGAGATAACAGCAAGTTGAGCAAATTCTAAATGCTGCCTGGGCGAATCATCATCTGGAGTTTGAAAGTCATAAAGTCTCCTTCTTCCCTGACTTGGCAAAGCCCACAGTTGACCGTCGGAAGAGACTCCTTGCTTTTCGCCCTAGACTTCAACAGCTACAGGCTCGCTTTGGCCTATTGTATCCAGCGAAGCTCAGAGTGACTCTCCATAACCAAACTAGAACATTCGAAGATCCTGATCTACTAGCAACATTTTTAGATTCCAAAGAAGCAGACCAGATGCGCTAATCCAACAACTTGGATCTGTAATCCGCCGGATCTGCCCGCCATTTTGAATGGCCCGACGCGGTGATCACTGCCTGGAACAGAGACTGCCTGGACTTTTCTTTCTGTCTATATATAACTTTCTTGGTCTCCTATCCCTCCATGTTGTGCACCTTGGTTGGATTCGGAACACGCACAGCTATACAGGTTATATATTTCAATTTAGGCCTTCTCTGGGGTTTCTCCCCGCAGACACATGGTCGCCAGTAATTTCAGGGGTTCTGCTTCTTCTCTAATGCACTTCGGTGCTTATTTTTTTATTTGGGGCGCTTCATTGTTTTTCATTAGCTTATTTTCTATCATGTCATGTGTACAGCCATATACAGTTAATATGAGGGACATTGTGAAATTATGTGCGTTATCATGTTCTTTTTCAGAATTTTTAACCTTTCTGAATGGCCTTATGTAAGATCTTATCACTGAACGTAAAAGGCATCAATAGTCCAATCAAACGAAAGAAAATCCTTAGCTATCTTAATCATGAGCATGCTGATTTAGTGTTTCTTCAGGAAACGCATTTAAACTCCGCTGAAACACTGAAACTTAATGCCAAGCCTTACATGGTGGCTGCCTACTCTCCCGCCGTTTCTAAACGGTGTGGGGTAGCCATCTTGGTTAAGAAGTCTTTGCAAGCTACTGTAATGGATACTAGCTCTGATAAGGAGGGTAGATGGGCCCGTGCACACCTTAAGGTTGGAGATAGTGAATTCACGTGTATTTGTATTTATGCTCCGAATGTGGATAACCCTGCTTACTATGCAAGTATTGCGCAGTTGGCACAGGCCTCTGCCAATACTCCATTAATACTTGGCGGTGATTTCAACCAAGTACTTGATCCTTTGATAGATAGACAGCCGCCTAGAACGAGTGGTCTACCCAAGAGTCTTGATACCCTTACAGCTCTGATGAAAGATCTTGCGTTAGTAGATATATGGAGGCTGCTTCACCCCTCCGACTTAGAGTTCACCTTTTTCTTTTTTTTTTTTAAACTTTTATTTTCATTTTGCAACAAACAAAAGAAACAACACACCAAAGGAGACAAAACAAGTATACAATAAGGAAAAACAAACCCTATTACCCCACACCCCCCTGCTTCTTCTCTAAGTCGACAGTATCAGCATGTGAGTGCTTCCAAACAACAGTGGTTGTACATCAAAACAAAAATAAATAGCATCTGCGATACAGAATGATCATGTGACAAAGATTTATACAAATTTAAACAGTCAGATGAGAGCATTTAGCGGTGTGAACATAGTCATTGAGCATCTTCCATTTAGACAGATGATGGGGGGTCTGAACGGAAGAAGCAAACATACGAGGTATTTGTTCATATTTACTGTAGAGACAGACATGGTTCCACCATTCATTGGGGCTCAGATGGGAGCTATTTTTCCAGTACTTCGTAATTAGGGAAATAGCAATGCCCAGCATGAAGTCTAAAAGGAAGTAAGCCGATTTTGGAAGAGAGGGGATCCCCGCAGCTGAGCGGAGTCCCACTATCCTCCAAGACAGGGGCTCTTGAAAGTGCAAAATAGATTGGATACGACCCCAGACCCGACGCCAGTAATACTGTAGTGCGGGACATTCATACATAACATGAGTTAGTGAACCGATGGCCGCATGGCATGTCCAGCATTTATTGCCCTGGGAGGTGTTCCATTTGGCTAATCTGTCAGGAGTATAGAAACACCGGTGGGCTAGAAAGAAAAGTGTCTGAGTGAGTGAGGCGGATCTGGAGACCCGTGTCACTCTACTCCAGACAAGGCTCCATTGCTCCGGGGTCAAAGTTACATGCAGTTCCCGCTCCCATGCTTTCTGTGCTATAGGGGTACCTCTATTTACAGCAGTACTTAAGGTTTTGTAAAAGTTAGATGCAACACCCGGTGAGCTCCCGATAGATCGGATAGTCTCCGACAAGTCCTGGGTAGGGGATTCCGATGGCGGGAGCACCTTAGCACTCCGAAGACAGTGCTGTAGTTGCACCAACTGAAAGTAGTGTTTCGCTGGGAGACCAAATTCAATTTGCAATTCACTAAAAGTTTTCCAGCGACCATCATGGAACAACTGGGTAGGGGTCCAAATGCCCCTAGTGTACCAGGGGCTCCACGCCATCGGTTTATTTTGTATTTGAAATCGAGTATTGTACCAGAGCGGGAGTCTGTCTAACGGACAGAATCGGGAGTCTAAAGATTGAATAAGAGTATTAAAGGCACCTAAAGTGTCTAAAAGCATTGGTGGATAGTGGGAGTCTGATGGGAGAGTCATACCAGGGAGAAAAGTAAGAGGAAACGGTTTGCAAAGGTTCTCCTCTATATCTAGCCACACAGGTCTACTCGGTGCTAGGTCTTCCAGCCAACGAGCGCCTTGTTTGAGAAGAAAAGAGTAGTGATATTTCAGGAAATCAGGGAATCGGACACCCCCATTTTCCTTATCCGCTTGCAACTTATGCTTCGCTATCCTAGGTGTCTTGTTTTGCCATAAGTATCTAGTCAGAAGGCCCTCTAAATCTTTATATGTACGTCGAGGTAGGAGACAGGGCAACATTTCTAAAATGTAATTCACTTTAGGAACAATCATCATTTTTATGGTTTCTAGGCGACCCCACCAAGTAAGTGTTAAAGTAGTCCAACGGTGAGTAAGCGCCCGGACTTTAGAAGTTAAGTCTTTGGCATTAAAGGAGATAGCATCTTCCAAAGGAGAGCAATAGTGGACCCCAAGGTATTTGACCATGCGAGGTTGCCATAAAAAGGGAAAGGATTGCATATCTGCTTGATGAATCAGAGAGTTTAATGGGAAGGCTACCGATTTGGTCCAATTTATCTTATACCCGAGAGTTGTGAATATTTACCGATTTGCTCTAGGACAGCCGGCACCGAGTCTAAAGAGACAAAGAGCATAAGGTCATCAGCATATGCTGAAATTTTAATTTCTCTATGAGAGAAGGGGACTCCATGAATCTCCTCCGATTGCCGGATTAGTAAAGCTAAGGGTTCGAGTGCAAGATCGAAAAGAAGTGGAGACAGTGGGCATCCCTGACGAGTACCGCGTTGAAGGGGAAATGACTGAGACTTTAAAGCATTAGCACAGATACTGGCTGTAGGCTGTGCGTACATGGCGTGGAGACAACGGAGAAAACCTTCTCCGAATCCGTACCAGCGGAGAGTTGCAAACAGAAACGGCCATTCTAAGCGATCAAAGGCCTTCTCAGCATCAAGTGAGAGGCCGACAAATGGTCGATCAAGATTAACTGCGGTAGTCAGTACATGACATAGAGTTCGAGCATTATCAGCGGTTGATCTACCGGGAATGAAACCGCATTGATCTGGGTGTATCAAAGTAGACATCCTATCAGAGAGCCGGGTGGAAAGAATGGTGGCAAATATTTTATAGTCCGCGTTTAGGAGGGAAATTGGACGATAATTGGCTGTTAGTTGCGGATCTCTCCCCTCTTTCTCAAAAACTACTACATTTGCCATAGAAAAGGACCCAGAAGAAGATCCCTCCTCGGCCAGAGCAGAAAAATAAAGTTTCAAAACTGGAGCTAAGTCAGCGTTAAAGGTTTTGTTAGAATTCAGCAGGGAGACCGTCCGGGCCGGCAGCTCGACCTGTGGCACATCTCTTGAGAGCAGAATGAATTTCTGATAAAGTGAATGGTTTGTCCATGGCCTCTCTATCTTCGTCAGATAGGGTCGGTCGTTGTACCCCTGAGAGCAATCGTTCAAATACTTCTGGCTCAAAATCACATTCAGATTGATAAAGCCGAGTATAAAAATCACGAAAGAGTTCTTAAATTTCTGTATCTTTAGTGACCAGGCCCCCCCCCCGACGGATTACGGAGAGCGGTAACACGCTTGGCTTCTTTTTGACCTTTCAGGGCATTCGCTAATAATTTGCCAGCACGGTTATTTTCCCGGTAATACAACCCTTGTTGTGATTCAATATTTTTAGCAGCAGCAGTATATAAAAGCTGATTATATTGAAAGCGGAGGCGTTGTAAACGGAGTAAAATACATGGGTCAGTACGGGACGTAAGGATACGCTCCCCAGCTTGTATCTGTTGCTCTAAAATCAGTAAGTGTTGCTTTCTCTGTTTCCCCTGTCGAATTTGATAGCTGGTTATAGTAGCACGGATAGATGCCTTAAAACCCTCCCACCAAGCCCAGCTCGCTGTGTCATGGGGTGAGTTAAAATGAAAATAATCTTGGATAGCGGCCTTTATGTCAACCTGAAAATCTTTTTGATCCAGTAGGGATCTATCAAAAAACCAAGCACGGGGATGATCATCTCGCGTAGTGACATGCAATGAAAGAGATATGGCAGCATGGTCAGAAATATGGAGAGGGTGAGTCCTAGCCGTGTCCACTTGAGAAATCAGTGCTTTGGAAATGAGAAAAAAATCTATTCTAGATTGTGAGTGATGGGGGGCAGAAAAAAAGGTGTACTCTAAGTCGGAGGGGTGAAGCAGCCTCCATATATCTACTAGCGCAAGGTCTTGCATCAGAGCTGTAAGGGTAGCAAGACTCTTGGGTGGATTACTCGTTCTAGGCGGTTGTCTATCTATCAAAGGGTCTAACACTTGATTGAAATCGCCACCAAGTATTAATGGAGTATTGGCAGAGGCCTGTGCCAACTGCGCAATACTTGCATAGTAAGCAGGGTTATCCACATTCGGGGCATAAATACAAATACACGTGAATTCACTATCTCCAACCTTAAGATGTGCACGGGTCCATCTACCCTCCTTATCAGAGCTAGTATCTATTACAGTAGCTTGCAAAGACTTCTTAACCAGAATGGCCACCCCACACCGTTTGGAAACGGCGGGAGAATAGGCAGCCACCAGATAAGGTTTAGCATTGAGTTTCAGTGTTTCAGCGGAATTTAGATGCGTTTCCTGAAGAAACACTAAATCAGCATGCTCATGATTAAGATAGCTAAGAATTTTCTTTCTTTTGATTGGACTATTGATGCCTTTTACGTTAAGTGATAAGATCTTACATAAGGCCATTGAGCAAGGTTAAAAATTCTGAAAGAGAACATGATAGCGCACCTAGGTTCACAATGTCCCTCATAGTAACTGTATCTGGCTGTACACATGACATGATAGAAAATAAGCTAATGTAATACAATGAAGCGCCCCACATTAAAAATAAGAACCGCAGCGCGGTAGAGAAGAAGCAGAACCCCAAAAATTACTGGCGACCATGTGTCTGCGGGGAGAAACCCCAGAGAAGGCCGAAATTGAAAACATATAACCTGTATAACTGTGCGTGCTCCGAATCCAACCGAGGCACACATCATGGAGGGATAGAAGACCAAATAAGTCATATAAAGACAGAAAGAAAAGTCCAGGCAGTCTCTGTGCTTGGCGATGACCACCACGTCGGGCCCTTCAAAATGGCGGTCAGAGCCGGCAGATAATAAGTCCAAGTTGTTGGGTTAACGCATCTGCTCTGCTTCTTTGGAGTCTAAAAATGTTGATAGTAGATCAGGATCTTCGAATGTCCTAGTTTGGTTGTGGAGAGTCACTCGGAGCTTCGCTGGATACAACAGGCCAAAGCGAGCCTGTAGCTGTTGAAGTCGAGGGCGAAAAGCAAGGAGTCTCTTCCGACGGTCAACTGTGGGCTTTGCCAAATCAGGGAAGAAGGAGACTTTATGACTTTCAAACTCCAGATGACGATTCGCCCGGGCAGCATTTAGAATTTGTTCCACTTGTTGATATCGTAGTAATCGAAAGATAATAGGCCGGGGGGTCGTTCGGTTGAGCGCCATATGGGTAGGAACACGATGTGCTCGATCAATTTCCAGGTCTCTATGAAATGTGATCTTCAACAAGGAGGGAAGAGTTTTGAGCAGGAATTCTCTGATATCTCCTGCTTCCGCCCCTCCGGTATTCCAAGGAGCCTCACATTGTTGCGACGGGCTCGATTATTGCTATCTTCTAACTCTTTTTGAAGATTTTGTATCTGGCGCTCAGCCTTGTCCAGTTTGACCAAGCGCACCGCGTGCGAGTCGAGGACCCCCGCCATGTTGTCCTGCCGTAATGAAAGGCTTTCAAGTCTGTCCTGGAGCACACCGAAGTCTTCTCGCATGGCTCGAAGCGCTTCTCCGTTGGACTGCACCAATTCCTTGACTCCGCGTATTTCCTCTAAGATCTCCTGATGCATTTCGGGGTTTTCCCGAAGTGGAACCATCTTTTGTGGGGAAGACACCTCTGTTTTGGAGCGTTTTCCGTGTGAAGAAGAAGGAGACCCGAAGTCCAAGCGCGCTGGTTTATGGGCCGCCATCCCCCCCGAGGTACCCCGGTAAGTTCGGAGCAAAAAATGAAGTTTATGTAGGTATTAAGTCAGGATTCTGTGTAGGCCTCTCGGGAGCTTCCGCGCGAAGCGTCTAACCCGCTGGACATCAGGCTCTGCCCCCCCGAGTTCACCTTTTTCTCAGCCCCCCATCACTCTCAATCTAGAATAGATTTTTTTCTTATCTCCAAAGCACTGATACCCCAAGTGGACACGGCTAGGATTCATCCTCTCCATATTTCAGATCATGCTGCCATATCTTTCTCATTACATGTCACTACGCAAGGCGCACATCCCCGTGCTTGGTTTTTTGATAGATCCCTACTAGACCAAAAAGATTTTCAGGTTGACATAAAGGCCGCTATCCAAGACTACTTTCATTTTAATTCACCCCATGACACTGCGAGCTGGGCTTGGTGGGAGGGTTTCAAGGCATCTATCCGTGCAACTATAACTAGCTATCAAATTCGACAGGGGAAACAAAGAAAGCAACAGTTACTGATTCTAGAACAACAGATACAAGCTGGAGAGCGTCTCCTCACATCCCGTACTGACCCATGTATTTTACTTCGCTTACAACGCCTTCGTTTTCAATACAATCAGCTTTTATATACCGCTGCTGCTAAAAATATTGAATCACAACAAGGGATGTACTATCGGGAAAATAACCGTGCTGGCAAATTGTTAGCCAATGCCCTGAAAGGTCAAAAAGAAGCCAAGCGTGTTACCGCTCTCCGCAATCCGTCGGGGGGGAGCTTGGTCACTAAAGATACAGAAATATTAGAACTTTTTCGTGATTTTTATACTCGGCTTTATCAATCTGAATGTGACTTCGAGCCAGAAGCATTTGAACGATTACTATCAGGGGTACAACGACCGACCCTATCTGACGAAGATAGAGAGGCCATGGACAAACCATTCACTTTATCAGAAATTCAATCGGCACTCAAGAGATGTGCCACAGGTCGAGCCGCAGGCCCGGACGGTCTCCCAGCTGAATTCTACAAAACTTTTCACGCTGACTTAGCTCCGTTTTTGAAACTTTATTTTTCTGCTCTGGCCGAGGAGGGATCTCCTTCTGGATCCTTCTCAATGGCAAATGTAGTAGTTTTTGAGAAAGAGGGGAGAGATCCGCAACTAACAGCTAATTATCGTCCCATTTCCCTACTAAACGCAGACTATAAAATATTTGCCACCATTCTCTCCACCCGGCTCTCTGACAAGATGTCTACTTTAATACACCCAGATCAATGCGGTTTCATTCCCGGTAGATCAACTGCTGATAATGCTAGGACCCTATGTCATGTACTGACTGCCGCAGTTAATCTTGATCGCCCATTGGTTGGCCTCTCACTTGATGCTGAGAAGGCCTTCGACCGCTTAGAATGGCCCTTATTGTTTGCAACTCTCCGCTGGTACGGATTCGGAGAAGGCTTTCTCCGTTGTCTCCAAACCATGTATGCACAGCCTACAGCTAGTATCTGTGCTAATGCTTTAAAGTCTCAGCCATTTCCCCTGCAACGCGGTACTCGCCAGGGATGCCCACTGTCTCCACTTCTTTTCGATCTCGCACTCGAACCCTTAGCTTTACTAATCCGGCAATCCAAGGATATTCATGGAGTCCCTTTCTCTCATAGGGAAACCAAAATTTCAGCATATGCTGATGACCTTATGCTCTTTGTCTCCCTAGACTCAGTGCCGGCTGTCCTAGAGCAAATTGGTAAATATTCACAACTCTCGGGCTATAAGATAAATTGGACCAAATCGGTAGCCTTTCCACTAAATCCTCTGATCCATCAGGCAGATATGCAATCCTTTCCCTTTTTATGGCAACCTCGCATGGTCAAATACCTTGGGGTGCACTACTGCTCTCCTTTAGAAGACACCATCACCTTTAATGCTAAAGACTTAACCTCTAAGGTCCGGGCGCTTACTCAACGCTGGACTCCTTTAACACTTACTTGGTGGGGCCGCCTAGAAACCATTAAAATGATGATTGTTCCCAAAGTGAACTACATTTTAGAAATGTTGCCATGTCTCCTACCTCGACGTACATATAAAGATTTAGAGGGTCTTCTGACTAGATACTTATGGGAAAACAAGACACCTAGGATTGCGAAACATAAGTTACAAGCAGATAAAGAAAATGGTGGTGTCAGATTCCCTGATTTCCTGAAATACCACCACTCTTTTCTTCTCAAACAAGGCGCTCGTTGGCTGGAAGACCTAACACCGAGTAGACCAGTGTGGCTAGATATAGAGGAGGACCTTTGCAAACCAATTCCTCTTACTTATCTCCCTGGTATGACTCTCCCATCAGACTCCCACTATCCACCAATGCTCTTAGACACTTTAGGTGCCTTTAATACTCTTGTGCAATCTCTAGACTCCCGACTTTGTCCGCTGGATAGACTCCCGCTTTGGCACAATGCTCGATTTCAAATACAAAATAAACCGATGGCGTGGAGCTCCTGGTACACTAGGGGCATTTGGATCCCTAACCAGCTGTTCTATGATGGTCGCTGGAAAACTTTTAGCGAATTACAAATTGAATTTGGTCTCCCAGCGAAACACTACTTTCAGTTGGTGCAACTTCAGCATTGTCTTCGGAGTGCTAAGGTGCTCCCGCCATCGGAAACCCATACCCAAGGATTGTCGGAGATTATCCGATCTATCGGGAGCTTATCGGGTGTAGCATCTAACTTTTACAAAACTTTATGTAATACTGTAAATAGAGGCACTCCTACTGCACAGAAATCCTGGGAGCGGGAAATGCATGTAACTTTGACCCCGGAGCAATGGAGCCTAGTCTGGAGCAAGGTGACACGGGTCTCTCGATCCGCCTCACTCACTCAGACACTTTTCTTTCTAGCCCACCGATGTTTCTATACTCCTGACAGGTTAGCCAAGTGGAACGCCACCCAGAGCAATAGATGCTGGACATGCCATGCGGCCATTGGTTCACTCACTCATGTTATGTATGAATGCCCCGCATTACAGTATTACTGGAGTCGGGTCTGGAGTCGTATTCAATCTATTTTGCACTTTCAAGAGCCTCTCTCTTGGAAGATAGTGGGACTCCGCTCAGCTGCGGGGATCCCCTCTCTTCCCAAATCGGCTTACTTCCTTTTAGACTTTATGCTGGGCATAACTATTTCCCTAATTACGAAATACTGGAAAAATAGCTCCCACCTGAGTCCCAATGAATGGTGGAATCATGTCTGTCTCTACAGTAAATATGAGCAAATACCTCGTATGTTAGCTTCTTCCGTTCAGACCCCCCACCACTTGTCTAAATGGAAGATGCTCAACGACTATGTTCAAACTGCTAAATGCTCTCATCTGACTGTTTAAATCTGTGTAAATCTCTGTCACATGATCATTCTGTATCGCAGATACTATTTTTGTTTGTTTTGATGTACAATTACTGTTGTTTGTAAGCGCTTATATGATGATACTTATCAGCTTAGAGAAGAAGCATAGGGGTGGGGGGTAATTGGGGTTGCTTTTTCCTTATTGTATGTTTGTATTTGTTTCCTTTGGTGTGTTGTTTCTTTTGCTTGTTGTAAAATGAAAATAAAAGTTTAAAAAAAAATAAAAGGCCCTAATCTGTAGTATCTTGGTGAGCTGAAAATGAATATAACATAAAAAAAAAATTATTGGCTCTCGTTTTAAAGATATTGCATGTAGTTCATTTTTGACGTTTCACCGTGTAAATGTATCCAGTAGGACATCAACAACATCCCAAATAAGCCTTGAATGACGTAATATTGCTTCACATTGTATAATACCAGCATGCACACATCATCCAGAGTTGATTGCATCATTTTCTGATGCAATTCAATACTACTGCCAGACGGCTGCTGAAGTCATCTGACGTCAGCAGTGTACTATACGCAGTCGGAAAGGAAAGTAATCTGGTATTCTGTTCCGATATTGAAAGCCTCATGAATGCCTTAAAAATCACTCATGACCCACAAGACTGGAGACTATTTATAGACTCTTCGAAACTGAGTCTGAAGGCTGTGCTTTTGAACAATGGAAACTGTCTTCCATCTATTCCAGTAGCGCATGCCATCCACATGAAAGAGACATACGATAATATAAGTCAGTAGATGCTTTAAGTTAACTAGAACAAGTACAACTGGCACCTCTGTGGTGACTTGAAGGTAGTTGACCTTTTAATGGGACTGCAGCAGGGATATATAAAATACATGTGTTTCTTGTGTGAGTGGGATAGCCGAGCAAGGTATTGGCACTACTTGCGAAAGGAATGGAATCGCAGACAAAATGTAACAGTTGGAGAGAATAATATCCAGCACCCAGCTCTGGTTGAGGCTCACAAAATCCTGCTACCACCCCTTCACATCAAGCTAGGTTTGATGAAAAACTTCATGAAAGCCACGGACTGCACTTTGCCAGCTTTCCGATACCTGCATGAAAAATTCCCTCAACTCAGCGAAGCAAAGATTAAAGAGAACGTTTTTGTGGGTCCTCAGATTCGAGAGCTCTTCAAAGATGACTGGTTCAACAACTTGCTGCAGGGTGATGCGAAACAAGCATGGAATGCTTTTCGCCTAGTGTCAACAAACTTTCTCGGGAATGTTAGGGCAGAAAACTACAAGGAACTAGTAGAAGACATGCTGATGCAGTATCAGAAACCTGGCTGCAATATGTCTGTAAAGATCCATTTCCTTGATTCCCATCTCGATTTCTTTTCTGACAACTGTGGTATGGTTAGTGATGAACAGGGCGAACGTTTTCACCAGGATATCGCAACGATGGAGCAAAGATACCATGTAAAATGGTCCACTACAATGCTGACTGACTACTGCTGGACACTCCCCAGAGAAGCTCCCGAACAGTTGTACAAGAGGCAGGCAAAAACATCTAAGAAGTAGTCTATGACTTGGTTTTTTACAGGTATTAACCGAAGGCCTATTATATTTATTATTGACATGCATTTCGTGATGTTAACATTAATTCTTGTAGATTACAAAAAAACTAGAGCCAACTCTGCAATTTCACTGTCATATTTGTGTTCAGCATATAAGAAATGACTATTTTTATTTCATTAACATGACTTTTGTAAACATTTGTTGACCAGTGTTATCTATGCTGATATCTCCTTTGCTAAATTAATGTGCTTAACAGACTCTTTAGAATGCCACTCTGAGAATTTTAGCCCATGTATGCAAATATGACCATATCACTTCTCTCTTGATAGAATTTCATTGGCTGCTGGTGTTATTTCATCTTCATCCTCATCTACAAGGCACTACTCCTAACCTTCAAAGCAATCAACCTGATAGCCCCCTCATCCCTCACTGCTCTCCTCACCGCCACCCCCAACAACAGGCTGAGGTCAATAGCTGCCAATACTCTCATTATACCATCGGAAGCCACAAAATGCACACAAACAACCAGGAATAGATCCTTTGCCTTCTATTCCCCGAGGTGCTGGAACAACCTCCCACCACATATCAGATCAATCAGGGACCTTTATCAGTTCAGGAAAGCTCTTAAACATCACCTGTTCCTCCTACACTTTGCCCACCCTAACCCAACACAACCATCCCCCACACCTCAACCCACTCATACAGCCCCTAACACACCAATAACATAACTTATGACAAACTATACAACAGAACCTTCTATCAGGTATTATAAATTGGAAATAGTTGTACTGTTTGTAAATACTGTTTGTACATGTATATAGTTATCCCAGTTACAGTCCCAAGTTATCTGTCCTGTTACAATGTAAGCTTAAGGCCGTTTGGTCTGCTGCAAAAAATTTTTTTGTTATTTGTAAACCGCACTGATACTAAAAAGCGCGGTATAGAAGAGCTTGTAATAAAGAAATAAAATAAAGAAATAAAATAAAATTTTAAGGTTTTGGTCTTAGCCCATAATGTGTTCCATATAAGGTAGGTTCTCCCATCTTTCTTGGCTTCTTTAACCATTCTGAAGAATCCTAGACAGACCCATCTCCTTCCTCCTTTTTCCATCTCTGTTGACAATACTCTTCTTCTTCCTGTTTCCTCAGCTTGTAACTTTGGGGTCATCTTTGATTCCTCTCTCTCTCCTTATCCTCTCATATTCAATAAATTGCTAAAACTTGTCATGTCTTTCTCTACAACATTAGCAATATTTGCCACTTCCTCTCTGAAAACACAACTAAAACTTTTGCCCATCTTTAGTTACCTCCCATCTTGACTTCTGAAACCTCCTCCTTGCTGGACTCCCCCAGAGTCATCCTTCTCCTCTTCAATCTATTCAGAACTCAGCTGTGCGTCTAATTTTCTGTCAGCCCCGATACACTCATATAATCCCTCTTCCACTTCCTTATCCATTTCAAACTTCTTCTAACCTATAAATGCATTCACTCTACTGCCCCTTATTACCTTTCCTCACTTCTCTCTTCCTACACCCCTCCTTGTGAAGTTCGTTCCTCCTCTGGTTTCCTTCTTTCTATGCACTTTTCTTCTAATGCCAACTTCAGGCTTTGTTCGTTTCACTTTGCTGCTCCTTATGCCTGGAACAAGCTTCCTCTATCCCTACATCAAGGCTCATCCCTCTCCCTCTTCAAATCTATGCTAAATGCTCACCTTTATATGGCCGTTTTTGGATCCTAATCTTTTGTTTCCCTTGCGGCTCTCCTTTCTATTGAACCCTTTTTCTCTTGAATGTATTACATTCTATTGTCTGTCTTAACAAGACTGCAAGCTTTTCAAGCAGGGACTGTCTTTTTGTGGGCTTGTACAGTGCAGCGTATGCCTTGTAATGCTTTATAAATGACAAATAGTAATAATAATAATAATAATGCTTAATCTTTCTTGTATGTCCCATACCCAATTAAAATCCACTAGATCCGCTTCATTTTTTTTTCATAGCTCCACTTCTTTGGAATAACCTTCCCATTGCCCTTTGTACTGAGTTATATTATAAGACGTTTAGGGTGTCATTGACAATGTATTTTTTTCAAATAGACTTTGGCAGCAAGCGGAAAGCTTGACAATTACAGCAGGCCAACTGGTCCACTTAACCTTCTGGCTACCCTTCTCTCTCTCCTTGTTTTTTTTTTTTTTCTCTTTATTATTTCAAAATGGAGTTCTTTTCTCTCTGTTAAGATTTGAATTATATATTGTAAACTGCCTTGTAATATAAAGCAAAAATTAAACCATAAACCATGGTAAAAGATGATACCCCTTTATGAGACACAACCAATTAGCGTAGCTTCATTAGCTCCCATTGGCTTATATTGTAATATAGGATTTAGATTTATTATTACTTACCTCTTCATGCTCATGTTCAAAGAAAAGATCAGTTCAATTACAGTAGGTATTTATCTATCCCAGATGGCTAAAGTGCATTAACCAGGTGGAGGTATTTTATAACAGGACACCTATGCGAAAGGTTCAAAAAGATACCTAACTTTAGACTATTTTATAAAAGCAACATAGGCACTGGGGAGTTTGAATATATATGAATATAGCACTATATGAAGAAACAGATATAATAGGCATCTTGGAGACATGGTGGAAGTAGGATAATCAATAGGACACTGGGATATCCTGGTACAAATTATGTCACAATAATAAGATGGAGCAAATTGCAGAGGGGTGGCACTATATATTAAATAGACCATTAAGTCAAAGAATAAAATTTCTGTAGGAAACAAAAGATGTCACTGAATTTTTATGTGTGAAGGGAAAGACAATATTAGTTGGGGTACATTGCCACCAGCTTGGACAGAAGAGCAGACAGATGATAAAATGTCATCAGAAATTGGGGAAGCTGACAAATTTGGCAACACACTATGGGTGATTTCAATTAGCCTGATATTGACCGGATAAACGCCACATCAGGACATGTTAGAAAGATATATCTCCTAGATAAAATTAAAAAAAAAACCCACTTCATGGAGCAGCTAGTTCAGGAACTGACTAGAGAAAGAGCTCCTTTAGACTTAAGTCCTTTGTGGACCATAGGATTTGGTAGATAAGCTGTGCTTGGACTACTTGGCATTAGTGATCATAGTATGATCAAATTTGACTCAATAACTGCAGTGAGAATACAAATAAAACTTACCATGAGCAGCAGGCATCCCCCATGCACTGCTGGCACTCCACACTGACTGCCATAATGTAAACCCTCCAACCCTGACCGGTCCATGGAGGCAGCGTGGCAAACTTACAATCAAGCTTGGTTTGTTGCAGTGCTTTGCGTTCCAGTGACCTGTCACTATGCTCTCCTAGCTGAAGTCTCGTGATTCACGAGACTTCATCCGGGAGAGAAGAGTGGCCAACCCCTGGAATGTGAGTCACCACAGCAAATCAAGCTTAATCATAAGTTTGCTGTGCTGCCTCCGTGAGGCTGGCAGGGGTGCACCCCTCTCCCGGCCGGCATCTGCAGCAGGTTGCACCCACCGCCCTGCCCTAGTTATACCACTGACCATGAGTTACATTCAGGTACAATGGTTATTTCCCTTTCCCTGGAAGCCTTACAATCTAAGGTCAGATATTTGAAGGGATTAATGTGGTTAGCATAATACACACTATGCTACCTCAGCACGCATTGAATACTAATGAAATGCAAAGTACCTCATGTACTAATGTATGCAAAACATCTCATTAGTACTCAAAGGGGCTGATTCTATGAGGCAAACAGTGGGGCTGCATATCCCGCTATCTGCCTTGCCGGTATTCTGCCTCCGGCCAACACTGCAAGCACAGAGCTGCTGTGCATGCTGGGGGGGACAGGGGCGTGACATGGTGGAGAGTGAGAGGGGCATGGCGGGACTGACTCCCATACATACAGGGCCGATTCTGTTCACGACCCTGTACGTCCGGGGGTCACTGGGGGGATGTCCTGTTATTCCATTTCTGAGGTGGAATAAGAGCGGGATGCCCCCCCCCCAAATGTGGCTGGCAGCCCCCTCAGAGTCCAGGAGCCCCCCCCCCACAGGAGCACTGGGACATGGAGGATGAGTCCCTGCCACCCGATCCAGGCCCCAGTGATCCCCATCAGGGATTTGATCGCGAGGATTCGGGGGTCCAAGGCTTTGGGCAGATTGAGCTGTGGGGAAGATGTCCCTGTGGCTGTGGGAGGGGCATGACAGGGCATCCTTGGGCCCAATTCTGTCAGCCATGGGAATGTTTTGCTCCCCAATTTCAGAATTGGGTCCAAATGGGCCATTCCTGCATGGGGCCATCCAGATATCTCAGACATGCCCCTTCCGGAATCAGGCTCCACATGAAAAATGTGTCTTGTGGTAAATATCCACAAGCCCCATTAGTCATGGAAAAATAATAAGATCCAAAAATAATGCTAGTTCAAAGCTAATGTTATTTTTCTTCTGTAAGCATCGGTCACTAATATGCAGCCTGATACCCCAGACCCAGTCTTAAAGAGGCAGAGAATTTAAAATGTGCTGATGGTCAAGGGCTCCGAAGCCCCCCAGCACCATCAAGGAGTTAGGGTGCCTCCTTCCAGATACCCTCCTCTACCCAGACAAACTACTGCTCCTCCTCTCCCCCCATAGGCCTAATCAAAGTTTTTCCCCCATTATTACCTTCCTACCTCCTAGACCCTAATCTGAACCCCAATCCCATTATTTCCCAGATCCTACCATTCAATATACCTTGTGGTCTTGCTCTGGGCTCAGCACCAGGTTCAAATTGGTACCTGTGTTCCTTTTCCTTTGAATAACACAGCTTCAGGTGAGTACTAAAACGATGTTATTCCTGTAGAAGTCCTGCTTGTTCCATTTCCCCAGTGGGAGGTGTATTGGTGTTCTATGGCCCAATATAATATTTATAGTGCTGCCATTTCATAAGTAGAGTCTGATGCTGTGTGAGACCTGGCAGTGCTGTTATGCCATGGATTTGCTATAGGTGCCGAATGATTTTTTTACAGGGTCTTTTAGTACTTCATAATTCTTCTGGCAACAGGAACTGGAGGGAATTTGTATAGAAATCTGGCAGCCTTAATCCAACTGCATTTGTGAAGGGTGCTCAGACTCTCATGAAGTTATTGTTGAGACAAAGGAGAAGTTTGTGAATGGTTTCATTGGATTCCACTGGAGGAGAGGGAAGTAGAAGGGGGCAGTGCAATAATCATGCACATGGCGCAACACTTACCCTGGCACAATACATTGGCAAGTGCTTGAAAAATGTGAGTTTTAAATATTTCAGAGTTCTGCCCATGATACATGGCAGCTTCTTAAAAATCTATTGTCAGGTGCACTTGAAAGCGTAATTTGCCATTTAGAGTATATTTAGCACGATTTAGATCTGCACGCCTAGTGCCCCTCCAGGTTAACCTTGGGTTCCCCCAAACAAACAGTTCTGACAATTCCACTGGCATGTTCTCTACTGCAGATGGTAGTATTTTTTAAAGATAAGTAGGTGCTTTCTTGTCTTTATAAAATAGCACCTACCTAGTCACTTCTGTAAGCACCTACCCATGATTATTTTTAACATCTTTGTTAGTGATATCGCGGAAGGGCTGTCGGGTAAGGTTTGCCTCTTTGCGGATGATACCAAAATCTGCAATAAAGTAGGCACCCAGGAAGGTGTAGATAACATGAGGAGGGATCTAGCTAAGCTTGAAGAATGGTCTAGAATTTGGCAGCTGGGATTTAATGTTAAAAAATGTAAGGTCATGCATTTGGGCTGCAGCAATCCAAGGGAGCAATACAGCATAGGAGGTGAAGTACTTTTGTCCACTAAAGAAGAGCGGGACCTAGGCATAGTTGTGTCCGATGATCTTAAAGTAGCTAAACAGGTAGAAAAGGCGACGGCAAAAGCTAGAAGGATGCTTGGGTGCATACGGAGAGGAATGGCTAGCAGAAAAAAGGAGGTGATAATGCCTCTGTATAAGTCTTTGGTGCGACCTCATTTGGAGTATGGTGTGCAATTCTGGAGACCGCAACTTCAAAAGGATGTGAACAGGATGGAGTCGGTGCAGAGGGTTGCTACTAAGATGATTAGTAGTCTTCATTATAAAGCATATGAGGACAGACTTAAGGATCTTAATATGTACACCTTAGAGGAAAGGCGGGATAGAGGTGATATGATTGAGATGTTTAAATACCTCCGTGGCATAAATGTTCAGGGAGAGAGCCTCTTTCAATTGAAAGCAAGTTCTGCGACAAGGGGACATGGGATGAGGGTGAAGGGAGATAGATTCAGGAGTGATATGCGGAAATATTTCTTTACGGAAAGAGTAGTGGATCCGTGGAATAGTCTCCCAGTGGAGGTGGTAGAGATGAGGACAGTAACTGAATTCAAAAAAGCATGGGACCAACACAGAGGATCTCTAAAGGTAAAAAGTGGACTGTTGTAGTTGTTGTTATGGAAGGACAGACTAGATGGGCCTTGTGGTCTTTTTCTGTCATCATGTTTCTATGTTTCTATACCATGTTATGAAATTGCTCTCTTTAAGTGCGCAGAGCTAGACTGGTATGACCCATTGTGCGAACCGTGCATTCACACATGCAGCAGCCTTGGGAGAGAGGCATGATTGGCACAATGAGCCAATGAGGCCCAGTTGGGCAGGTGAGCAACGGGTAGTCCAGCCAGCCAGAACCAATGGCCAGTGGGCAGACAGGCAATAAAAACTCAGCAGGTGGCTTTGAAATTCATGCACAAGCTTAATGTCTGATGTGAAGTGCATGCATGGGCTCCAAAGCCCTGCACTGATTTTCAGAGGCACTTAACTAAGGGGTCAGTGGTACTTCCTGCAACACGATTGGCTTTCTCAATGCTGTAGCCACAAGGGGCAGGAAGTTCACGCTGGTTTCGTGGTTTGAGAGATCAGTTTGAACTTCATGACCTACATGGCTCCGGCAGCTTCAGAGAGTTGATCACGGGTGCAGGAAGCTGCTGAACCTTGGCATTCTGGAGGCGCTGCAACATCAGGTAAGTGATGGATGCCAGGGGGAGGAGAGTATGAGAGAGAGAGAGAAGACTTGGGGGTTGAGCAATCAGAGATAGACACTGGATGAGGCCTGAGAGAGACAGACAGACAGAAAGACTGGGGGAAGGCTAGGGAGAGGAATGAGACAGAGAAATAGACTTGGAGGGAAGCTTGGGAATTATGAGAATGAGAGAGAGAGAGAAACAGGATGGAGGAAGTCTGGGTAGGAGGTCATGAGAGAAAGACAGAGAAACAGACAGGATGCCTGGGGGTATGCGAGAGAGATACACACACAGACACACATGCAGCCCTCATGCACACGCACACACAGACACAGACACACACACACACGCACACATGAAGTCTTTGACACTCTTCATGACACACATACACATGCAAGCACAAAGTCGGTGACATTCCCCATGATAAATGCACACACAAACATATGCATGTACCCTCCAACACTCCCCATGACCCACAGACAAATGCATGTATCTCAAACTATTTGCTATGAATAAAGAACTGACTCTGTTAAGAATTAGCTGCAATGAAATACATCTCCCTTAGGACACAAATTGAAAACAATAAGAGTCTGATTCAGGGAGGGAGACATCCTGAACCGATTCTGGATCGTGGGAATAAAATGTTCCTGTGGTGCACAGAATCAGATCTGTTAGCAGCCTGGCTTGCCCCTGTCATCTGAGGCGATGCCCTCCCAGTAGGTGCCCCCTATTCCCGCAGCTTAGGCTCCCCTCTTCCCTGCCACCTGACCCACAGCTGGCCTGCCGGGGCCTGGATTGGGTGGCAGAGATGCCCCCCCCCCCCCGCACCCTGCACTGGCCCCAGGTCGGTGCTGCTTATTCCACCTTTGACCCAGAAAGACATACAAGGCTGTGACCTGAATCGGCCCTGTATGTCCTGCTGAGCTGGCCCATCCCTGCTCCACCCAGATCCTGCCCCCTCCCACACCTCGCCAGCTCTCCCTGTCCTGCTGCTCAGGACATATGGGGAGAGTCAGAGGGGGAATCAGGCCCGGACATGCAGCCTCACAACCCGCATCCCAGAATCAGGCCCTAAGCCTCCACTCCCAGAAAGAATCAAACATCCCAGGAATAAATAGATCACAGTGGGGCTCTGATAGGTTGTGACCTCTAACACGGAAATACCCTCTCCATCAAGAGATATCCCTGTATAGTGCCTTCTCTGCCATGGAAAACGAGTGCCCAAGTAGTGGAAATTGAAGTGACCTTAAATGAAAAGGTTAATGCCCAGTCTACTGGCAATGCTCCAAACATTGGCAAAAAATCACAAAACAGGGAACTGTTATTACTTAGAAACTCCAACATCAGAGGGATTAACTTAAGAATACAGTCCAAGGGACAAAAGATGGCCAAATGCCTCCCAGGTTCTTCAGCTAACAGAAATGCAAAGCAAATTGTTAGCAGTCAGTGCGGAAAGTAAGCATTCCAGAACAGATGTTGTTATCCATCTGGGTACAAATGACCTGGCTAGAAACAGTATCTCTACTGTACAGTACAAAGAGACTTCCATATTCTGGGAGAGAAACTTAAACCCATTGTCATCACTATAGCATTCTCAGATGTTCTACCTATTCATGATAAGGGGGGAAAGAGGCTGCATCACATAACCAGCTGTAATATGTGGCTCTAAACCTGGTATAAATGAGAAGGATTTAGATACTAGGCAACTGGGGAAATAGATGGAACAAGAAGATGCTATACTGTGTTGATAGACTGCATCTCTCTGTGGCAGGAAAAAAGATCCCTAAGTGAAAAATTTGGGCAATATGTGGACTTGCATGTAAACTAGAGAAAGGGGGTGACAGATGAAAAAAAAAACCAAGTTCAGGACATCACTCCCAGCAAAAGCATCACATTGGTAATAGTCTTCATATTTATCCGCACTTCAATGACAAGAAGGAAGAGGAGTCTGAAATACAAGCAAGTCAGCCAACAATTGCTGGAAGGCAGTGAGTGCAAATGCTCAAAGTTCAGCCAACAAAGTTCCTGACCTGGAAGCCCTGATGGTGAACATGGACTTGGACATTGTGGCCATTACAGAAACACGGTTTAACAAGCCACATGAATGAGATATAGCCATAGATGTCTACATTGTATTTAGAAGAGCTAGAGAAGGCAGAAAAGGAGGAAGAGTAGTCCTATATGGCAAAAGTAATATTAAAGCCGCTGAAATGCAGGGGACATGGGGAAAAGAAGAAGCAATGTGGATTGTTTTAGAAAGAGGAGATGGCACTATCATCCACAGTGGTGTAGTCTGCAGGCCTCCAACTCAAACTGAGGAAATGGATAGAGACTTGATCGTTGATATTGTAAAGGTAGCAATGAAGGGAAAAGTGATCATATTGGGTGACTTTAATCTACTAGACATGGCTTGGAGTATTCCTTCTGCAAATCTGGAAAGAAGTAAAAAGATTATGGATGTTTTCCAGGAAGCATTGCTCAGGCAAGTGGAGGCCAGTTCCAGAACATGCATGTCCAGCCCACGGGCACATCCAAATCAAAAACATGCCTGATTCAAATGTGATTCTGCAGCCGCAGGGATAGACACAGCCATGGTTCCAGAATCGAGGACACAGATGTTTTCAGCACAGCACAAACAAAGCATAATGGTGTATGAGAGATAGGTATAAGCAGCCAATGACTGGGCATGTCCCGGCACTCACCGTATTCAGAACAGATGGACATATGCTATCCTGCCCATCTCTGCAATATACCCGCAAATGGCCATGCCTCCTCTGTGAAACGTGCATCTTCTAAGCTACTGTGCTCACTGACAGTGTTGTGCTGATGCAGGGCCATACGGATTGTGAAATGCACCCTGTGCGACTTGCACATCGGGTGTGCCCCCCCCCACACCTCCATCTAGCCACTTTATGGGGGTGGGAGAGAAGAGGCTCGCACCCGATGTGCAAGTCGCTGGCACTCTAAGCAGGTCTGGTCCCTCCTGGAGGGACCAGACCTGCTTAGCATGCCGCAAGAAGGCTTAAGGGGTGCATTTCAGCTGTCTGCCGGTGCCCGCCACTGCTGAGAGAAGAAAAAGTGGTGGCAGCAGGCAATGACAGACAGCCAAAATGCGCCCCTTAAGCCTTTGCGCCCTGTGTGGCCGCACCACTCGCACAGGGCTAGTTACGGTCCTGTGCTGATGCATACAACACATGAAAGCTGATGATACATAAATTCTGATGCAAAGCATGACCAGAACACTGCTATGTACCCTCAGTGCACTCAAAGATAGTATAAAAGCAAGTAGAAAGTAATATGTGTGTCATGAGATGCATTGCATCACACCATACATGGCAGAGGAGACCTCCCAATTCTTACTAGTTGTGATTATCCCTGGTAAAAGTCTTTTCAGTACAAAGTAAGGAACAGAAAAAAGTGGAACAGGTACTCCATAGAGAAATGTCAAAACATATCCCTCTCACAAACAAGGTACCCTCGGAATGATAGCAATCTACAGTGCAAGCAGCACTAAGACATGCACATTTGTAGAGACCAATGATGGTGCTCCTGGGCATGTATTAGTGCTGTTTGCCCTTTGAATGTTCACATTCTTAGGATCCTTTATTTGTGACAAGGATATGTTTGGACATTTATCTCTGGAGAACCTGTTCTGCTTTTTTCTGCACTATCACACCAGCCCTGGTGACACTAAAGTTGTCCCAGTACCGGCCAGCCATTCATGCCCCCCCCCCCCATATTTATGGATGAGCACACTAGATCCTTCCATGCAACACTCAAACCTCACACACTCACACTCTCACTTGTAGTCTCAAAAAGTGCATAGTTCTGCAAAAAAAGATCCCCTGTACCTATCAATTATGGCTGGTATAATACTATAGCATGGAGTCCCAGGACTCCATTAACAGTCACATTTTCTTGCATTGGAATTGTTAGGGACCCCTAAATTGGCTCACTTAGCACAAGCAGCAATTGTCAGCATTGCCAGAATGAACACTGGTGCGCTTCTTAATATTTATGTGGGGGTTTTCCTTAATGTTTCTGTATTATACAACCTTCCCTCACCTCTGCTTTCTGTTCTGTAACACCACTTCTTGTGCTTTCCTAGACTGCCAACACCGGTGCAATACATGATTGTCACAATCAATCCTTTATATGGGCTGCATTGCAGAGCAGAGCTGAAAATGTTCTAAGTCCTGCCCTTATTCCACGTTTCCACAGGAGTAACTTGGACGTAAGCGGGTAACACTGAAGATGTACATGGGCCTTTCCTGGATAAGCTTTATATGTCTTTGCACTTGCCCACACCCCCATTCCTCCCCCTCCCACCCTCATTCTGAGATCCCTGTGCTAGCACCGTGTACGTCCAGGGCTGCATGGTTTTGAAATACAGTTCTAGACATTTTCACAAGAAAAACCTCTATCCCTCACATATAAATGGCTTATTCATTTTCTGGAATGACCCCCATGGTGATGAAACCAACCAGGAAAAGTTCAACACTTGATTTAGTGCTCACGACGTCCGGTTGGGTGCCCATGTAAGCAGCAGTGATCACCTCACATGGGTACCCACCTGGACACAGTGTGGTTTGAGGTAAAAGCCAAGGCAGAGTCCAATCACAGCAAACTCGAAGTCCTAGACTTCAGTAAAATGGGAAAGTACCTGAAGGAGAAGCTGGCAGTGTGGGAGGAGATAAGGGAAGTGGAATTGCAGTGGACTAAACTAAAAGGGGCAACGGGATATATATGTAAGGAAAGTAAATAAAAACAAGAGGATAAGGAAGCCTACTTTATATGGTTCACCAAAGAAGTAGCTGACAAATTAAGGCAAAAAACACAGCATTCACAAAATTCAGAAGATCACAAAAAGGGGAACATGGAAAAGAATACAAGATAAAGCTAATAGAGACAAAGGGAGAAATAAGGATAGCAAGGCAGAAGATGGCTTAAGCTGTGAAGAGTAGAGGCAAGTTTTTTCAGGTATATTAGGGAGAAGAGGAAGATCAGAGGTGCAATTGCAAGATTCAAAAGTGCCAAGGACAGATTTGTGGAAAGCAACATAAAAAAAGTGAAAATGCTAAACAAATATTTCTGTTTTGTATTCACTATAGAAAATCCTACAGAAGGACCACATTTGATTGACAAATATACAAATGGGAATAAAGGACATACTACACCATTCACAGAAGATAATGTTTTTGAACAGCTTGCAAAACTAAAAATGGACAAGGCCATGGAACCAGATGGGATACATCCCAGGATATTGAAAGAGCTAATAGGTTCTCGTAGGGCCTTTAAAGGATGTTTTTAATAGATTCTTGGAGACAGGAGAGGTTTCGCAGGACTGGTTCCAAGTGAAGAGATGACAAACTATAGGCCAGTACACCTTACCCAGTGGTGGGAAAAGTAGTGGAGGTGCTCTTGAAAGAAAGAATAGCGGACTTCCTAGAAGCCAATGGATTTCATGATCCAAAGCAACATGATTTTACCAAAGGGCAATCATGCCAAACAAATTTGATTTGAGTTCTTTGACTGGGTGACCAGTGAACTAGATCAAGGGCATGTGATGGATGTAATCTACTGAGATTTCAGCAAAGCCTTTGATAGTTTCTCATAGGAGGCTTATCAATAAACTGAGCAGCCTGGGGATGGGTCCCAAGGTGATGAACTGGATCAGAAATTGGTTGACTGACAGACAGAACTCAGAAGAAACAAAGATAAGTAGTAGCGTGCCCCAGGGATCGATCCTGGGACCAATACTATTCAGTGTAAGTGTCCCAAGGATTGGTCCTGAGACCAATACTGTTCAGTGACATTATGAGCAGGAGGAGGAGGAGGAGCCTAGTAGCTCAAGCACTGGCTTGGTACTCAAGCAACCAGGGTTCAATTCCCACCAGCACTCCTTGTGGCCTTGAGCATGTCACCTCACCCACCAGTGCCTCAGAAGAAGGGCCTGTCCAGACACTCTGTCATGAAAACCAAGGGGCTGCTGGGTCACCAGGAGACAGCACATTGCAGAAGGATTGAAGGGAAAAGCCCACAATTTTGCAGATGACACAAAAATGTGCAATAGAGTGGACACTTCTGAGGAATGGACAAAAAGATCTACAAAATCTGAAAGAATGGTCTAATGCTTGGCAGTTAAGATTTAATGCACAGAAGTGCAGAATCATGCACTTGGGATGCAGAAATCTAAAGGAATTGTATACACTAGGGGGCAAGAGAGGTTGGTGCGCATGGACCAGGAGATGGACCTTGGAGTGCTAGTGTCTGAGGATCTCAAGTTGGTGAAACAATGTGACAAGATGGTAGCCAAAGCCAAAAGGATGCTGGGCTGCATACAGAGAGAAATTCTTTACTTATGTTTAGAAAAAGTTATCTGCTTAAACAAGTTATATTGTAATGTTCTTGATATGTCTGTTTTTATTTTGCTGAAAGGCGGTATATAAATCTGTTCAATAAATAAATAAATCATTGGTGAGGCCTCATTTAACATAGAAACATAGAAACATGATGACAGAAAAAGACCACATGGCCTATCTAGTATGTTCTTCCATATCATCCACTACAACAGTCCCCTTTTTTCCTTTAGAGATCCTTTGTTTGATACTGTCCTCATCTCTATCATATCCACTGGGAGACTATTTCATAGATCCACCATTCTTTCCGTAAAGAAATATTTCCACATATCACTCCTGAATCTATCCCCTTTCACCCTCCTCCCATGTCCCCTCATAGCAGATCTTGCTTTCAATTGAAAGAGCCTCTCCTCCTATGCATTTATGCCATGGAGGTATTTAAACATCTCAATCATATCACCTCTATCCCGCTTTTCCTCTAAAATATACATATTAAGATCCTTAAGTCTGTCCTCATATGCTTTATAATGAAAACCACTAGCCATTATAGTAGCCACCTTCTGTACTGACTCCAGCCTGTTTATATCCTTTTGAAGGTGTGGTCTCCAGAATTGCACACAATACTCTAAATGAGGTCGCACCAAAGACTTCTACAGAGGCACTATCACCTCCTTTCTTCTGCTGGCCATTCCTCTCCCTATGCACCCAAGCATCCTTCTAGCTTTTGCTGTCACCTTTTCTACCTGTTTAGCTACTTTAAGATCATCAGACACAATCACGCCTAGGTCCCGCTCTTCTTTAGTGGACAAAAGTACTTCACCCCCTATACTATATCACTCCCTTGGATTGCTGCAGCACAAATGCATGACCTTTCATTTTTTTAAATTTCTTTATTTATATTTTCCAACAAAATACAAACAGAAAAGCAAAACAAAACAGAAAAATAACCAATCTGCAATAAAATTAAAGTACAATTCACAAATCTTTTCTCTGACATAAGATATTTAAAGACAAAACACAGCCCACCCCACCCTGTCCCTCTTATTATCGTACGATCATCAGGAGCCAAATGAAACTGCAAACCTATAAGGCCTGCAAGGGCTTTAAAGCAGCCAGAACTCCATTACGGAGAAGCATAGACGTAACGGCGTCATCATGAATGTCTAACAATCTCAGTAGTATGTTTCCAACTAGAACTCCATTACATTTAAATTTATCTCTTACAGTAATAAGATCTCAGCAGTTTTTATCCTACCATATAGAAGAGAAATACTCTTCGTAGGATAGAAACTGCTGTGTTTTGTTTTTAAATATCTTATGTCAGAGAAAAGATTTGTGAATTGTACAGAAGATACAATATGTCCTTCACTGCATCACCGCTGACTCCATTTCTTCCAGAAATGTACATAAATCTCTAGTCATCAAAAGTCTTGGTCTAGTTGTGCAGCATGACTTTCATGCAAGCGGGATATAGCAATTCAAAATGGGCCTTCAGTTGTATCAAGCGTGGACGCAGCGCCAAAAAAATCCTTCTCCGATCCATCATCGCCCTCGCAAAGTCCAGAAAGAACAGGAGTTTATACCCCTGATATTCCAAAGCTGTGACTGTTCTGGCAGCTCCCATTATTGCAACACTTGTTGAAAGCGTAAAACATTCAGGATAATTGGGCGTGGACGCTTGTTTATGGCCTTGGATGCCACAGTCACTCTATGGGCATGTTCAAACTCAATGGCATAGTGAAATTCAACTTTAACACATCTGGAATCATAGCCTACAGAAAGGATATCAAATCATGTCCCTCTGCTCCTTCAGGCACTCCCAGCACCCTTATGTTGTTCTGCCACGAGCGATTATTGCCATCTTCCATCTCTCTTTGCAGTGAGCGAATCGACTTGGCCTGCTTCTCGATGGCCTCAAGTCTCTCCTCTTGAGACACTACCACCTTCTCAACCTTCGCCAAATTTTGCCTCTAACAAAGATCTCAAAGTGTTGATATGTTCTTGCATTGCCCTTAGCGATTTACCATTGGCTTTGACCATTTCTTTGACTGCCCGAATCTCAGCCAAGATCTCCTGCAAGGTCTCAGGGCCATCTCGGTTGATCGCCATCTTGTGAGGTGAGAGAGATTCTGTCTTGGATCTCTTTGCACTAGCATTTTGAGAAAGTTGGAAATCCAACCGTGTTGGCTTGGAGCCTAACATTTCCGGGATCGAATGACAACCACATAGATAGGAACTATATGATCAAACATTGCAGAAAAACAGGATTCTTGTCTTTGCCCTCTGAAGCACCGCTCTTACACGTCCATCTTGACCAGATACCAGGATCCATCTCATGGCCTTGCATTTTTTTAACATTAAATCTCAGCTGCCAAATTCTAGACCATTCTTCAAGCTTAGCTAGATCCCTCCTCATGTTATCTATACCTTCCTGGGTGTCTGCTCTATTGCAGATTTTGGTATCATCTGCAAAGAGGCAAACCTTATCCGACAGCCCTTCCGCTAGATCACTAACAAAGATGTTAAAAAGAATCGGACCAAGGACAGATCCCTGGGCCACACCACTGGTAACCTCCTTCCCCTCAGAGTGAGCTCCATTTACCTTTATCCTTTTTGCCTTCCACTCAACCAATTTCCAACCCAAGCAGTAACTTTAGGTTCCATCCCTAGGGTGCTCAGTTTGTTTATAAGTCGCCTGTGTCTATAATAGGAGTTCTTACCCCACTCCTCAGGACACACCTAGCCAGTCAGGTTTTCAGGATAGCCACATTTAACATGCCTGAGAGGGATTTGCAGACACTAGAGGCAATACATGAAAATCTTTCTCGTGCATATTCCTTGTGGATCTGAGGAAAATCTGACTGGCTAAGTGTGTTCCAAGGACTGGGCTGAGAACGCCTGTTATAGATGTAGGCAGTCATTTTAGAAGCTCTATTCATGATTTGAATATCTGAAAATGGGCATTCAGACATGCAAATCACAAAGAAATCTCTGGAGTCATATCAGAAAGTTGGCTATAGAGATGTCTCTGGGGTCCATGTCACAAGGGGGTATGGTGGAAGCAAGTCATGTGCATTACATAAAAGATACACATGTGTCTAATTTCAGAAATGCCCATCACATCTCAACCCACCAGTGGTGACGTCCATGTCTACTCCTACTCTAGGGTATGAATAGGAATCAAAAATGTTCTAGGTCTATCACCAAAACATCTGGGAGTAGAGAAGAAGGTACTATGCTATCCCCAATACTTTTCACAATCAGAAAAAATGAAAGGAGATGAGGACAGTTGTTTTTCGGTTGGTGTGCTGATGCACATCTCAGCTTGCAAAATAGCAGGCAGGGATGTGTATGTAGCATGGTATGAACGTCCCCATCCTGAACTTTTGTTATGAAACACTACTAATATACTCCCAGGCCTAATCACCTTCCAATAATTATCTCCACTAATTACTCCATAACCTACTATAGACCAAAAGCTCCAATTCTCCAAAACCTTTCTCTTAAAAAAAGCTAGCCAGCCATACAAACAACAGCATTTCATCAAACCAGGGAGAAAAAGCCTCAGGATAATGTTGCATCCCTCTATGTGGCAGAGCACAGCCATAGGGGAGATAAAGAACTCAACATCAATGGCCTAAAAAACTTCCCACAAATGTATGGAGTAATTGGTGGAGATAGTTATTGGAAGGTGATTAGGTCTGGGAGTGTATTAGTGATGTTTGGTAATATTTCAGTGAAGTTTTTGGTTTTATACTGCTCTATTGTTCTATTGCAATGGCTATTTTATGGAAAGATACTTTTAGCTACAGTATGGAAAAACTAAGGAGATTCTTGATATTCCTTTGGCTTTATTGCAAGATGATATTGACATTAAGGGGCTTGTTTACAAAGTTGCGGTAGCGGCTCACGATCGTTATCGGAGCCGCGACCCCATTGATTTCAATGGGGCTGCGGCTCCGATAACGACCGCGGACCGCTACCGCGGCTTTGTAAACAAGCCCCTAAATGCCCAACGTGAGTCGTTTGCTAATAAATCAAATCGAGGAGTACATTTGGAGCTGCACAGTCTCACATTAGCAGAATATTGTAGGAAAGAAGTTATTCTTACTGGTTTATGAATTTAGAAAGAACCAAGAAATTTTCTTGATGATGAGAATTTTATTTCAAGATGGAATAGTATCTTCAATAAATGCTCTCTTGACTTAATGTTGGAGATTGAACAGCGTGTGTGAAACATGAAGAGGTTAAACAAGATTTAGATGTTGAACTGACTAAATTAAAAACTCTAGATGATTACTCAACATGGTTTGCTGATGTCACTAAACAGTTGGATCAGTTAGAAAGTTTTTACGCGATAAAAAAGAGATGAAAGAAGGTAACATCTATAATTTGTCTGCAACGCGTGCCTGTACATAAAAGTATTCTTCTCGTAAGACAGTAAGTTTTGATTTAACATCAGGAAGCTCGCTTTCAAGTAAGGAAGATACCAGTAAAGAATCTTTTTTGGGGGATGAGGAAGAAGCAGGTCAAAAAATTGTCAGCCATTAGATTTCCAACCATCAGAGTATTAATGGCCTTACACGAGGTTACAGAAGAAAAATATCCTCAGCATGCCGAATTCCAATGACCAGAGCTGTGATTTATTTATTTCTTTATTTCTTTATTTCTTTAATTAACATTTTTTATATACCATCCTTCTACAAATCAGGACGGTTTACATAGAACATTTTATAGCAGTATGTTTCAACTGTTTACATAGAACAATGAACAGGGATAAATATGTGTGCAAGAAAAATAGAAACAAAACGTGGAACTATTTACACAGAATAACTATGTGCATGGTATATACAGGATAAGAGATACTACATGGTTTTATGATCAACATTGAGATAGCATGGGTAAGGGGGGGGGGGGGAGCAGGGGGCTAAGTATTAAGGTGGTTAGGAGAAGTGCTCCAGGAATGAGTTAAGTGATTAAATTACCATCAGTGGAGATATCACCTGTACAAGTTCAATTATTATCAAAAGGAATCTCTTATGTACCAGGACTATATCTTAAACCAATATGTAACATCATAAGACAACACAACATCCACTATAGAATCTACGCAGAAGATATAATGATATTCTCCCAGATCAACATCAACAAACCTGACTACTCCCAAATCACATCATGCCTTGAAGCAATGTCCAAGTGGCTCAAACAACAAGATCTTCTCATTAACTTCAAAAATTCTGAATTGATACACATCACCAGAAACACCAAATTCACCCCACCGGACTCACTCAAGATACTAGAACACACCCTAACCAACAAAAAAGAGGTCAAATATCTTGGAACCACCTTTGACCAACATCTCAGCTTCTAGCCACATGTAAAAAATACAACTAGATCAGCCTACCACAAGTTAAGAACCCTCCACAAACTGAAGCCACTACTATCAGATTACAACTTCAGAGCTGTATGTCAGGCCATACTAACCCCAATAATCAATTATTGTAATATAATATACCATGGACTTCCAAAGAAAACAACCCTCCCCCTGTAACTCGTACAAAACACAGCGGCGAGAATTATTACAGGAACTGCAAGATACAATCATATAACTCCAACTCTTATACAACTGCACTGGCTTCCTGTTGTTACACATGCTAAATACAAATGCATGATAACCATCTTCAAAATATTAAATAATCTATCCCCGCCAACACTTCAACCGCTGATCCAACAAGCATCTACATCAAGAACAAGAAGAAATACAGACACTAACATCATTGAAACTCCAAAAAACTATAGAATTTTGAAGCAATTTACTTGCACCAGAGCCTTCTCTTTGTATGCTCCCCAACTTTAGAATCAGCTACCTCCCCCAATATGAGCAATCAAAGACCTACTTGATTACAGACCTACTTGATTTCAGAAAAGCCATCAAGACCCATCTATTCTGTGATTACTATGGACCTACCTAATAAAACTAATGCCACAGTCAGACCTTACAGACCTAGTAATGGACAGCTAATTAATGTAACTATGTCATCTCACTTGCAACAATGTATCCGTACATAGTTTAGCCTTTGTTAAATGTATCTAATACCCCCATATACTCCTCCAAATTGCTGCTCCCTGTTCTATGTAAAAGCTTATGGCTGTGTTTGTTCTATATAAACCGCCTTGAATGTGACGATAAGGCGGTATATAAAACTTGTCAACTAAATAAAATAAATAAATAAATAAATGCAACTTTGTTTGTTCTTCTCTGATAAAACTTCAATATCGGATGTTGCTGTGGTGTGTTTGAAATCATCACAGACACCTCCTGGACCTTTACATGCTGTTTTGCTTCCCTTTAAAACACTCCTATTGAATGATCTGGAAAAGATTGAGCAGCAATGTAAAAAACATAAGTTCATCTTAACAAGAGAGGAAATTCAAACACTTCAAGAATTGCAGGATGATGCATCATCTATTAAACGTACAAATAAAGGTGGAGCAATTGTTGTTATGGACACTTCAGACTATGATGCAGAAGTTAGGTGTCAACTTAGTAATGTAACCTGTTATAAATTAGAAGTGGATCCTACGAATAAGTTACAAGAGATCTGCCAGATTACTGAGACCGCTTTGAAGGCTGGATTTTTGTCAGATAAGGAAATGGCCTTTCTGAATCCGTTGATTCCTAAAGTTCCAGTTTTATATCTATTGCCTAAAATCCACAAGACTTTAGACCACCCTCCAGGAAGACCAGGTTTATCCAGCAATGATTCTTTGCTGGAATATGTTGACCATTTTTTGGATGTTTCTTTGAAAGATGAGGTTCCCAAAATGCTGTAATTTATAAGACACTACACATTTTTCACAGATTTTACAGCAGGTTCCTCAATTATCAGAAGTTCAATGGTTTGTGACGCTAGATGTTACCTTGTTGTATACTTCTATTCCCCAAATGGAAGCTTTAGCAGTCTTAAAGTCTGTTTGGGAGTTAATGCCAGCTCCACATAAAGCACCTACTGTTTTTTGTTGTTGTTTTTTTACTCAATTTAACTGAAATAGATCTGACAATGAATTTCTTTTTATATAAAGATTTTTATCAACAAATTTTGGGTACATCAGTGGGGGAGACATTCTCTCCATCACTGGCTAATTTATATATGCATGCCTTTGAGGAGCATTGGATTTACTCTTTAACATATGTTGGTCATATCATTGAATGGTGCAGGTATATTGACAATATGTTTCTGCTTTGAAGTGAAACACAGGATCAACTAGAGTGGAGGAGGGGAGTGGAGGAGTAGCCTAGTGGTTAGAGCACTGGCTTTGGGATCCAAAGAAACCAGGGTTCAATTCCCACTAGCACTCCTTGTGACCTTGGGCAAGTCACCTAACCCTCCATTGCTCAGAAAAATCAAAGTTATCAATGTCCCTGTTTAATGTACATTTACCAAGTTTGTTACAATGTAAACATCTTTGATTGAAATGATAAAGCAGTATAAAAATAGCTGTTTAATAAATAACTACAGGATTTTTTACACTATCAGGGTCATTCTGGACCACGAATAAGTTGTTGCACATACAAGCTGGATGTGTGCAGTACTTGGGCATTCAGACGTGATTCCGACAACAAGCAGTTGTACATGTACAAATGAGTTGTACATGTTGTTCTGGACGTGGGTGGGATGGGGGCATGGAGGGGAAGAGCATGGGCATGCCATGCTACGAAAATGTCTAACATGTATTCTGGTGGAAACTTGTACGTCCGCCATGGACATATACATTAGACCTGATAAAACATGGAATAGCAGCGTATGTCTGTGAAAGTAGTAACATAGAAAGACATCTATGTGTAAATAAAGCAGATAGCATAGCTGGGATTTGGAAAAGTTCCTGGGGGAAAGTCCATAAGGCAGACATGGAGAAAAAACATCTCTGACCCAGGTGGGTAAGCAATGTAGCATGTTGCTATGTTTTGGAGATGCTACTCTGTTATTGTGATCCAGATTAGCCACTTATGGAACTAATAATAGGCTATATGGACCTCTGATCTGAATCAATATGGAAATTCCTATGTCCTTATGTTCAGTTATGTGACAGAGTATGCAGACTGAAGGTAAATAAACAGAACCATGTGGGTGCAATAGGTGTTCAAATGGTAGCCAGAAACATAGAGGGACCAAAAGAAGGGAAATAAATGTTACTGCATATAGCTGGAGACCATATACTGCTCTGTGACCCACCACATCCAAACAAGAGGTATGACAGTGACACTATCTGTGTGCCTGTTGTAGCAGGGTGCACAGGATGCAGATGTTCATACCATGATGCACAAAGGAGGGACATGTATAAAGTGCATGAGAAACAACAGGCAGTGCCAGGGAAACAGGACCAAAAGATACAAATGCCCACAGTGATGGAAGCAGAGGGAAGCACAGAGTCCAGTGGGTGTGTGCATTAACAGTTTTTATTTGAAAAAAATATTTACAGCATGCCCATCCACACGCAACCCACACATCCAGGAGCCCCCCAGCAGCCAGAAATGAACAACCCGCCCTCAAACCCCCACCCCACCCCACCATCCCAGCCCACACCCCCAACTCCCCACCCCCTGTACCCTCACCCCAGAGATAGGCAATGATACCCTTGCCTACTGCTGGCCCCCAGGCACCCTGACCTGCCCCAGCCCCTCCCTCACCCAGAGGTATGACCACTGGGCCTCAGTGGTTGGCCAGGAGATGGTATGGCTGATGCCCCCCCCGCCCACCCCCCCGCGATCGGGCTGCTGCAACTGCTGCTATCCCCACTGGTCTCCCCATACATCTCATGTAAGGCTAGGAAGACCATTGGGGGACCCACACCCCGAGGCACAGGGTCTAGGATACAGGACTGCTGAACACTGCTGGACCCCACCACAGCTGTGACCCACGCAGTGGCCCAGGTGGACACACTGCGGGGAGATAATGGGGCAGGGGGCTGAGTCACAGTAGCTGTGGCAGGAGCCACAGTAGCAGCAGCCGGTGTCAGTGGCAGGCCATGAGGTCCAGCCAGCTGGGCAGAAAGTATTTCCAGGCATACCTCAATGTGGTCCATGGAGGCAGTTAGGTAGTTGGTGGCCGCCAGCTGTGCCTCTGCAACAGCCAATCACCGCTCCTGTATCTCCACAGACCACTGGAGGAGACAGAGCTTCACCGCTGCATGTGCCTCCTGGGCCCCCTGTGGGTCCATTAGGCTCTCAACACAGTTCACCAGCTGAGTGTAGGCCGGTATGGGGTGAAGCCCATGGTGACCACTGCCACCAGACTGGGGTTGGGGCTCAGGCAATGGAGATAGTGCCAGCTGGACCCCAGAGTCCACAGAGCTGGCACCCACTGGCTCTGCAGTGGTGGCTGCTCTGTACCCCCATTCTTTGGGTCCCCTGGTTGGACTGGTGGATGTTCCATAGCCCCCTCTGATGGCAGTGGTTGGGTTGCTGGCAGTGAGGTGTTGGAGGGTCCAGCACTGGGACCAGCATCTGTGGTGGCACCTGCTGAGAGAAGCAAGGATGCAACTCACCCCCTATGGGCCACACCAGCCTGCACTCTCCCAGCTGCCCCAGGGACCCCACGTGGCAGCTGGGAGAGTGCAGGCCAGATCAGGGAGGTCCCACCACCAGTCACCCAGTGAGCCAGAGGTGGGGGAAGTCACAGTGCAACAGGGGCAAGCATGCCCAACCCCAAACCAGTGGGAACATATGTGAGAGGGGCAGTGGAT
Source organism: Ichthyophis bannanicus (assembly GCA_033557465.1). NCBI lineage: Eukaryota > Metazoa > Chordata > Amphibia > Gymnophiona > Ichthyophiidae > Ichthyophis > Ichthyophis bannanicus. The sequence continues at coordinate 1,434,706,689 of CM066031.1, forward strand.
GGTTCAATAAGTACCCACACCATGGGTGCAGGCACGGGGCAGGGGAAAAACAGCATGCAAATGTCAGCACAGACACAAACCTTGGTCCTGTGGGTGCTGAGATGTGTCCACAGCCCCAACGCCCTCCAGTGTAGTGACATCGACAGTCAAAAGGATGCATTGCTCCACCTGCATGAGTCACACTGCCTGCCCATCTAAGCCCACAGCCTGCGCCCTCTGGCAGGCCTCATGGCATACCTGCCGCCACTTCTGCTTCACATCATCGATATCTCAGTTTTTGTTGTAGATGGCATTTAATTTCCTGCAGATGACCAGCCGTCTGTACTGCTGTTTGTATGCCCCCACACATGCCTCCTCGGTGCCAATGAGGACTCCATAGTTTTCAAGCACCTCCTCAATGAGGAGGGTCTGCTCCCCCTCGATAAAGTTACGCTTCTGTGCAGAAACCTTAGGAGCCATTATGTGCTTGAACAGATGTCTCTAATGGAGACGCGTCCACTTCGACGTTAAACATATGCTTTATAACAAAGACCACTAACAATTTTAGTTGCCACCCTTTGTACTGACTCCAACCTGTTTATATCCTTTTGAAGATGCGGTCTCCAGAATTGCACACAATACTCCAAATGAGATTGCACCAAAGACTTATTCAAAGGCACTATCACCTCCATTCTTCTGCTGGGCATTCCTCTCCCTATGCACCCAAGCATCCTTCTAGCTTTCACCATTGCCTTTTCTACCTTTTTAGCTACTTTAAAATCATCAGACACAATCAGGCCTAGGTCCCGCTCTTCTTTTGTGGACAGAAGTACTTCACCCCCTATTCTATATCGTTCCCTCGGATTGCTGCAGCCCAAATGCACAACCTCACATTTTTTAATATTAAATATCAGTTGCCAAATTCTAGACCATTCTTCAAGCTTAGCTAGATGCCTCCTCATATTATCTACACCTTTCTGGGTCAGTCAGATATCTGTATGACAGTGAACTACTCTGTTTTCGGATATTTGCCTTGCAGATGAATTGAGCATCCGCATCATAGCTTTAGGATACAGAATCAGGAAGATAAAAACCTTTGCAACTTTTTAAATAGCAGGCACTTTTTTTCAGCTTTAATTTATAGCTGTTTTGTAGATATCTGTTGCACCTTGTAACTATTTTCTCAGGAAACATTTTGCAGCCATTTCTAGTGGATTAATTCTCTTTAGCCAATAAATAGCAACAGAGCACTATTATTTAAGACTACTCTGTGCAGCTGTAAATGCCACTGATGTGGTTACTTAATTACTTTCTAAAAAAAAAAATTGCTAATGTTGTAGACACTATTTTCAATTAATCTGCCTATGGATAGTTATTAAAAGAGAATAATTGAACAAATTGGAGAGCTTTAAAATAAAATGGAGCTTGTCAAGTTTCTAAATCACTGTGGAACAGATGATAATTTAAACCTGGACCTCCACTATGGTCACATAGAAAGAAAACAAATCAGAGTATTTGTTTTAATGCTTCTGATTCTTTAAAAATAGAAAAAAGCCCTCAGAATAACAATCACTCTTAATGAAGACCATTGTGGTAGTGTGGCATGCGGTGGGAAGGGGTTTTATTAAAAAACAGAATAGGCCTTAGTCAAGAAACAATATCAGCATTATTCTGTCCCAGCTGTAAAACCTTCACAGCCTGGTTTATGGTTTATGGACCTTTCCTCCAGGAACTTGTCCAAAGCTTTCTTAAACCCAGCTACACAAACAGTTTTTACTACATCCTCCGGTAACTAATTCCAGAGTTTGAGTAAGTGTTGGGTGAAAAAATATTTTTTCTTATTACTCTTAAATGGGTTACATTGCAGCTTCATTGCGTGTCCCCTAATCTTTCTACTTTTTGATGAGTAAACAATCAATCTATGTTTACATGTTCTACGCCATTCATTAATTTATAGACCTCTAGCATATCTCTCTTCAATCATTTATTTTCCAAGTTGAAGATCCTTAACATTTTGAGCCTCTCCTCATAGGGGTATCCTTCCATCCCCTTTACCATTTTGCTGGCTCTTCTCTGTACCTTTTCTAATTCTGCTATATCCTTTTTAAGATATGGTGACCAGAATTGCACACAATTCTCAAAGTATAGTCGCACCATGGAACAATACAGAGTCATTATAATATCCTTGTTTTTATTCTCCATTCCTTTCCTTTTGATTCCTAGCATTCTATTTGCTGGGTCCTCCTGAAGCTCCCCGGGTCTTCCCCCAGCCCCCACTTTGAAAAGGGGACAGTTGTATTTGGGTCACTACCACTGAGCCCTGAGCTATCTCCCAGGGTTTCTTCCCTAGTCCCTCCCTCCCTGGATCCCTCCCCCATAGCCTCTCCCAGATTCTGTTGGTAGAGTAGCTTTTCCTGGCAACTCTGACTCTTGGACATAGCAGGCTTGGGAGTCTTGACATATAGATCTGGGTCTTACAGGGGGAAGATCTCTTTGAAATCTTCCTGGTCTGACTTAGCATAGCTGCAAATTAGTCGAGCCCATATCACTCTGACGTTTGGGTAGTCTTGGCCGATCACCACTGGATATGGTAGCCAGGGCAGCACCACAACCTCAAATGTGACTTGCCCTTCTGCAGTCTTAAGTGAGACCTGTGCCATAGGATACTGCCTCAGGTCTCCATGCACACAGGCCAGTGTTACTGTCTTTGCATAGTCAATTTGAAACTGGGTTACAGTTTTCCAGCAAATAAAGGTCTGCACACTTCTGGAGTCTATCAGAGCCTGGAGGCAGGTACCCTCGAGCTTCACAGGTATCACAAAGTTCTATGCCCAAGAGTGGGGACTATCTACAAAGCGCAAGTGTGAGGGGTGGTTAGGCTGACTTCTACAGGTTCTTCCTTACCCAGGAGACATTCTATAGCAAAGTGTCCATGGGCGTATACCTAAAACAGGTGAGAGGGTCATGGATGGAGCCATGACCTTGCTTAGGAGATGACTTTGGGGGTCATAACATGGGAGCCAACATCTGTTCCATCTACCACTTCTGTTCTCCTGAGCTAACGGGTGACTTCTTTCCCTTCTCACTGTCCAGTCACAGGTGATGGCAGACTGATTCCGGATCTGTCGGTGCTACTCTGATTTCCCAGACTCACCACTGCAACCACCAGCCACAGAGGTCTCCATACATCAGGGGGAGTTAGATCAATGCCTGAAGACAATGCTGAGTTATCCAGCTCCACCACTGCAGCAGCTGAGTGTTCCTCCCCTCTCCTATCAGCCAGCACACACTCTTGAGGAGTCCAAAGGACCTTTAACAGATAAATCACGGGACGTCTCTTGGGCAGTCAGGGTTTGCTTTCCCAATTTAGCATTATGCTTCATCATGTAACTTTCATCAGTGTGAACAGGAACTAACTTGGAAATCTCCATTTCTGAGCCAGCCAATTTATAGCCAGAAAGCTGCAGAAGGTTCAAACATTGAATTCCATCAGCCAAATTAAGGATCCACAGGGAAAAGATCCACAGGAATTGATTAACCGGTGCTTTGTAGAATTTTACAAATGCTTATAGTCTCCTGAGAAAGTGACTGAGGAAGAAGAGATTTATTTATTTTATTTATTTATTTAACAGTTCTTCTATACCGCTCTATTTTAGATCAGAGCGGTTTACATTTAACATCAACTATACAACACAAGGAAATTTGAGTTGTATTTACAATAAACAGGGAGATCAACTTGGCAGTAACTGGGGGAACTATGTACATTGTATAACTATATACATTGTATTACACTGGTACCTGATTTCAGGTAGAACATATCTACATCTTATTTACACTGGGGGTCTTAATTCTATTTCAGTGGGTACTTCTGAGCGATCAGTTGATTATCCTTTTTCATGCTGAGTCTGATTGTTTAATTGTAATGAGTGATTGTCAGAGGGGCCATATGCATGGTTATTAAGGCTGGATTCCGGGTAGTATGTAGTGAACAGTTGCTGCTTTAATGCCTTCCTGAAGTGGGTTAGGTAAGTGATGTTTCGAATAGAGGTGGGGAGAGCATTCCATGCTCTGGGCGCGTAAATCGTAAAGGCCCTATTTGTTGTTGCTTTTGTGCATTTTGTTATTACTTTTGGGACCTCTAGGGTGTTTTGCATCATGGGTCTTCTGTTTCTGTTCTGTGGTACTTTATGTATCATCTTGCTGAGGGCTGTGGGGGTCATAGTGTTTGAGGCTTTGAAGGTTAAGGTTAGAACTTTGTGGAGGGTTCTTGCTTGAACCGGTAACCAATGGAGGTTCATCAGCACTGGCGTTATGTGCTCTCTCCGTGAGGCCCCTGTTAGTACTCTTGCAGCAGTGTTCATTGCAAGCTGGAGAGGAGCTAGCGTTGCTTGAGGGAGACCATGTAGAATTACGTTGGCATAGTCGAAATGTGGTAATATCAATGCCTGATAGATCGATCGGTAGTTGCTGAAGTCAAGTAGCGGTCGGAGATGTTTTAAGGTCCTTATTTTCATGTATACTGTTTTTACTGTGTTTTTTATGTGGGTTTTCAGATCCAGTTGTTGATCCAGTGTAACGCCAAGGTAGCGTATTGTAGGTTTAGTTTTCAGTTCTGTGTTGCCGATTTTTAAAGAGAGTGGAGGGGTGAAGTCCTGGTTCCTTGAGATGAAAAGGACATCTGTTTTACTGTAGTTGATTCTCATGTTTTGTGTGGTGAACCATTCTGCTACTGACTCAAAACATCTTGTTAGAGGGGAGAGGTCTGGTTGGTTGGTCCTGAATGGGATGTATAGGAGGATGTCGTCTGCGTAGGCTAGACAGTTGACCTTGAATGAACGTGCTAGTGCACATATGGGCTGCATGTAGATGTTAAACATCAATGCAGATAGTGACGAGCCCTGTGGTACACCCTGGTTTTGTAAAAATGGTTCGGAGGTTGTGGAGCCTGACCTTACATGTTGCCATCTATTAGTCAGGTATGACTTGCACCACTTTAGAGCTGTTCCCTGAATTCCTTTCTCGCTGAGGCGTTGTATGAGGATCTCGTGACTCACCGAGTCGAAAGCCGCTGCAATGTCGAGGAATATGAGGGCGAATCCTTGATTAATTTTGTCAGTTCCAGAGACTAGATGGTCAAATAGGTTGGTGAGAAGGGTTTCAACCCCATGTGCTTCTCTGAACCCATGCTGGGAAGGATCCAGTGGGGCTTCAGTATCAATATGCTGTTGAATTTGGCGCTGTACTAGCTTTTCAATTACTTTGGCAAGCATGGGGATACTTGAAATTGGTCTGTAAGATTCCACTTTCGTTGGGTCCAGCTTGTTATTTTTTAGCAGTGGTCTGATTGATGTTTGTTTCAGACTTTGTGGAAACGATCCGGTTGTAAGAGATTGGTTTATTAATTCACTCAGATATTGGCTTAAGTCACATCGTAACTCCTTTATCCATAAAGCAGGGCATGGGTCATTGGGTGCGGTAGTGGGGTTGATTGCAGCGATAGTGTCTTCAATCTCTCTGCGTGATATTTTTTCAAATTTGGATAGTGGTGATGGTTGGGGCAAGTTATGCTGAGAGCTGTTTTCCGCGGAGCTCGAGGTTGCACCAGCCTGGGTCACTTCAGGTTGTAGGTAGTTGGTTGCAGATGTAGTAGTCTGGATCATTTTTGACTGTAAGTAGTTGGACTGTAAGTAATTGGAGATAAAGGCTTACTTAGAGGGCGTACATTTACCTTGTCTAATGGAAGAGGAGAGGGAGAGGATATACCAGCCCATCACCCTTATGGGCTATTAAAGCCCAACCAGTTTGGAAAACTCCAGCCTTGGATTGATTTACTACATTTTATAACATTTTTAGTAAATAGGTGGCTCGACCCTTATTGAAGTTATTTAATGCCCTTTGGGAGGGTGGAGAGATACTGTCACACCACCACCACTCACCTCTAGGTTAGAGGGGCATGGTTAATAGAGGAACTTTCTGCTATCCGCTTTTTTCAGCTTTTTCAAACTATTTTGCTGCAGTGCCCTCTGGGAAATGTAGTCTTTGTTTAGCTGTATGGGTGCATCAGGCAGAAAGTTGTAGTCAGGCTCAACGAGGTAAGGCAAATGACAGAAATTTATTTTATACACAATGGTTCGATCATACCACATACAGGATTAGTTGTTCAGGACTCTTTGAAGTAGAGCATTGTCCAGAAAACAAACCCAAACACAAAAACGGCAGTTTAAAGGTTCTCTATAGTTCAAGATACACAGTCTTTAACAGCAAGGATATTGCATTCCCTTTTTAGCCTTGCTGGCTAAAGCACAAAAACAAAATCACATTTAAAGTCTGTGGTAGTTTAGCTTCTATTCAGCTTCAAACCTTTCTTGGTTACCTTCCAAGAAACAAATATAATCCCGGGGTAACAGAAAGCTTTGTTCCAATAGCTACTTTAGCTTACCCCAGTGTCAGCATTCCAGCAGCAGATGATTAACAAGCTTATCACAGTTCCAGGCTTGCTCCTTAGTCCTCGTAAACTTCTCCTTTACAAACACGAGGGAATCACGGCCACCCTGCTTGTGAACTATTAGTACCTTTTTCCTGGAAGACTTCCTTTCAAGACTGGCTTGCTTTCTCTATGTTCCCAGATTTAAAGCTTGGCAAAAGAAACAGTCCATGGGAGTGTCCTCATCATTCAGCTTTACCTCAGGCTCTCCCAGCTGCATGGGTTCTGAATCCCCATCTTGCTCACAGTGCTCAGCTAACAGCCTCCCAGGGGATCTTGGAGTCTCTCTTGTTCCTGGCTCCAAACTCTCCTGCAGACATGCTATATGCCAAATAGCACTCTCTTCTCCTGGAAGCTCAGCTTCTCTGCTCTGCTCAGCACTAGTTTAGCTTCCCTTGCTTGCATCTGTGCCTCTGCTCGTGGCAGCCTGGCTTCCTGCTTCTCCTCCCCTTTTCTCATAGTCTGGCATGGGTTTATATTTCCAGGGCTCTAGCTTCAACCCCTCCCTACTCAGGTGACGGCAATCAGCCTGACTTTGGGCACCTGAGTGCTTGCAGAATTCCCTGCCATAGGGGTTCTGGACCCTGTATCCTCTCCCCTTAATTCCACTAGGGGGAGCCTGAAATGTGGGCCATGTGTAAGTTTTCTGATTCCTAGAGGAGGTTGTGGCTTTCCTACCCTGACTCGGTGAAAGGGGGCCCTTTACTAGGGTGAATTTCCTGTCTCTTTGTCCTCCAACAGACTCCGGATAGGCCTCCTTGCCACATACCCCCCTACTTAAGATATTATGGGCTGGCGGAGGTTGTTGAAGCTCCTCCGAACAGTCTGTAATCCTGGATAAGGCATCTGCATTGTGGTGTAGCTTCCCTGCCCAATGCTCTACCTTAAAATCAAAAGCTTGCAGGGCCATGTACCATCTGGTTAATCGTGCATTGTGGTTCATCATCTGTTGGAGCCACTTCAAGTGTGCATGATGGGTAACTAGCAGGAATTTTCATCCGGTGTGGTAGAACCAGAGGGTCTCTATTGCCCATTTGATGGCAAGGCACTCTTTCTCAATCATAGAGTAGTGTTGCTCTGCTGAGGACAACTTCCTACTAAGGAACATCACAGGATGCTCATTTCCTTCATGCTTCTGGGACAAGAAGGCCCCTAAGCCTACCTTTGAGGCATCCGCCTGTACAATAAAGGGCTGTGTGAAATCCACCCCGCGTAACACCGGGGCCGTGCATAGCCACTCTTTCAATCGGTTGAAAACCCTCTCCACCTCCGGGGTCCAACGGAGTTGATTTGGGCAATTATTTTTTAACATGTCTGTAAAGATGGAGCTTTCTTCCACAAAGCGTGCTAGGAACCTCCTGTAATAGCCAATCAGGCCTAGAAAGCTTCTTAATTGCTTCTTTGTTGCGGGACGGGGAAAGTTCTTTATGCTGTCCACTTTGTCAATCAAGGGCTTAATCCTTCCCCATCCTACCATATGCCCCAGGTATTTCACTTCTCGACCTTTACTAGGGTGAATTCCCTGTCTCTTTGTCCTCCCCCAGACTCCGGATAGGCCTCCTTGCCACAATACCACAGCAGATGCAGACAGCTAGGGTGACCTTATTTATTAAAGAAGAGACAGATTCCTTTGTCCTGAGGCTCCTTTCATCCAATTTAAAAATTTATAATAGAATACTAACAAACTGGTTGGTTACCGATCTGCCCTAGTCGGTCCATTTAGACCATTCCTGCTTTGTGCCTGGGAAACAAACTGCAGATAATATTAGCAGGTTTTTAAATTTATGTGAAGGTTCTGACGCAGCAGGAGGCCATGGTGCTGCTATCGGTTGAAGCCATAAAGGCTTTTGATACTATGGCCTTTCATGTTTGAAGTATTAAGGAAGGAAGGGGCTTAGAGGGAAAATTCCTTAAGGGAGTGAAAGTGGTTTATTCTTTGCTGAAGGCAAGCACTCTATTTTTGTGGAGCTATGGCCGAATGGTTGGAGTGCTGGCTCTGTAAAGGACAGTACAGGGTTCATATCCCACCTGTTACCTTGGCTGAGTCACTGCACCCTCTATTATCAGTCTTGAAGGACTACCAAAAGGGAGTGCTTCTGCTGGAAAAAGAAATCTGCACTTCTAAGTATTTACTTCGGGGAAATTCTCTAAATCTTGGGGAAAATTCTTTGGGTTAAAACTGATAAATCTGTATATTTTAGAATCCAGTATATTTGTTAATTCAGTCAGGGCCTAGTATCAGCAGATAGCATTTAGTTTAAATGTAAAACCCAACAGGGAGCTTTTAGATTGAATTTAAAACCCAGCAAATACATTTTAGTTTAAGTTTTTAGTTTACTTTTAAAACCAGCAAGGAGCTTTTAGTTTAAATTTAAAACTAGCAGAGAGCTCTTAGTATACATTTAAAAATCAGTCATAGCCTAGTATCAGCAGATAGCTTTTAAGTTAAATGTAAAAACCAGTAGAGGGCTCTTAGTTTAAATTTAAATCTGTCAAGGCCTAGTATAAGCAGAAAGTTTTTAATTTAAATCAGATCAGATCATAGCTTAGCACAGAAGGAATAATAAGCTAAAATAAGCATGTGCCCATGAGGGAGGGGTTAGGACAGCTGTTATAGTTGGTGATCCAATCATTAGGCATGTAGATAGCTGGGTGTCTGGTAGACGTGAGGACCGCCTGGTAACATGCCTGACTGGTGCGAAGGAAGCAGACCTCACAAGCTACCTAGACAAGATTTTAGATAGTGCTAGGGAGGAGTCTGCTGTCTTGGTACATGTTGATATCAATGACATAGGAAAGTGTGGAAAGGAGGTTCTGGAGGCCAAATTTAGTCTTTTAGGTAGGAAGTTGAAATCCATAACTTCCATGTCATTTCAAATGAATGCACATCCCTAGTGTTTACCCTTTCCATGCCACTTATGATTCTATAGACCTCTATTAAATTTCCCCACAGCCATTTCTTCTCCAAGCTCACAAGCCCTAACCTCTTTATCCTTTTTTCATTCCATATCCATTCCATTCAATCTTTTGGTTGGCCTTCTCTGTACCTATTTTAATTCTGCTATATCATTTTTGATATGCAGAAATCAGAATTGAACACATTAATCAAGGTACTGTTGCACAAAGGAAGCAATACAGAATCATTAGGATATTCTTAGTGTTATTCTCTATTCCTTTCTTAATAATTCCTAACATTCTGTTTGTTTTTTTGGCTGCCATCTCACACTAGGTCCTTTTTCTGGGTGATGACTTCTAATGTGGAACTCAGCATTGTGTAGCTATAATTTAGGTTATTCTTTCCTTTGTGCATCACTTCATACTTCTATATGTTACATTTCATCTGCCATTTAGAAGCCCAGTCTTCCAGTCTCACAAGGCCCTCTTGCAATTTCTCAAAATTTGCATGTGATTTAACAACTTTAAATAGTTTAATGTTGTTTGCAGATTTATCATTCTACTCATTGTTCCCATTTCCACATCATTTATAAATATGTTAAAAAGCACCAATCCCTGTAGGAAATGTGCATTGCTAATGTCTGTTTTGTTCAGTACAAGAGGAAATGCTTTTCTATATGAATTTCTCCAGTGTGCCATAAATGCAGAGTTGACTTCTTGAGTTTCCCTGTTCAATTATTGTCTTTCTATTTCTAATTTATGGCCCTTTGTTTTGTATTAGGTGAGAGTCTGTTTGTGTTTTGTATGTGTGAATGAGGTACAACATTCTGTTAGCATATAGTTTTTGTGTAGATATTTGTAGCAGTCCCACCTGTTCTGTTTTCCCATTAGGGAAGGCATTGGTTTTCTCCAAACTGTATTTATTTAATATTTGTAATACTGCATTTTCATAGGTAGGATTTGTGTTGTGGCAGTCTCTCCAAATGGGTTAGTTTTGCGCATACCATGACAGTCGTGAACCTCACTCCTAGGCCAGGGTATGTGGAGTATGATTTCAGTCTCTCAAATTTACTGCTTATGCTTGGCTTAGTACTTGCATCATGCCAAAGAGAGCCTCCTGCTGGAGTTTGTAAGATGTAACATGTATGGGTTGTTTGACAAGATGGGCTTGGAAATTCTTCTTTATCAAGTCTGTAGCACCCATGATGGAAAATATTTCTGTATCTTTCTATCAAATTTTCTTGGTCTCTGACTGCATTTCCTGGTATATCAGGATCTTCTGCCTCTCCACACAATTCACAGAGTAGTTACTTGGAACAACCACCTCTATTATCAATGTCGTTTTGGTGTTTTTCTCCTTAACCACGATATCCAACTTCTTATCGGTCAGAATGGGAGTATCCCAGGAGATCATAACCTTCTCATTCTCTGTAATTCTTTTAGGGTCATGATCCCAGTGCTTTTCTGGCACTGTGATGTTGTAGTGCTTACAGAGTTTCCAATGGATGAGGTGCGCTACTTTATTATGTCTTTCTGTATAGAAATTTTCTGCCATCAAAACTTCACAGCCAGCTATGAGGTGAGTCATCATTTCCACCTTTTCTTACAGAATCAACGTATGTCTCCATTGCCAGTTTTTTCAATGCTTGCTGTAAACCATCTTATCCGTAAGCCTATCTTTCAGTTTCAGTTCACCCTTCCTTAACCATTCATGTGTCTATTCTTGATCGACAAAGGATTTTTAGAGTAACACTCTGTATTTCCCACTGTATTTGTGCATCTGCCACTTGTTTTACCTTGTTTGTTGATCTAATTCCTTGAAGAGGTTTTTTTTTCTTATTTTGAAAATTATGTTACTACCTTCCCTGTACATGCTTGTTGATTTTCACTCATTCCTTCTAGTCATCGGAATGTTTGTCCGTTTGATGATGGAGAGAGATTCTGGATGTTCACTCTCATATTTCAGCACTTTTTGCTTATTTGGATCCGAGGATATAGTTAAGTAGGCCTGAAGGCCTATGATAGTAGCACTGTATGTATAATCAATCTCTATGAGTCATAGCCCTCCTTCAGCTCTAGGGATGTACAGTCTTGGCATACACTGATTCTTGTAAATCACTTCATGGGCATGGAGGAGTTTTCGTGTTCATGCATCCAGTTTTTCAAGATCTCTAAGGGGCCAGTCCACAACCCCAAAGCTGTATGAAAGTACAGGAATTGCCAGCTGATTGATGGCTTGTATCTTATTCCGTAATATTAAAGCACTTTTCAGTAATGATTTTAATCTCCTGTAATATTCTTTACTGATCTTTTCTCTCAGTAATTTCTGCTTGAGTGTCATTCCTTCTCCTACTCCAAGATACTTATATAAGCCTTCTGGTTCAAGGTCCTTGATGTCACAGCCTTCAGCAAGGGAGATGTTCTCTGTTTTGCTCAAATTTCCTCTGAAAAAAGTTGCCTTAACACATTTGCCAAGGCCAAAAGTCATCCTGATGTCATCAGAAAAGCTTTTCACCACATTGAGTTGCTCTGTTAATTGTTGGTCATTGGAACTATAGAGTTTTAGATCGTCTACAAATAACAAATGAGATGTTGTTTCTGGGTTGTTACTTTCTTTAGGATTCATGCTATATGATTTGTGCTTTGTGAGCCCTGCTATTATGTTATGGCAGATTTGCTATGGATCTGACTAATCTTTTTGCAAAGTTTTATAGTACTTCTTAATGTATATGGTAGATGACACTGGAGGAAAATCATGTAGCCTCTCTCTAAACCCACTGGTAGCCTCTCTCTAAACCCACTACACATGTAAATGATGTCCAAAAATGACAGAAGTATGTGGCACCTTGTAAACTGACTAACACAGCTAGCCCTCGGAAAATGTTCATCATGTTGGGACAAAAAGAAGGCATGTGAAAGGCTCCATTGGAATTCACTTGGGTGGGCAGGGAGATAGGAACAGCACAGTAATCACTTGCACAGGGCAAAAAGAAAGGTAGCCCGAGCTCTGGCACTGGCCCTACTTAAATTGCTAAAGCAAAAAACTCTGAATCACTAATATAAATTTTACGCTAAATATACATAAAAAAGATTAGCTTGGTTTACTTAAGAATTCCTGATTCTACTCCCTCTTATTCCACTTACTTTTGCATGGGGGCTGAAGCATCTCATTCTACCCCCATGCAAACAGGAAATCTGTCTTAGAGAGGACGGAAGCATAAACAACACTACAGTACCAGAGGTTTTGGTAAGCACTGCAGTGCTGTTTAAAGGCATCATCCCCACTGCATGTCCCAGAGAAGGGCAGCAGCAGTGGCAATGGGCCACCCTCAGACCACTGATACTCTTGGTGACTGCCTAGTTCACCTCATGGTAGCACTGGCCCTGACCTCTACTCGCTTGACACTTTGGGGCTTGTTTACAAAGCCGCGGTAGCGGTTCGCGATCGTTATCGGAGCCGCGGCCCCATTGATTTCAATGGGGCCGCGGCTCCGATAACGATCGCGAATCGCTACCACGGCTTTGTAAACAAGCCCCTTTGTTTCTCAGGAAAAGGGTGCATACTGTACATCTCATTACATTTAGAAGCACCTGAATACCCAATACTACCAATCTATCCAGAATATATATATTAATCTCCCTAGTACTTTAAAATCGTTCTCCTCTCAATCAGAAGAACAGCTATTTTGAATCACCATCACGTATAATGAAAGCATAAAATGGATTGGTCTTTGTATTTGCAATCAAATGATATATTTCCATAATAAAAATCATGCTAATCTATTGAATTGTTTTCCCTGTTGATGTAATAATAGTATGTGAGCAAGTCTGTAAACAAATCTTGTTAGAGTGAGAAAGGGAGATCAGATGCATAGTCCTGGGACGTCATGCCGTTATGGTATAGCAGCTGCTATTTATAGGTTCTGTTTGTCAGAATGATGTCTTTTGTGACTGCAAGTGAGAGTGTGTGATTTTGGAGTAGCAAGGGAGAATCTGGTGTGCTGATCTGCAATTCAGGGAGGCCATGAATGCCTGGCCAGTACCTGGACCATATGGATGACTGCAGTGTCACCAGGTGCCACTGTGATAGGGCAAACACACAGTAGCTGTGCAAAGCACTGGGAGACATGACTGATGTTGTGCCAACATTCCCCAGGTTGTACTGTTAGGCCACCATCTTTACTCAGTCTGGGATCTCTTCAAGCTGCAAGAGTGGAAATATATCTGGAGTCTGGCTCCTTGGTGTGATGGCACAAGGATCCCTCCTCCCATGCCCACACAGACCTGAGCAGGGGCACAGTGTCACAAAGCAAACTGTGGGAAGGCAGGCAGGGTTGCCTCACAGATAGCAGATGTATACAGACCGAAAGAAGCCAAGACACAGAGTGGACATTGACTGGGACTGCTGTAGCCACATGTGGAGAGATGCTTTGAGAAATGCAAGTATCCAGTTATGTGGGAAACATTTGCCATAGTCAGAAAGCCATAGTCACTGGAGGAGTATAGTTTTGTCACTGAGCTATCTAATACATTCCTTGGGGAACTGAAAAGTTTGTTTAAGTTGTTGGGAGGTTGATAAAGGTCCATATGTAGCATTTTAAGGAGTGTTTGTGTAAAGATGACCCATGCAAGAATAACTTGGGCAATGTTCTATTGCTAGTTAATGTGTGATGCAAGGTATGTCATGAGATCACTTTGAAGTGTTCTGGGCATGAAACAGACTGGTACATGTGGCCTGCTTTGCATTTGTTTATATGTATCATCACCATCACCTGGTGAGCTGTTCTACCACCCAGCAAAGGTCTGTGAGATCTTTATTATCTGATGTATGCTGCATAACTATGCACTATGCTGCAGGCAGCCCCTGCCAGCTGGCCCAGATATACCCCTGGAGGATGGTGATGATGATGATGAGGTAGCCCCACAAGTGCCCCTTGGCCAGGAGTTCAGGAGGGGAGTGGCAGCCCAGAAAACCTTGTACATACCCATTTTGCCTGACTGCTTTAGCTTTTCATTGAGTGATGTTTTTGTAAGGTCATAACCAACTGTACTGGCAAGAAGCAGTACAGTGAATATATTTTTGTTGATGGGTAACCATGCTGGTACCTGAAAAAAATGACCCAGAATTGATAAATGGGCACTCTTTCATTTGAAGGCAAAGCATTTCTCTTTTTTAGTTTATTGTTTTAGTTTAGTTTTTTTTTTAATTTTAATATCATATTTTATCTGCATTAAAACATAAGAACATAAGATATGCCATACTGGGTCAAACCAAGGTCCATCAAGCCCAGTATCCTGTTTCCAACAGTGGCCAATCTAGGTCATACGTACCTAGCAGTTGTCAAGTCAGCAATGACCCCTGATGACCCAGCAGGCCCTGTTATTTCTGAAAAGATATGAGTGTGAGTGGGCATTCTGCCCTGATTGCTTGTGTATTAGGCTATTGATCTAACCAATAGACCACTCCTCAAGGATGTTTTGCCCCTCCCCATGTACCCCCAACCTTGCCCACCCATTCACCCACACCTCTCACACCCCACAGCCAAACCCATGTGCAGCTGTCAAACTCCTTGCTCACCCCAATCCCAAAAATACCTAGCTCCCCCCACACATCCCAATGTCATCCACACTCATCAAGCGCCATCCCCCCCTCCCTCACGCAAACACTGTAGCTCAAAAAAATACTTGCAGGGCACACACACCATCTCTTCCTGTCACTGTCATTTGGCCTGCCCATGGCCCCTGCCCCTGGCCCTGTCCCTTACAGAAGGCACATGCACAAAGGCCTGTGTTACAATAGGGGCTGGGGTGGAGGGCAGCGTACCACTTGATTCTGAACTGTCATCGCTCTGGCACTCACTGCCTTGATCTCCTCATAAAATGGTGAAAATGTCATGACAAGCTCCCTGCCCTGAGAAAAAGGATCCAGAAGATTGGAGGCCTATGTGGTGGCTGTGTCAGACGTGAAGGCTTGCTTTGTGGTAGCGTGTGTGGTGACACTAGTGGAACTCTGCACAGATATTGTCATAGCAGTTGTCGTAGTGTATGATGTGCCAGCTGTAGTGAATCCACCACTGCCCTGGGTACTGTTTGTATACACTGACTGGTATGTTCATGAATGTGTGTGTGGTTGGCAAATGAGGCAGCACCATACTGCATGTAAAAATCTGATTGTTGTTGGTTCTCTCACCAGCCATGCACATGGGGCCAGCATTTGACAGGTGCCTCATGAAAGTGTCACCCACAGACACCAATATTTATCTTGCATGTCAGCAGCAGTTGTCAACACACCCCTGCAACCACTGAATGGATGATTTTGGTTCTATAATGATCCCTGTGGCCATGGCACTCAATAGCATACTTGTCTCAGAGGTATCGGGTCTGGCATGTAACAGGGATTGGCCTGTTACAGGATGGTCCCTGCCCAGTGCTGTGTTTGGTGCAGTGCTCCTCAATGACAATGAGAGATGACAGCAGTGGAGAGCAGCA
Organism: Ichthyophis bannanicus; assembly: GCA_033557465.1. NCBI lineage: Eukaryota > Metazoa > Chordata > Amphibia > Gymnophiona > Ichthyophiidae > Ichthyophis > Ichthyophis bannanicus. The sequence goes on from CM066031.1 coordinate 1,434,722,536, forward strand.
ACTCCCTTATAAACAACAAACTTTATTACAATATGTACAATGTGGCGCATGCCAAAACTAAATATGTGTACAAAATTCCCAATATGCATTCTTTTCTACATAACATTTGCAATTGAGGCTTTACCTTGATATGGCCCCTCCTCCAGCCTCCTGGGTCATATCCACCCAGCTACTGGCCTACCTGCTCACCAGCTGGAGTTCTGGAGGGGAGGTTTATGCCTGTGAGAGGTGGCACACCCCCCTCTTTCAGGCCATGCACCTCCTCTCGCAGGCCTTCAAGGTGCATCACCAAGAAGTCCAATGGCCTGGCCAGGGCAGTGAGGCCTTACTGCATCGAACACTCAATTGAGTTTAGGTGCAGCAGAGTCTCGCTGACTGCACTGGATGTTGGTGCCTCCTGGTTATGGTTATGGTTTAGGCATTTGATATATCGCCCTTTACTTCTTTATCTTTATCTTTATTAAAACATTTGATAGACCGCCCAGGCCAAAGCATCAGGGCGGTGTACAATCATAAAAAACGACAGCTGCTGGAAAAGAAGAAAGAAAGGAACACCAATAATAACAGGATAGGAAGAGAGACAGTAAAAGAAAACAAAGAGAGAACAATAAGAACGCAAGAGGGGCAAAAGGGGAATAAGGAGAGGAAGGGGAAGAGGGGGAGGAGGGGGAAGAGCATGGACAAATTTAAGGGATGGGAGGCGCAGCTAGGGGGACAAAACACCATCGGTGGGGGAGAACACGGGAAAATTAAGGGGGATGGGGGACGCAACTAGGGGGAAGAGCATCATCAGTAGGGGGGGGGGAAGATCGAAGGCCTGACAAAAAAGGTGTGTCTTAAGAAGGGCCTTGAAACGGTTTACACATATATACTAACAGATACTTTTTATTCCCTTGTCCCCGAAGGGCTCACAATCTAAGTGTACCTGGTGATGGACCACACCTGGGTAGGAGGTGGGCAGTGGCAATTTTTCCCCCAGTCTGGTCACAGGCTCTTCCCCTTCCCCTCTCCCAACCCCCAGTCCAATCCAAGTCTCCTCCCACTCCCACTCCCATCCCCAGCCTCCTCCCCCTACCCCTACCCCTCCCATCCCTTAGCCCAGTCCCCTCCCCCTCCCATCCCCCAGTCTGTTTCCTGCCTCCTCCCCTTCCTACCTTTTATCCCCTGGCCCAGTCCCTACCTCCCCCTCCCATCCCCTAGCCACTCCTCCTCTAGCACCTCTCCCTCCTCCAGGGGCTTAACTCCTCCACCACTGCCCCTCCTCCATCACTATCACCTCCTGTAGTACCTCCCCCTCCGCCAGTGGCACCACCTCCTCCATCAATGCCCCTTACTCCAGGGGCTCCACCTCCTTCTGCTGGGTGCTATATAGCCCCTCCCCTTCAGTCAATGCTAGCACCACCTCCTCAACCTCCTCCAAAAGGGAAGGGCTAGACAGCACAATCTGATAGACCTGAGGAGAGATATGACAGAGGTCTATAAAGTAATGAATGCAGTAGAACAGGTAAATGTATAGCAATGTTTTTTTTTATAAAATTCTCTTCAAGTCAATGCTGACCCAGCAGCCCCTGTGTTTTCTTGGACAAGTATGACTGGAAATAGATTGCCAGGCCTTTTCTTTCTAGGCAATGGAGGGTAAAGTGACTTTCCCAAGGTCACAAGGAGCACCTGTAGGAATCAAATCTTGATCTCCTAGGTGTTAAGCTGTTAGTTCCAACAACTAGGCTACCCCTCCAATCCAATTTTTCCCCATCCAAAGTAGAAAGATTAGGTGACATGCAATGAAGTTACAGTGTAACTCACTGGAAATGGGCTGGGACTGGAAATGGGCTAATGGGGGAGGGGAGGAGAGTGCTGCTGGCCCTGGAAGAAAACTAGGAGCTAGGGCTACAAATGGTCTGATGCAGGGGGATGGGAGAATAGGACTGGAAGAGAGCGGATACTGAGAGGGTCTGCCAGGGGAAGGAGGGGGGCAGGAGGGGAGATGACATGGAGGAAGGAGAGAGCTGGAAAGGAACTGATATGGGGGGGGGGGAAGGAGGAGGTTGGAATGGAGCTGACACCTGGAATGTACTGAAGGGGCACTGGAAGGGAGCTGACACTTGGCGATGGGAGTGGTAGGTGGTTGGGTAATGGGGAGGAGGCTGGAAGGGAGCTGACATGTGTGCATGACACTAGAAGGGGGATGGACAGAGGATAGGGTGACTGGAAGGCAGCTGACTTGGGGGGGGGGTGGCACTGAGAGTGGACATGAGCTGATACCTGGGATGGTATTTGGACTAGAAGGGACTGGACAGTAGGGAAGGAGGGGAACTTGAAGGGAATGGACACTAATGGCAGTTGTGGGAATGCAAGGTGGTTGACATTGGAAGGTACTGGGAGGGGAGGACTGGAAAGGGGGCTGATACTGGGTAGGGTTAGTGGAACTGGAAATGGGCTGATGGAAAGAAGTGAAGAAAACAAAAGAAGAGATAAGAAATGACAGATTGGCCATAGACCACAGAAAGAGAGTTAATAGAAGACAGGAAAGCAGAAGCCTCAGATCGGGACCAGCATGATCAGAGAATAAAATGGTCAGACAACAAATGTAGAAAAAAATAATTTTATTTAATTTTGGTGACTGGACTTTGTGCTATCTTTATATTTTACACATTATGGGGAAACTGCATCTCTTATTTATCTGATGTTGCACTACATGCAGAGTCTGGCTTCTTGAGGTTTCAGTTTAAATTGTGTCTACTTTTTTTTATTTTTACTTTAGATTGTGGTTACTTATTCTGTACTTGGTGAGGGTCTGTGTTCTGAGTGTGTGACTGAGGCCAGGTGTTCTGTTGACATGGAGTTTGTACATAAAGATCTATACTGTACTGTAATAATTTGACTTGTTCAGCTTTTCAAATAGGTTTATGGATGTTCCAGGGCCCACTGTAGTATTTACAGCGATGCTTTTTTGAATGGGCTCCTTATGTGAGTTTTGGAAGTTTGTGCTGATATGGTATGGTATGGTAGATTTGCTCTTTGTTATAGGATTTTATATTAGGTCACAATATGCCTGGTACTGGAGAATGTTTGTTGTTGCTATTGTTGTCATTGAGATGAATGCGATGATTAGAATCAGATATTGAGTTCTGTGGGTGAATGTCCTGGTTCGGCTCTGCACCCACTATGGATGCAAAATATATGTTGAAAAAGAAAAAGCAAGAACCATAACGTAGTTTATAACAACAACATAAAAATGAGTTATAATTTAGTTTTAGAAACTGTGTTGTGGTTCTCGCTCTCTTTTAGTTCCTTGGTGTGCAGAAATCTTGCATTTCCTCCATATCATCTAATTGGCTTTTTGGTTTGGTTCAGTCCCTGATTGGAGTTCTGAAAAAGCCCCGCCCCCCTCTACCAGGGGGGCACCATCTCATCCTTTGTCTCAGGCAGCAGAATGCCTTGAGCTGCCCCTGCCCTCACCTCCATGTCCAACTGGCTCTCTGCACTCCCTTGTCCCACTGCCACTTTTTGTGTTTCCTTGGTGGCAGTGGTGACAGTGGCAGCAGCGGAATGGACATCCAATTAATAAAAAAAGAACACATGGGTCTTTCCAACTCCACACTTGCATGTAGGTCTGATCCCTAGCTCTTCTGTCACCTGCTTGAATAAGAGGAGGGAGAGACCAGACCAGCCATTCAAATGCAGATCTTTGCAACTCCACACGTGAATAGTTAGTCTGGTCCCTCCCTTCTCTGACACATCAGAGGAGGGAGAGATCAGACTTGCATGCAAGTGTGGAGTCGGAAAGACATGTGTATTGTTCTTTTTAGAATTGGATGTCTGCTCCTCTGCTGCCATCGCCCCTGCTGCCGCCAAAGAAACACAAAAAGTGGCAGTGAGAAAAGAGCAGGCAGTGTATGAAGGAGCCAAGGCCTGCAGTCCCAAATGTGCCCCTATTTCTTTGAGACCTGTGCAGCTGCACCACTCACACAGGGCTAGGTACTGCCCTAATATCATTATATCAGCTATTGAACCTTTTAATCTTTGTGGTGGATTTTGTTCTTGCTTTTGTAAATTATTATTTCATTTCGTATTTATTTTGCAAAATAACCTGAGCGTAGATATCTGCTACTGTAATTTCCCTGGGACTGTGCTGCAATAGCCGGTTTCATTGTCTTTTGGGCTATTACTATGCATCTCTTTTGTTTTGTTTTTTACAGGTTCATGGAAACACATAAAAAATTCATGCTGCAATACAGTTTCTCACTTCTCTAACCAATGTAAAAAATAAAACAAAGGTTTATGCTATCTTTCTAGTAAAAACAAAGTTTTGAGGTGCTTTAGAGTAAAGTTTGAAATATTTTTCTCCTATCGTACCGCTACTTAATTATAATATACATGACAGTGATTAATGTCTTCTGTACAGATAAATTATCCTTGGGAATTACTTAAATAATTTTTAGATAGTATCTTGGGACATAATTACGCAAGTGTTGTGTATCTTGCAAATGATGCAAATCATGGTTCTGTGAACGTGCAGAAAAACAAACCTGAAGAAACTGTGCAGAAAAAGAAGGCCTGCTTAGAGGGAATTTCTTGACATCAGAGACTGCAATTCTGAATCTTTTAAGCAGAAGCACTACCAAAACAATAAACAACTCATTTGGCAAATAAGACAAACGTGGGCTCGATACACCCAAACCAATTCTGGTCTCTAGTTGATATTTTTATTTTGTCGACTATCAATTGCTGCAAAAACATATTCTAGTTAAAAATGTACATTAATCAGAGCATTAAAAAACAATTTGAAAAGCATAGAAACATAGAAACGTGATGATAGAAAAAGACCACATGGCCTTTTTTACCTTTAGAGATCCTCTGTGTTTGTCCCATGCTTCTTTGAATTCAGATACTGTCCTCAGCTCTATCACCTCCACTTGGAGACTATTCCACGGATCCACCATTCTTTCCATAAACAAATATTTCCATATATCACTCCTGAATCTATCTCTTTTCACCTACATCCCATGTCCCCTCATAGCAGAGCTTGCTTTCAATTGAAAGAGGCTCTCCACCTGTGCATTTATGCCACGGAGGTATTTAAACATCTCAATCATATCACCTCTATCCCGCTTTTCCTCTAAAGTGTACATACTAAGATCCTTAAGTCTGTCCTCATTTGCTTTATAATGAAGACCACTAACCATTTTAGTAGCCACCCTCTGTACTGACTCCAACCTGTTTGTATCTTTTTGAAGGTGCGGTCTCCAGAATTGCACACAAAACTCAAAATGAGGTTGCACCAAAGACTTATACAGAGGCACTATCACCTGCTTTCTTCTGCTGGCCTTCCTCTCCCTATGCAACCAAGCATCCGTCTAGCTTTTGTTGTCGCCTTTTCTACCTGTTTAGCTACTTTAAGATCATCAGTAAGACTGCTGCAATCTGGTTCCCACACACCTCTCCTGCCCCGTCTCTTGCTCCATCCCTTGCAGGTTCCACCATCACTGTAGTACCTAAGCTTCGCTACCTTGGGGTGTTTCTTGATAGCGCTCTCAGTTTTCACGATCATATCTCTCATGTTTCTCGGTGCTCTTTCCTATGTCTTCGGCAAATTCGTGCTGTTCGTCCCTTTCTGTCCACTCAGGCCCTCACTACTCTTCTCCTTTCCTTGGTTATCACTAGATTAGACTTTTGTAATACTATTTTCGCCGGTCTCCCTCAATCCCAAAAACACCGTCTTCAATTGATCCAAAACACAGCTGCTCACATGATTCTCCACGCTTCCCCACGTGACCATGTCACCCCTCTGCTTTATCACCTCCACTGGTTGCCACTAGACTACCGGATATCATTCAAATTTCTCACTCTAACTCACAAAGCCATTTATCACTCAACTCCTGCTTACCTTTCGGATCTATTAACTTACCATAACCCCTCCCGCAGTCTTCGGTCTATCCACATTAACCGTCTTCACCTTCCAGCACCTTCCAAAGCTCATTTGCAATCCACCAGAAACTCGGCATTTTACTATTTAGGACCCTCTCTTTGGAATTCCCTCCCTACCTACCTACCTCCGAACAGAAGAATCCTATCCCAAATTCCGCTCCCTTCTCAAAACTCATCTTTTTTCATTAGCTTTCCCCCCCTGAAGACTTCTTACTGTTTGCTGTCTGTATTTCTTCTGCCTTTACTTTCCTCTTTGCTATCAATTATTGTAATTTCTTTTCTTTTTAACCATTGATTTTATTTGTAAACCGCCTCGATGTTATGGGAGGCGGTATAGTAAATATGAAATAAACAAACAAACAATAAACAATCAGACACAACCATGCCTAGGTCCCTTCAGCCGCAGGTCCCTGTCAGAGAACCTCGGATTCTTTGAATGGGAAGCCATCTTAATGTGTGGTCCTGTGTTGCTGACATCAGACATCATGCATGCACATTGTAATGATCGTTGTCTGCATGTGTTCCTATACTGTCGCCACAGCATGCTAATGATTCCAACTGCGAGGTGGCCAATATACACAATTCCTGCACTGTGAACCACTTCAGGTAGTCAACCTGAATAGGTATCGAAAATATTGTGTGTGTGTGTGTATGTGTGTGTATTTTCATGCCCCTGCCACTACATGCCGCTTCCCAGTGATGCTGCAGCTCTGGATGTTCTGTCAAGTGTAATCCCATGTAGATTAACAGAAGTGTCATACCAACCTATGGAGCTGACTGTGACTGCATAAAAGTGACATATGACAGCATTGGGACCTAAACTCACATCCTCTGCTTTGAGAAACAGTGCCACAACCACTAGGCTACACCTCCTCTTGTGAGGAGGTAACATCCAGAGATTGATAGCTCTGTGCCATATACTAGCCAAATCATCAGCCCAATGAGGACACAGCCTGGCTTCCCTCAATGTAGATGTGGGAGTGAATGAGGTGAGGAGATGTAGAACTGAGCCATTTGAAAACATCAGTAGCTGCCAACCACTTAAGTGGATCCTCCTTTTCATGACACATACCTTGTCAATAAGATGAGTTAGGCTGCAGCTGAAAGGTGATGGACACTGGAGTCATCTGCAAACATCAGCAGATATGGGAAGAGTACCAGAAGCATGCCAACATCCCCCAGTGGAGTTATTAGGGTCCTGGATACAACTGAAAGCCTGAATGCTTGGCAACCAAGAGAACAGAGTTCAATTCTCACTAGCACTCCTTGTGGCTTTGGGCAGCTCACATACCCCTCAGTTGCCTCAGATAAATCCAATCAATGTTCCTTTTTAATGTACATTATCTAGTTTATGTTAAAATGTTAACTGCTTTGATTGAAAAGAGAAAGTGGTCTAAAAACATGTTGCTTGAAATAACTAAATCAGGAAAGTCACATAACAGGAGGGCACTTACCTTAGCCGTTGTGTAGGGCATGATGCATACGGTATCTCACGTCTCCATGGTGTCATCAGCAGGAAAGAGGAAGCTTGGTAGCTCCAATGGACCCACTTATACCTGCAATTAGGGCAACACCCACGTTGTGTGCGTGCACAGATGGCGTGCAACATCATCACCCGATAATATAAAAGGCAACTGGTAACTGTGTTTCAGTATCCAAGGAGCTGGAGAATGAGAGGACTGCCTGGAGAGAGAGATAGGAGTTTTTGAAGAGTTTTGGTGGTGGTGGAGGAGGAGTGTTGATGGTGGAGCGGTGTTGGTGGCTAGGTGGTATTGGTGGCAGTGGCGGGGTGGTATTGCAGACTGCCACTTTAGCCTCATCCCAAAACCCCCAAACGCTAGTTCAGGAAGAACTCAAAACCAGAGTTTACTCAGCATTTCAACCCACAAGTGGAAGAGTATCCAAGCAACGTGCCAGAGAGTTTCTCAGTATATGGACCCACATTATGGAACTCTCTCACTAATACCCTGAGGGATATCAAAGACTGAGGGAACTTCCAAAAAAACCCCAAAAGACCTTCCTATTCCAGGAATACTTTAGCCCTGGAACCTGAACAAAGTGTTCCACTCCAAGACAATCCCTTGTTGCTTCTGTTACACATAGCTACTGTTGTACATAGTTACCCTGTTACCCTGTTCATCTGATTGTTCATTTTTCAATGTACCCTTGAAGTTCAATGTAAACCACTTTATAATATAGAAACATAGAAATATGATGACAGAAAAAGACCACATGGCCTATCTAGTCTGTCCTTCCATATCAACAACTATAACAGTCCCCTTTTTTCTTTTAGAGATCCTCTGTGTTTGCCCCATGCTTTTTTAAATTCAGTTACTGTCCTCATCTCTACCACCTCCACTGGGAGACTATTCCACAGACCCACCACTCTCTCTGTAAAGAAATATTTCTGCAAATCACTCCTGAATCTATCCCCCTTCACCCTCATCCCATGTCCCCTTGTAGCAGAATTTGCTTTCAATTGAAAGAGGCTCTCCCCCTGAACATTTATGCCACGGAGGTATTTAAACATCTCAACCATATCACCTCTATCCCACCTTTCCTCTAAGGTGTACATATTAAGATCCTTCAGTCTGTCTTCATATGCTTTATAATGAAGACCACTAACCATCTTAGTAGCCACCCTCTGCACGACTCCATCCTGTTCACATCCTTTTGAAGGTGTGGTCTCCAGAATTGCACACTATGCTCCAAATGAGGTCACACGAAAGACTTATACAGAGGCACTATCACCTCCTTTTTTCTGCTAGCCATTCCTCTCCGTATACACCCAAGCATACTTCTAGCTTTTGCCATTGCCTTTTCTATCTGTTTAGCTACTTTAAGATCATCAGACACAACCACGCCCAGGTCCCGCTCTTCTTTAGTGGACAAAAGTACTTCACCCCCTATACTATATTGCTCCCTTGGATTGCTGCAGCCCAAATGCATGACCTTACATTTTTTAACATTAAATCCCAGCTGCCAAATTCTAGACCATTCTTCAAGCTTAGCTAGATCCCTCCTCATGTTATCTACCCCTTCCTGGGTGTCTACTCTATTGCAGATTTTGGTATCATCTGCAAAAAGGCAACCCTTACCCGACAGCCCTTCCGCTATATCACTAACAAAGATGCTAAAAAGAATCGGACCAATGACAGATCCCTGGGGCACACCACTGGTAACATCCTTCTCCTCAGAGTGAGCCCATTTACCTGTACTCTTTGTCGCCTCCCACCCAACCAATTTCTAACCCAAGCAGTAACTTTAGGGTCCATCCCTAGGGTGCTCAGTTTGTTTATAAGTCACCTGTGAGGAACAGTGTCAAAGGCTTTACTGAAATCTAAATACACCACATCCAGGGCTCTCCCTCTGTCCAACTCCCTGGTCACCCAGTCAAAGAAATCAATCAGATTTGTCTGACAAGACCTGCCTCTGGTAAATCCATGCTGCCTCGGATACTGTAATCCGCTGGACTCCAGAAACCTCACTATTTTCTCTTTCAGTAGCGTTTCCAATAATTTACTCACCACGGAAGTTAAACTAACTGGCCTGTAGTTTTCAACCACATCCTTACTTCCGCTTTTGTGTAAAGGCACCACATGAGCCTCTCTCTAGTCCTTTGGCACCACTCCCGACTCCAACAAGGCATTGAAAAGGTCAGTCAGTGTAGCTGCTAGAACGTCCCCAAGTTCCCTCAATATTCTATGATGTATCCCATCTGGTCCCATCGCTTTGTCTACTTTAAGTTGAGCTAGTTGAGCTGAAAGGCAGTATATAAAAACTGTTAAATCAATAAATTGTCACTAATCTTTGCAGGCTTTTGGGATTAGGTATCGCATTCTCACCACATCCTGGTGGTTACTCTTAGTTCCTCCAAGATATCCTGAAACTGAGCAGACTGTACACACAGGAACCCCCAGGTCTTTGTAGATGCCCTTGTACCCAGTTGCAGTTTGCTCTGTAGTGACAATGGCTTCTCAGATGGTCTGTTGTAGCTATTCTCTGTTCTCCCTTGTCAACCGGGCACAGAGAGTGAATGTGGACAGTGTTACCATTGTAAACAGCATGCCTTATGTTTATGAACATATGTGTTTTATGATATCACCATTGCACGATATTGTAATGCAATATGTCGGTGTTTCTTCTGGTCAGACTGATGTGGCCTTTTCTTGGACACTGGCATTACTCATGTGCTAGGAATATCTCCATTTGTGGCTTATGTCATACTATGTATTCTTTTGGGTTTTCTATGTGATGATTTGAGGTGTCAGATATATGTGCAGTTATAATTGGAAGCCATGTCCAGGGATATTTTATTATCTTTCCTAGTGTATTTAGTTATTGTGGTTGAATCTGTTGAGCTGTTTTGGCTCCTTTGTTTTGAAGACCTATGGTTCCTTTCTTTTTTGGCTTTGTCTATAGATAGAGGTGGATACTTGTACGTTTGAAGCTTCAGTTTATTCATTTTTTATTGTTTATTATACCTTTTTATTGTTAGTCTTTCAACCTGTTTTTTTAGTTAATAATTTTTTTACATTGTTTTTAGTAGGTTTATTTATGGTGTGACAATACCTCCATCGCCTCCATCTAAGCAGGTGGGTCATTCTTTGCACTCATTTATTTATTATTATTGTTTTACTTATGATGTTTTAATCAGTTGTTATGTCATATGTTTTTTTCTGTTTTTGCTTTGCCTATCTTCTTCCCAGCTTAGTCAGCATCTTTTGAATGGTTCCTTATAATTGACACCTCATTTTTAACCATACTTCATCTGTTTTAGACAGTTTTATGCCTTTTTGGAATCTTATGAAGATTCATATTTGTATGGTTATTTATATGAGAATGTTATAAATGTTTATGTATTTACATTTGTATCTTTATTTATACTATTTATGCTTTTATATGCAATATAAATTTGTAATAACTGTTAGGATTGTTTTCCTCTTTATCTGTTTTTGGACTGCCACTGTTGTTGCCTATTTTTTGTACCCTTGTGGTGGGGATCCCTATATTTTTATGGACATATATGAGACAAACCGGCTAAGGCTGGTACCTCCATAGTAAAATAATAACATAGTATATTTATTTATTTTTTTTTTATTTGTGTGCTTTTATATACCGCCCCTTCCAGAGATCAATGGTGGTTTATAGGTAACAAAAACAAAACTGGTGCATTAAACTTGTGATAAGAACTAGAATAGAGTAATTACATTGAACTGAGTTATGGAGTATATACAAGTTTGATTATGCTTACTTAACGAGACCATATTACAAATTTGATTATGCTTATTTACAGTCATGATATTACATTTAACATATTTACAAAGATGTATGTACATGGGATTGGTATCAGGCAGTGTCAGTAGCTAATGTTAACTGGGTGGGTTCTGAATGTGAAATGTGCTTGGTGTTAGTTGTGGATATCTTGTTTCTATTTTCTGAATTACCAAATTATTCTGTGAAGAAGTGTGCCGTTTTTTTTTTCCTTTTGGAAGTCTTTAAGATCATTGATGGTTCTTATCTTATCTTGAAGGGCATTCCAAAGTATTAGTGTGAAATGTGTGAATGCTTTGTTGCTAGCTGAATGGTTTGTTTTTCTGTAATTAGTCGGGACTATCAAGGTATTTTTGTTGCATTCTCCTCTAGTTCTTTCAGTAGATGGGATGCAAATTAGTGAGGATAGAAATGAGGGGATTATTTCCTTAATGAGTTTGAAAGTGATTGTGAGGATTTTATATTTTATTCGGCTTGCTATGGATAGTCAATGTAATTTGTATAAAATTGGCGTGATATGTTCTGTGCTGTTTCTCTTGAAGATGATACGTGCAGCTACATTTTGGGCCATTTGTAGGTGGTTAAGGGTTTGTGTAGGAAGACTATGTAATATATTGTTTGAAAAGTCAAGGTAAGGAATGATCATATGACGGCAGATAAAGACCAGTATGGTCCATCTAGTCTGCCCAGTAATTCATTGTGGATAGACTGAAAATCCAAGTTGCAACAGATGTGTCTGTCAAATCAAGCAAAAACTTAATAGCACATTTTTCCACATCTAGACGCTGTCTCACCTCACTTAACAAGGACACTAAGCACATTTCTATACTGTGATGTTCACAGAAGCCAAATTGTGTGGGTGAAGAACATTAACTTTATTGAGATAATTCAGAAGCTGGAAAAGAACGGCCTTTTCTGTAATTTTAGATATAAATACTGTATTCGAAACAGAATGGTAATTACCTGAGAGCAAGAGGTCTAAAGTGGGCTTTTAATACTAATGGCTGGATAAGAGCCTCCTTCCAGCAATCTGGTAGATACCCTGCAGTCAGGCTGACATTTACTTTATCAAGAATGACAGCATATAATCCCATCTCAGAGTTTTTAACTAAAAAGGAAGTAATAGGATCAATATCTACATCTATTTATATCTATGTATCTGCATTAAATGTGCATATTGTATGTTTGTGCATGAATTTGTGTTAATATAGGGAAATCAACAGCAGGGGTGGCCCAAGGGTGATGCAGGGCCATGTGTAGAGACTTATTGTGGGGCCTCATTTGCATAGCCACTGGACCTCATTTGCATAAATTTAATTTATTTTAAACATATATGCTGCCCATCTAAAATTTTAGGCAGCTTTCAAAGGAGCACTTCACAAGTCTCTTATTTGTCCTGGCAATGACTTAGGGACATTTTTACTAAATATTAATATGCATTAAGTGCCATGGCACCAATAGAAATAAATGGGTGTTGCTGCACTTAATGCACATTCACAAATGTTAATGTGTGCTAACTTTTAATAGACGTGTCCCTTAATGAGTGTCTCAATACTATTTGCATGGGCAGTGAGGATAAAGAGAGTACCAGATATCTACATTACTATACTCCAGTGTCAACTGCCAGGCACATTAGGAAGTACTATACACCCTGCTCATTTAGATTCCATAGCAAACCGGCCGTATCATAACATCACTACCAGGACTCACAAAGCACAAGACCCTACCTATCACAAGGCAACACTGCAAATATTAAACCAATACATCTCCTACTGGGAAAAGAGAACAAGTGGGAATGTCACATAGAAATTATACGGACAGAATACTGCAGCTCGGTTGCACATGCAAAACATAGTCCATCACCAAACATAGAACAAGGGATCACAATTTAGAAATACGAAGATAATAGTTAAATTGGGAACTTTAAAAGCCAAACTTGGAATGTACAACAACACTGGAGAAATACAACTATACATTAATTTCCTCTTGTACTAAACAAAACACAGAATGTTAGTGATGCACATTTCCCAGAGCTGACATATTCCTGTTAATAAATTCAAAATAAAATAGTTTTTTCTACTTTTTGCTGTTTGGGCATTTTATTTTTCAGTTGCAATTGTCACCGTCACTTTCTTCTGCTTTCTTTGTGTCTTCTGCTAACTCTCTGTTGTCTGCTATTTGTCCTTTGTTCTCTCTTTTAGTTTTTCCATTCTCTCTCTACATCTGCCTCTAACATACTGATCTTTCCCCTTTCGCTCTTTCCTCCATTTCTTTCTTTATTCCTTTTTCATCCACTCATACTTTACCCCTCATCTTCACTCCCCAATTACTCTCCCAGTACTCAGCCAATCATAGATTTTTCTTCCCTAGCCACACAAATATTTGTTCCCCTCTCCATCCTCACTCCCCCAGATTCTTTTTTTCTCCTTCCAGTCGCAACCCTACCCTCTTCTGGTCCTCCCCTAGCATCAGCTCCCTTCTAGTTCCAGCCCCTCCCAGCATCCACTCCCTTCCAGTCCCATTTGCCCATCCCCTGCATCAGCCAATCTCCAGTCCTAGTCCCCCCAGTATCAGTCCTCCAGTCCCTCCCAGCATTTGTTCCCTTCCAGTCTCAGTCCCCCATTCCCCATCCCCAGACCATTTGCAATCCTAACCCACAGTATCAGTCCTCCTCCGATCCCTCCCAGTATAAGATCTCTTCCAGTCCCCCAGCATCAACCTATTTCCAGTTCTAGCCCCCAGTATTAGTTCCCTTCCTGTCCCAGTCCCCCATCCTCAGGCCATTTCTGGTCCTAACTCTCCAGTTCAGTTCTTTTCCAGCCTCTCCCAGCATCCGCTACCTTCCAGTCCCAGTCCCCCATCTCCCAATATCAGCCCATTTCTAGACCTGACCCCCCCATTCCCGTTCTACCCTTAGTCTCCCAGTTCCATTCTAGCTCCTGTTCCCAATCTCATTCTAGCCCCCAGTCTCCCCCTGTTTCCATTCCCATTCTAGCCTCCAGTCCCCCCCCCCTCTGCCACACACCAAAAGGGGCCCTGCACCTGATTGTCTTCAGAGGGAGCCAGGGAGCAGGGCCGGCCCGTCCATTGAGCAAGAATGTTTTTTGCACAGGGCCCCGCGTTTCAGGGGGCCCCGCGCAAAGAATATTCTGCTTTTTTCAAAATTAAATTTAAAAAAAAACGCTGGCTGCGGGCTTAACAGAGACGCGAGGGAGGCACTCTCCCTTCGCGACTCTCAAAGCCGGCATGGAGGGGCTCAGCCGTCACGGAGGGAGGGAGGGAGGGATTCAGCTGGGCAGAGGGGGCCCCGCGGGACAGTCCATTCTGCCGCTGCCACGGCAGCAGCGGCAGCGGTAGCAGCCAGCGTTGTTTTTTTTTTTTTTTAATTTTACTTGAGCCGATGAGGGGGGGTAGGACTGGGAATGGGCTATGGGGGGGCTAGGCCTGGAAATGGGCTGGGGGTTTAAGACTGGAGGTGGGCTGATGGGGTTAGGACTGGTAATGGGCTGTGGGCTGTTGAGGCGGGGTTAGAACTGGTAATGGGCTATGGGGGGGTTAAGACTAGTAATGGGCTGTGGGCTGATGGGGCTGTCTGGTAATGGGCTAGGGGGGGCTAGGACTGGAAATAGGCTGTGGGGCTTAAGACTGGAGGTGGGCTGATGGGGTTAGGACTGGTAATGGGCTGTGGGCTGATGGGGGGTTAGGACTGGTAATGGGCTATGGGGGGGTTAGGACTGATAATGGGCTATGGGGGGGGCTAGGGCAGGAAATGGGCTGATGGGGAGGGGTTAGGACGAGGTGGGCTGATGGGGTTAGGACTGGTAATGGGCTGTGGGCTGTTGGGGGGTTAGAACTGGTAATGGGCTATGGGGGGGTTAAGACTGGTAATGGGCTGTGGGCTGATGGGGGCTGATGGGGGCTGTCTGGTAATGGGCTATGGGGGGGATAGGACTGATAATGGGCTATGGGGGGGCTAGGACAGGAAATGGACTGATGGGGAGGGGTTAGGACTTGAGGTGGGCTGATGGGGTTAGGACTGGTAATAGGCTGTGGGCTGATGGGGGAGGGGGGTTAGGACTGGCAATGGGCTATGGGGGGCTGACTGGAAATGGGTTGATGGGGTTAGGACTGGAAGTGGGCTGATGGGGGGTTAGGACTGGTAATGGGTTATAGGGGGGGCTTAAACTGAAAATGGGGTGATAGGGGGTTAGGACTGGAAGTGGGTTGATGGGGGGGCTAGGACTGGTATTGGGTTGGGGGGTTGCTAGGACTGGAAATGGGCTGATGGGTGGCTAGGACTGGAAATGGGCTGATGCAGGGACTAGAAGGGAATGGATGCTGGGTGAGGCTGGAACTAGAAGGGAGTAGATGTTGGGGGAGGATTAGAATGGGATGGGGCTGGAAAAATGGAGAAGGGAAAATATTTTGTGTGAGAGGGATAAAAAATCTACAATTGGCCGGGTATTGGGAGAGGAAGTGGGGATTGAGGATGGAGGGGTAAAATTTGAGTGGATGAAATAGGAATGAGGAAAGAGCAAAAGGAGAAAGATTAGTATGTTAAAGCAGATGTAGAGAGAGAATGGAAAAAAACTAGAAGAGAGAAGAAAGCATAAATGGACAGCAGACGATGGAGAGTTAGCAGAAGACATGAAGAAACCAGAAGAAAGTGGCTGGAGCAATTGCAGCTGAAAAAAAATGCACAAAAGGTAGAAAAATATCTCTTTATTTTGAATTTATTAATTGGAATATGTCAGCTCTGGTAAATGTGCATCATTAACGTCTGCGCTTTGTTTAGTACAAGAGCAAATTAATGTATAGTTTTATTTCTACAGTTTTGTACATTCCAAGTTTGGCTTTTGGGATTCCCAGTTTAATTATTGTCTTCCTGTTTCTAAATTGTGATTACTTGTTTGGTGATGGTCTATGTTCTGCATGTGTAACTGAGCTGAGGTGTTCTGTTTATATAATTCCTATTTGACATTGCCACTTGTTCTCTTTCCCCAGTAGGTCATGTATTCTTGTTCTCTGAAATGTATTGGTTTAATATTTGCAGTGTTGCCTTTTGATTGGTAGAGTATGGTGCTTTGTGAGTCCTGGTAGTGCTGTTAGGATACGGCGGGTTTGCTATGGGTTCTAAATGGGCAGTGTTTGTAGTAGTTCCTAATGTGTCTGGCTGTTGGCACTGGATTATAGTAATGTAGAAATCTTTTAGTCTTTCTTTATCCATACACTCATTAAGAGGCACGTTTACTAAAAGTTAGTATATGGTAACATTATGCAAATATTTATGCAAATGAGGCTCCTTATGCAAATGAGGCCCCGCACCGCGTCTCCGCACATGGCCCCGCACCCCCCTTGGGCCGCACCTGCCAGGGAGGCTCAAAGCCCCAGCTGACCTCTGAACAGCCACAGGAGTAAAGAGTGGCATTTGCCTTCTCTCCTGCGGCTATGATAAAAAGGAACCCACCAATGTGCTGAGTGCTGGGTTAGACATGCCCCTGTTTAACCTCCCAGCACTCAGCGCACCTCTGGGTTCTTTTTCATCACAGCCACGGGAGAGAAGGAAAGAGCTCAAACTCTCTGCTATCCGCCCGATATTAAAAAACAAAACCCTTAATGGAAAAGACCCATCATCATATCGCCCGATTGCTAGTATTCTATTTATAACCAAAATCATCGAAAAAGCCGTTCAACTTCAACTCCAAGATTATATAGACACCTCCGCTCCCCTTGATGATCACAAATACGGGTTCTGTCCTTTCCATGGCGTAGAAACTTTACTCTTAGCTCTAACTGATACCCTCATTAAGGGCCTTGACAACACAAAACAAGCATTCATTCTGGTATTCCTTGATATATCCGCTGCATTTGACAGCGTAAACCATCACATACTCATATCAAGACTCAACCAGATAGGTTTAAAGAAAACTACCCTAGACTGGTTTAAATCTTACATATCTGACCGGTCACAATATGTAAAATTAAATCAAACCTCATCACCTCCATTTCCTCAAGAACAAGGAATACCACAGGGATCTGCCCTATCGGCCCTTCTATTTAACCTTTATCTACAACCAATATGCACCATATTCCGAAAACATAAGATCAATTTCCACATATATGCGGATGATATTATGTTATTTTCTGCAATCAACGTACATGATCCCAACTATGATAAAATAACAAACTGCCTCATAGAAACCGATAAATGGCTTAGATTAAACAATCTGACCATCAATTTAAAAAAAAACTGAAGTTCTCTTTACAACAAGAAATACAAATTTCTCACCACCAACAGACATCAAACTTCTAAATTTTACCCTTCCAGTGAAAGAAGAAATTAAATACCTAGGAGTCACCCTTGACAAGACTCTTAGCTTTACAACTCACATTAAGAAAATAACAAAAACAATATATTACAAACTTCGTTCCATTCCACAGCTGAGGCCTTTCTTAGAATATGATGATTTTAGAACTATCACACAAGCCTTAATAACCCCACACTTCGACTTTTGTAATGGAATACTTCAAGGTATAACAAAAAAGAATCAAAAAATTCTCCAAATGGCCCAAAATGTTACCCCAAGAATAATTATTAAAGCTAAGCTTTCAGACCACATTACCCCGATTCTTTACTCTCTTCATTGGCTACCCATCTCCAGCAGGATTCAATATAAAATATTGATAACTACTTTCAAATTAATTAATAATATTGCCCCATCCTATCTATCCACTCTTATCCATAGCCCCCCTGAAAATAGAATACGACGAAGAAGGAATCTTAATACCATCTTAGTATCTGACATTATAAAGAAAACCAAATATACAACAAGCAACAGTGCCTTCTCCTTTGTAGCACCAATCCTATGGAATAACCTTCCAGATCAATTAAGAGAGATGAAAGATATTCAAAAATTCCGAAAGGATCTAAAAACATATTTGTTCACTCAGTACTACTCTAACTCCGTTTACGACTTAACTATAGCCTCCCAAACTCCATAAATCGGCATGAACATACTCACTTAAATCGACTCACCACAAATTATGATAACCCAAATGATGATGAATCCTTAAATATGTATATATGTAAAATTTTTAAATTGTGTACATAGTTTTAAATATTTTTATTTTATAAAACTTGTATATAATTGTTTTCGGTTTCATGTATCTGTTACAGTTGCACATTGTTCAATGTAATGTTCCATGTAATGTTATTTGATAATTTTTGAAATGTTCTCTGTAAACCGCTCCTGATCTCTGGAAGGGGCGGTATAAAAAAAATGCACAAATAAATAAATAAATAAATAAATAAAATGCCACTCTTTACTTCCTTGGCTGTTCAGAGGTCAGCCCGGGCTTCAGGCCTCCCCAGCTCCCTCTGCAGCTGGTCAGGCATGGGGACCATCGAGGTGCAGAGCTATGTGTGGGCAACATTCCCGCACAATGGATGGGCAGGCCCTAATCAACAGTAATGCTAACATGCATGAAAATTGTATACAGATAAAGGGGCATATTTACTAAAGAGGGGTAGCAGGAAGTATGGGGCTGAGCATGTAGCTAATGAGTTTTTTTCATCCAGAAGCACTCTTTCAGAAGCACTAAAAGCACCATGTTACCTGAAGAGTGTGCAAAAAGATGAGGTTAGGGTGGAGTTGGGGTGGAAATTTGGCTGGTGCAGCCACATTAGCATAGATGCCACTAACGTGGGTGCAACAAGTGCCAGCCTCCAACTAGGTGGTAGTTACACCCACCTTGCTAGCATATCGTGAATGTGAATTCTAGCCATGAATCCCACATGGTTTAAATACCATAACCATACTACTCATATTCATACCAAAGCAAGATAGCAAATTTCACATGCGAACCAGATGCCCGCCTAGGGCAACACTATCGAAGGGGTGGCATGGCACGGCTGCCATGTCAGTGGAATACCATAGCCTGACAGACACAAAACCAGTGCCTGCAGCACATAAGTGTACCAGCTGAGAGAGTGGGCACAACTCTACATACACAACAATGGATGTCTTGACAGTATGTAGGTCATGTCCGCATATGTATAGATAGATGAAAAGACTGCTGGTGTGATCATCTGTGAATGAGATGGGAGATAGGGGACTGTGCTCTGTGAAACAGCAAGGCCACATAGCCGGGAATGGAGACAGTAGAATTCAGATGGGGCACAGTATACAAATGTAGTGGTCCAAGGAAGGTTTGGCACCAAACTCTGCTGTCAGACCAGCATCTCCCCTGCATGGGTGATCACATAGTATTTTATTTTTATTTATTTATTTAATTTAACTGGGTTTATATACCACTTTTCACCTGGTCAAAGCAGTTTACATTGAACAAATACTCGGCTGCATAGAACAATAAAGAACTATATACAAGCTGAGCTGGTAACAATTTAACTATTTACAAGAGATAATTCTGACATAGTGCTATAGCTATAGTGTGGATCATTGTCTGGGGAAGAGTTGAGTAGTTGGTCCATAGTGCTCAGTAAAAAGGAGGGTTTTTAGGTGTTTCCGTAAGGAGAAGGGGTTGTTGATGTTTCTTATAGCATCTGGTAAGGTGTTCCAGTGGGATGGCACAAAGAATTCAAATGCTCGACGTAAAGTCTGTTGGGAAGACTTTATCATAGATTAGGGTATGGTGAGCTTGCTGTTTGTGGAGGATCTTCGGGATTTGTCTGGGGTGGGAGTTTGCAGTAGGGACTGGAGGTAGGTGGCTAGGTGGGCATGTAGTGCTTTGTGAGTTATGGGTAAGGATTTATATCTGATCCTGCTGGGGTGTGGTAACCAGTGGAGCTGTTTGAGGATAGGGGTGATATGGTTGTGTTTGGAAGCCATGTGGCAGTGTACATGACAGTTTTTAAGTGGGAAAAGGGTGGCTTGTGGAAGGCCCTGATAGATTATGTTACAATAGTCTATATGTAGGAGACTGAGTGCTAAAAGGGTTGTGTGGAAGTCTGCTGGGTTGAGAAGTGGGTGGAGGCGTTGTATGGTTTTAGATTTGAAGAATATTGTTTTGGCTGTTGCTATAATCTGATCCTTGGAAATTAACAGCTGATCAAGAATGATACCAAGGTATTTTAGCTATAGGTGGACGTTTATTTGGATGTTGTCTAGTGTTATTGAGGAATGGGGGAGGGGGTGAAAGACGTGTTTTTGGTAATAAACAGAGCTTCTGTCTTTTTGTAGTTTATTGATAGGTTGTTTGCCATAAACCAGTGAGAGACATCTGAGAAGTAGTTCTGTATTTATGTCTATGATGACTGTTTTGTGTGGAGTGGGCAGTTCAGCATAATGTCATCTGTGTAGATGTGGAAGATGACATTGTGCTCCTTGATGATCGTACAGAGGGGTTTAATATACAGGTTGAAGAGGGGTACAGATAGTGTGGATCCTTGAAGTACTCCTTCTGTTTGTAGGTAGAGTTTGGAGACGTTGATTCCCAATTTTATCTACTGGTGTCTGTCTGTGAGGTAAGACTGGAACCATCTTAGAACTGTATCTTGTACGCCATATGATTGGAGGCTTTGAAGGAGTGTGTAGTGGTCAACAGTGTCGAAGGCTGCGGAGATGTCCAAAAGTATCAGAAGGAAGGCCTGGGACCAGTCTTGGATGCCTTGTATGAGTGTGTATGAGGGATGTCATCAAGATTTCAAATCCATGCTGGGGCAGAAACCATGCTGTTGTGGATCCAGGAGGTGATTTTCATCCATATGGTCCTGTAGCTGTAGTTGTATGGCTTTTTTGATGATTTTCATCAGGAATGGAAGGCTGGCAATGGGTCTATAAAATGCTGAGTTCGTGGGGTCAAGATTGGGTGTCTTCAGGGTGAAATGGATGGAAGATAGTTTGAGGAATTTAAGCATTGTACCCTGCTGTAGAGATTCATGAGTAATTTTAGCTAGTGTTGGACTTAGATATATTTTTGCTGTTTTATTTATTTTTTATTTTTTTATTTATGCATTTTAAAGAAATACACAAGTATTAAACACCTGTTACAGAAAAGAAAGATAAAAAAATTAAGTGAGGGAGGTGCAACCAACCACCACTTATCTGATACAAAAAATACATTATAAACACTTTCACTAGCCCACAAAAATGGGGAGAGACCAAGTGCACAAAATTAAGGAAAATGTAAAGGAAATAAGACACAAAAAACAGTCCAGCATATTATCTAATATATGGATCATCAACTTCCTCTATGTAGAAGGAAGGTCTATGGAGTCTATCGGCTGCTGCGAAGAACCCCCACTTTTTCCCACAATAAACTGTGTCAAATGAGCAGGTTCAAAAAAGGTATAATTAACCCCAAGATATTTGATTAAGCATTCACATGGGTAATGTAAGAAGAATAAACCCCCTAATTGGAGAACTTTAGGGTGCAACAAAAGAAACTGTTGACAAAGTTTCTGAATGGATTTAGAGACATCTGGAAACATCCCAACCAACCTTAAAGGGTTGATTTCTGGCTCTAAAGTACAACTTCAGCAACCAGTCTTGATCAGGCTCAAGAGCCATAGTCAAAAGCAGTGTAGCCCGTGGAATGGACTCAGGGTCCGAAGCCTCCAGGAAACCAGTTAGATCCAATGAATCCATTGGGGGAGAATGAGCCGGCGAGGAAGCACCATGGTCTTTGCGCTTAGCTGTAGGTAGATAAAAAATTATTGTCAATGGAGGAATGGACTCAAAAGGTATTTTCAAAATGGAAGTTACATAACAATGAAATAACTCCTTTGGCGTGACTGCAGGAATGTAAGGAAAATTGAACAAGCGCAAGTTCTTTTTACGAACAGTATTCTCCAGTACTTCCAATTTACCATGGATGCTCATTAAATCTTTAATAACAGTACCTGAAAGTGACACTGTCCTCAATTTTAAGCTTCAACTGGGCTACCCTGGAGCTCAACAGAACCATGTCCTGCTATTTTTGCTGCTTTAATCCAGTTGGTTGAGCATGGGTCAAGAGGGGAGGTGGTGGTATTGAGTGATGTTCAATATTTGCTCTATGTCCTTATTGGTGATGGTGTGAAAGGTGGTCCAGAGGTTGGGGTGGGGTTGGAGGTTGATAGGGGTGGTGGAGGAGTGGGCATGGATTGAGAGTGGTTGGAGCTGTTTGTAATGTGCGACTAATTTTTGGTGGTTGATGGTGGAGGCGTGGTTGTGGTTGGATGGTGGTTCTGTAAGGTGTTTTACAATGTTGAATAGTTCTCTCGTCAACTGAGGGATCAGCTTTGTATGGTAGTCTCTTTTGGCTTTATCTGTGGCTGTGTCATAGATCCCAAGTAATGTTCGGTAGTTGTTGAGATCGTTGTTCTGGGTGGTTTTCTACCATTTATGTTCTAACCGCCTTAGATTGGTCTTTAATTTCCTAAGGGTGGAGGCATACCAGGGGGGTTTGCAGGTGTGTTGGTTTCTGTTTGGATCATGTTGTTCGGGTGGTAGTCCAGTTGCTTTTTTAATTACATGTTTCCAGATGTCTGCGTCTCTTAGTCCATTTGCCTAGGGGTTGAGTTCCACAGATCTTGGGAGCTGTTATAGGTTCTCAATGGTCTGTGATCCTTCAGTTCTTTCAAAACTCAAGTTCTTCAGCAGGGCGATTATTTGGGCTGCCTATATCCATGGGGGTGTGTAGGGATACAGTGATGTGACCCTAGAAACCTTTCCATTGTAGGAACATAGATGTCCTTTGTGGATTATCTCCCATCCCCCTTTAGCAAAGATTAGTCCATGGGGGGTATCCTATGTAGTGGCCAAGGTGTTACATCTGGACTATATGTGCCCCATATGGTGGTGGAGTGGATGGTAGCCCCAGCTATGTGGTCTCTACATTGGGCATGCAGATCTGCAGATTTTAACATCCCCCTGCTCCTATATGGATGCAACACTTCTCAATAGCTAGGATACTCTGCAAGATACAGACATTTAAAAAAAAAGTGACAGAAATCAGGTAACCTGGCCACGGAAACCTAGGTAAACATGCACCCTGGTGGATTTAGGGTGAGAGGAGTTCATAAGGCTGTTTTACAGGGCGGTCACTGCTGACACCCTGCCCTTATCCATCTGGGGCCCCCTGCTCCTTCAGTTGCTACACAAGAACCCTTTCTCCCACAAATAGTGCTGCATCATGGTCACTGTGCATGGGTTTGCTTTCCTGATTTGCATGCCCCACCTTGTGTCAATTTTGCCTATCACTTTGAGCTCTGCAGCGGGAGTTGTCTATTCCTGGGTCAGCCTTCTCTTTCCTTCACTGCCCACTTAGTACGTGCCTTGTTAGTGAGGTTGAAAGCATGTGTTGCTATCTACTTTCTCTGCAGTGGTCTGGTTGTCAGTGCCTATTGCCACCCATAACATTGCATTTTTAGCACGCAAGTACAGAGTGCACCTAGCCCTTGCCATCATAGCGTGCATGTGCATTGGCCACACATTCACAGTAACCATGCTACTGATATGGTTAGCACCATATTTCCTCCCTGATGCTGCTATACCCCCTGCTTTTCCCATGGCTGCTATGACCCACCACGGTTCAATCATGCACTAACCATGCGCCAGCCTCACACTACTCATGTGACTTTAGTAAACGTCCTTAAAATAGTTATGCTAAAGGCATTAGCCAACACCTGCTTAACCCTGGAATTACCGAGATTTGTTTGCACACACTGAATACCGTTGGGGTCATAAATGACCCCACGACGAATTTTAATTGTTAACCATGAAAAATTTAAACTAAACAGACAAAATATTATTCCGAATTAATTATTTATTATATGAAGGTTAAATGTTTTGAAATTTAATGCTTTATTGTAAAATTACATGAAGAAGAGTTGCCATGAAAGCAGTTTTTGCATGCACTTGATGAACACAGTAAAGTACTGCAGTCATTTGCATGAGACACAGACAATTTCTGAATGTTCTTTGCAAACATTGTGCTTGCAGGAGGTGCAAACTATGTTGCTTTTCTTGTCTTTTTCTCTGAAACAGTAGTGACACCTTGCCCTTTTCTTTGGGATCCCGACATTGCAAACAGCATCAGTGGCTTCTTCAATGCTGGAAGAAGTCTCGCTGCAATTACTCTGAAGCAGCTGCTTTCCTAATTCCAAGAGGAATAGACGACGTCTGTGCTTTGACTTGGACTGCCATTCTGGATTTAGTGACATCCAAACAATGAAGGCATTCAAAGCACTGATGTCCAACATGTTGTAGAAGATTGTCACTGGCCAGCGTCTTGTCATTCGTTTTGTGGTATTCGTGCGCAACATTTGATCTCCCGTATCTACTCCACCTTTACTAGAATTATAATCCAAGATCATGCGTGGTTTTTTTGTCTGTACGTGTGTTATCTACTTCTTCTTGATCATGCAAACTGCTCAGAAGAACAACCACTTTTCCTTTCTTCGGGCAATAGGAAACCAGAGTGGCGTCATCGCGAAAGGTAAACAGTGAAGTGAATACCTCTTGGCCCTTTGCTGTTACAAATTCTGGAGGTAATTCTTTTCTGTTCTTTCGAATTGTCCCCAAAAGTGACATTTGTTTTTCTAGCAATTTCCTTGACAGGGATAAACTGCAGAAGAAATTGTCAACAGTAACATTTCTGCCAGATCGCGTCAATCCTTCAGTGAGTTGCAGAACAATCCTTTCACCCTGATTCTGTTCCCTGTTTTGTCTGAGTTCCCTTCCTGTATATACTTGAAGACACAGAACATATGACGTTGCACTGTCACACAACATCCATAGCTTTATGCCATATTTCCCAGGTTTGCTGGGAATATATTGTCTGAATGGAACACGGCCACGAAATGCAAGCAGTTGCTCATCCACAGTAACATTTTCACCAGGACCAAAGGCGTCACTTAGAGTTGCTTCCCAGGTATCGAAAACGTGTCTTATTGGCGGCCATATAGGATCATCATTGCTCCTATGATAACATATAGTGTGGGTAATATTTTTTCTTTTTTCTTGGATCATATTGGGGGGATATATTTTGTGGTCTATTCCAAGTAATGTTTTTGCTTTTAGGGCTATCTATGTACTTGTAACTTGATAGTCCTTTTTGGGATATTTCTGTTTACTCTTTGTCTGATTCAACTTCAGATTGTTGGCTCAGGATTGTATTGTATAATCTTATAAAAAATAAAATTAAAAAAAAAAATGTGTCTGATTGGAGCAAGCTTATCCATGCCTCGTTGTTCACATCTTTTGGTTGCATCATCAAATCTGAGAGCACAAGAAATTTGCTGAAAACGGTTACGGACCATATTTTTTCTGAAAACAGAACGACCATCTTCAAGGTTCCACAAATGAACTATGGATTCATTTTGTGACTTGTACATGCCTGAGAGGATCAGAAGTCCAAGAAAACGTTGAAATTCTCCGTCTGTCAAATCTTTCCAGGTGTCGTCATAAATGTGTCTTCCTTGTTTCCTCGTCCACATCATGATTTCATTGAATAAGTTCTTCCTCATGAACAAGCGGAATGCTGCGAGAGGGCCATCAACATTTCGTACAGCATACTTTGTAGGACCTTGTTGTACGGGCATGACATTAGCTCTGGCGTATCTTCCAGCAGCTTGCTTTATAGGTTTCCTGTTCCATGATGTGGCATTCTTAGATACATAGGCTTCAATGGCAACATTTGTGCTTATAGTTGATGACCTCTTAGCTCCTCTATGACCACAACTAAGATTCTTCACAGATGATACTGACACCGAGGATTCCTGCCTTCTTCCCCGTCTAGCACAGCCTCAACCTTTGCCTCGACTTGTAACTTGACTCTTTGCTGCAGGCGATGTTACTGGCTCAACATCAGTCTCACATTCACTTGGTGACCAACTGCTGTCGCCATCTGAATCATGACTGTCATCATCAGATTTATCGCCCAAACTTGGCTGATATGCTTCTTCACTTGCTGAATATGCTGCATCATCAGATGACTCAGAGCCGTCACTGTCAGCATCTCGTTGCAATATTTCTCTTACTTGGGCAGTTGAATACTTTTGTTTTGACATCATAAACAATAACCTAAAATAAATAAACAAAGATAAAGTTGAATAAAATGCAAAGCAGTTTTACTATAGGTGTACAATAATTGTGATGAACGAGCTGAAAGCCTTTAGATTTCATCGGAAATAATGAGAGAGCGTATGATATCAATTACAGAAAATGTGTAATTTTCATAAAATAAGAGTAGAAAAAATAAATGATACATAATTAATGATAAATACCTTTGTCAGATCAAAAAATTCACAAAACTGCAAATTGTATCATGATCCAAACCGGACGTAAGCAACTGGGGTCAAAAATGACCCCAATGGTACTCTGTGCTGCAATTCATCACTAGCGTCACCTAGCGGATGAAAATTATTCCTCTCATGGCACAATATAAAGAGAATATTGACATGTGAAAAGTCATAAAAAGATTGCATTCTTGAACAACTAGTTTCCAAGATACGCGTTGTGAAACTTGCAATGGGGTCACTTTTGACCCCATCGGTACTCCCAGGGTTAATGCTTATTAATGCACATTTAACATAGACGACATTAGCAGTAATAGTATCTATATAGGACCTTCAATAACCTATGAAGGAATATAAATTATACAGTCTTCTTTGAGGTAAAAAGTTAAATATTTTTTGGTAGAACAAATCTTCTGTGAGTTACCTAATTGTGAATACATTATTTTAAAATTGTGCACAGAATAGAATTTTTGAAGTTTGCACTGTTTTATGTACACACCCAAAAGAAGTCCTCATTACCATTATAATGTCATGGTAGAGGTCACTAGCTGGCCCTGAGATGGATTGTTTCAAATTACCAAGGGAATTTCTACTTGCATTTTTAGATTTACATATGCCCTGCTGCAAATTTTATGGCACATCTCATGTGCTGGTGAAGTGTGAAATTCATTTTGAATTCCCAGTCTTTAAGGTTCAGTATATAATTCTTAATTATGTAAGGTATTTTGTATGTATTGTGCATGACTTAATGCTTCCAAGGGGGTTAGACTCAAGAGTTACATCAGGTAACATTTCTTCACAGAAAGTTTACTGGAAGCAGAAGCAGAAAACAGAAACAGAATTCAACAAAATATAAAGTCGAGACTACTTTTGGATCCTGATCCGCTTAGTATCCTATGTATTTGCTTACCGTACCCCTAGATTTATTCTTGTATTCAGCTGTTGTATTGTCTAACTAGATTGTAAGCTCTGATGAGCAGGGGCCGTCTTTTACATGTGCCTGTACAGTGCTGCGTATGCCTTGTAGCACTATACTAATGATCACTAGTACTAGTAGTAGTAGAACATTAACTGGAGTCTATGGCACTGCAGTAGGGATAATAGTGAGCAAATCGTAAGGTCCTTATCATGAATGATTCTTAGCTGTCATCATAATCACATTTCTCCGTTTCTATGAAGTCAAATATATTCTAATTGCAAACAAAGCAGCTATCTGTGAACAATGTGAAAGATTTAAAGAATGTCCAAATTCTAGGTACCACCTTATGAAGATACTGCCATGCTAAAAAAACCAGTGTGATGAGACCTGTCTAGTTAATAAGTTAAAAATGTACAATTGTTTAAGATTTTGATTCTGAGTATGCGAGGAAAGCAATTTTCAGACCCTGCAGGAAGCCAGAAAATCATAAGTACCGTACTCTGCGGTGTCCATTTGAAAATTCAGAGGTACCAAGGACTGCAACTACATATTGTGACCCCGCTTCTTTTAGTGCCCTCTAGCAAGAGCAGGTAGGGTTTAAGCGGGTTGTTTTCTTCCTGAACAGCTACTCTACAAGTTCCTAAAGCAAAGCCTCTTGGGATATGTAGTTTCTTTCACAGTCCAAGGAAGAGTAGTGTGACTTCAAAAAGTGGTTAAAGCAACAAGGATTTATTTCCCCTCCCGGGGCGTATTTTCAACAAGGAAATAACGGTAACAACACCAGACACCTCTGGCAAAAGGACAAAGTAAAGTTTCCAACATAAACAGCTTTCTTCAGCACAAAACCATTGCTTCTCAGCAAACAGAATGAAACAGCTCTGTTTTCCCGGCTCTGTACTTTTTATCTCAATACCTCTGTACTTCTCTGCAAGGCATACATTCAGTGCAGGGATAATACTTCATCAGATATTGTAAACGTACAGTCCATCATATCTTCAGAGACACTTTCAAAACCTGGCTCTATTTCCATTAAGTCCTCCTGAGAGGTAGGAAATGTTTGTATCGTGGTTTCTTGGGCTCCGCCCTTCCTCCCTGCTTTAAGCTTTGTACTATATTCTTGAATCATATATTGCTTAAAACAGTCCTTTTCATTACAGTCATTATAATCAATGCCCCAACCTTCTGGGTAAGTAGAATCACCTTGATTATAAAAATCCCAGCCTTTGGGCTTAACTCTGTGCTTGGCTGCAAAAGGTTTTCTCTGGGCTTTGGACCCGGTAGTGGAATCTCCACCTACTTTGTGCAATGAGTGTTGAAACTGCCTTCCTGGCTTCCTCTCCTCCTGGTAATCCCCAGGATATTGCAGACAGCCTGGCTTGCTTCTGCCGTATCCTTTTCTTGAATAAAGCTTTGTAAAAGGTTCTCCTTTTACCTTTGGACTCAGCTCTGGCCCTGGGCTTGGAACCTGGACTTTTCCCTGGTTCTTCTCCTGGGTTGTTAGCTGGCTTCTCACCGGAACCCTCAGCTGGCCTTGTAAGTAACCTCCTAGCTGAGCCTGTGCTGGAACTTTCTCTGGAACTTCCAATGGACACTCCCTTCCAGCTTCTAAGGAACTCCTCCTTCCAGTTTCTAACGGACTTTCTCTTCCGGCTTCTACTGAACCTGTTCTTTTTCTCCCTGAGGCCTCTTTTTGGTATCTGCCCTTTAGGGTAGTGCCTGACTCCTCCCCCTAGCAAGTGCTCTGAATTAGCTCTTGAGTCCTGAGCTAACCGGTAGCAAGGGCGTGTTTCTTTCTCCTGTGCTCGGTTTCCCTGGTAACTACCAGCCATGTGCTTTTGTTTATACTCCAGCACTGCCCCTGATTCCTCCTCTTTGGCTCTTTCTACAGGGCTGGAGGAATCCACCATGTCACAATATGTATATTTGGTAAAGTATGCTTCAAGCTTTCCTGCTGTGTGTATTTTATCTCCCATGTCCTGACCCTGCCAGTGCCTTGCCTTTTTCCTCTCTACCAAAAATACATGCACTATGCTGTGAAATGATGTGCCCTACCTTTGTCTGGAGAAGGAAGGGAAATTTCAGCATAATGAATTTACTGGGGTATCTGCTTAGTTCCCCCAGGTATATTCCTTTAAATATCAACCATCTTATGTCTTATCCATTCCTCTGCGGTGGAATAAGTCCCCTGTCTAACCCAGCAACCCTGGACACACAGGGCCTTCGCCAGATTAGCTCTGTACGTCCGGGTTGGGGGTCACACCTCCAACCCGCCCTTGCTCCTCCTCCGGCCTGGCCCTTCCCGCCCTCATATAGAGCTTCCCTCACATCTCATCAGTACATATGGGGAGCTCTGCACTCAGAATCGTGTCTAGGGTAATAGCAGGGGCTGGATGTCCATGTTGGATGCCAGCCCCTGCTATTTGGGATCAGCATGACCCCCATAGTCAATAATATAAAAGTAGTAGACTCCAGCACTCATAATGAATTAACTACAAGCATAAAAAAATGCAATGTGTGCAGGCTGATTAAAATTGTTTGAAATGCCATCATTTGTTTCCTTTGCTGGACTAGATTGGCATGCTGCTATGTAATAGAAATATAGAAAGCAGTTTTGAAATAGCCTGTGTAGTCACAAATCATGCAGGTGCTTTTAACATCTATATTTAGGAAGCTTTACAAAACCAACATTATGTCTGTTGTGAAGAAAGCCTTCAGGTAACTAAAACATTAAATAACCCTCTGTAGAAATTGGTAAAAGGGGCAATATCTGGAAAGTAGTATGCATTAATGTCTGTGGTATGAGAAATAATGTTGAGGCTTTAATGGAAGAGAATGACTTGGATTTAGTGATGATTACAGAGACCTGGTTCGCAGAGAACCATGACTGGGATGTAATTATACCCAGATATAATTTATTCAGAAAGGACAGGATAGGAACAAAAGAAGAAGTCACTTATATGTAAAAAAAATAATAGTAAAGCTATAGAATTTCAGGACTTACAAGGGCAGGAGGAGGCACTGTGGGCTAAACTGGAATGAGGGAATGGAGCAGCCATTTATGTTGGTGTGATATGCAGATCTCCTTAATAGGCATTAAGTGAATAGAAATGTAATTGAAAATATTCAGAATATTGCTATGAAAGGAGATGTGCTGCTCTTAGATGATTTCTATACGCTGAATATTGACTGGCACATCCTTGATGCAGTGCCATCTAGAAGTAAGGTGATCCTGGATTTTCTACAGGGAGAACTGTTCTGGCAATTTGTATTTCTGATGATATAGTGGGTGATCACCTCACATCCAGTGATGACTGGATAGTGTTGTTCAGTATTAGGACAAGAGCTGATAGAGTCCATTCAAAAGCAAAGGTCCTGAGCTTTAGAAAAAACTGTCAAGATAGGACAATACCTCAAGAAGCCAATAGCAGGATGGGAACAGCTGCTGTATATAGAAAGCAGTGGGAAAAACTGACAGAGGATATGTTAAGGCAACAAACCTTTTTACTAGCAAAGTAAATAAATGTAAAAGGAAAAGGAGGCCACTATTGTTTGCAAAAGAAGTAGCAGAAACGGAGAAAGGGGGTAGCCTTCATAAAATACACAAGATCACAGAAAGAGAAAGACAAGCACTAATATTTGGAAATGCTAAGAGAAGCTAGCAAAGTAGTAGGAAAGCAAAGATACAGTAAAAATTGAAAAAAAAAATAGCCAATGCAGTAAAATTTGTAGACAAATGTTTTTTTTTCAGATATGTTAGTGAGAAAAAGAATTGCAAAAGTGGTATTGTTAGACTCAAGAATGAAGGGGAGGAATATGTAGAAGTTGATGAGGATAAATTAGACAAAACAATGGGGCCAGATGGGACACATCTAAAAGTACTGAATGAGCTTAGGGAAGTTCTAGCAGTTCCACTGAGCTTTTCAATACTTCTTTAGAGTCGGAAGTGGTTCCAGAGTGCTGGAAAAGGGTGTATGTGGTACCTCTATACCAAAGCAGAAGTCAGGATGAGGTTGAAATTACAGGCCAGTTAGTCTGACCTCTATGGTGAGTAAATTAGGAGATATGCTAGAACAGAAGTTAGTGAGGTTTCTGGAATCCAATGGATTGCAGGATTTGAAGCAGCATGGTTTTACTATAGGCAGGTCTTGACTGATAAATCTAATTGATTTATTTGACTGGGTTACCAGAGAGTTGGATCGAGGTAGAACCCTAGATGTTGTATACTTAGATTTCAATAAAGCCTTTGACACTGTTTGCACAAAAGACTTATAAATAATTTGAGTGCTTGAGGGATGGACCTTAAAGTGACCAACTGGGATAGAAATTGGTTGAGTGGGAGGTGACAAAGAGCACAGGTAAATGGAGCTCACTCTGAGGAGAAAGATGCTAACATTGGTGTACCTCAGGGATCTGTCCTTGATCCAATTCTTTTTAACATTTTTGTAAATGATTTTTCAGAAGGGCTGTCAGGTGAGGTTTTCCTCTTTGTGGATGATACTAAAATCTGCAATAAAATAGACACCCGGGAAAGTGTAGATAACATAATAAGGATTCCAGCAAATGCTTGACAAAGGGTTAAAAGATGTCAGCTGAGATTTAGTGCTAAAAAATACAGGGTCATGCATTTGGGCAGCAAATATCAAAGAGAGCATTACAGTGGAGGTAGTGAAGTACTTCTGTCCACGAAAGAAGAGCAGGACCTAAAAGTGAGTGTCTCTGATGATCTTAAGGTGGCTGAACAGGTAGACAGGAGGCTGGGTGCACAGGGAGAGGAATGCCCAGCAGGAAGAAGGAAGCGATAGTGCTTCTGTATAGGTCTTTAGTGAGACCTCATTTGGAGCATTGTGTGCAATTCCGGAGACTACCCCTTCAAAATAATATACTACTACTATTACTATTATTAATCATTTATATAGTGCTATAAGGCATACCTAGCACTGTAGAAGAACATATAGAAAATGGGCCATAGTTGTTAGAGCTTATAATCTAATCAAGACAGACAACACAATATAAAAAAAACAAGGGGTTCAAATAGGGAAAGGAGACACAAGGAGAACCTGGGAATTAGGATCGAAAAGCAGCCTCAAAGAGGTGAGCTTTTAGCATTGATTTGAAAAGGGGGAGAGATGAGCCCTGATGTATAGATCCAGGCATAAGGAACAGCAAGGTGAAAAGATCAAAGTCTGGAGTTGGCAGTGGAAGAAAATGGCATAGAAAGAAGAAAGCCAGAGGAAGAGTGGCGTTCACGAGGAGGGGTGTAGGGACAGAACAGACAGGAAAGATAGTGAATGGCAGTAGAGTGAATGCATTTATAGATCAGAAAGAGAAATTTGAATTGGATATGGAAATAGAAGGGGAGCCAATGAAGTGATTTGAGAAGAGGGATTATATGAGTGTATTGGGGGTGGCAGAAGATTAGCTGTGCAACATTTTTCTGAACAGATTGAAGAGGAGAGAGATGACTCTGAGGGATACCAGCAAGGAGAAGGTTACAATAGTTGAAATGGAATGTGACCAAAGAGTGGATAAGAGTTTTAGCAGTGTGTTCAGGAGGAAGGGGCAAATTTTGTTACTCTTACAGAAAAAGAAACGATAGGTTTTAGCTATCTGTTGGATATGTGTGGAGAAGGAGGGGGAGGAGTCTAAGAAGACCCCAGTGTTGTGAGCCCAGAAAACAGGAAGCAGAAGAGTGTTATCAACAGAAATAGAAAAAGAATGAAGGGGGAAGGAGGGTTTAGGGGAAAAATAAGAAGTTCAGTCTTGGCCTTGTTCAATTTTAGATGCAGTGAGACATCCAGGCAGCGATGTCAGATAAACAGGCAGTGATATGGGCTTGGAGTGTAGGAGAAATGTCAGGTGTAGATAGATAGATTGTGAGAGTCATCAGCATAAAAATTATAATGAAAGTCATGGGAAGAGATGAGAGCACAAAGGGACTGGGTATAGAGAGTGAAAAGGAGAAGGCCCAGAACAGACCCCTGGGGTATACCAACTGAGAGAGAGGGATGGCAGTAGAGGAGGATCCACCAGAGCAAACACTGAAAGAGTAATGGGAGAGAAAAGAAGAGAACCAGGACAGCATAGTACCCATAAAACCAAGAGAGGACAAAGTGTTGAAGAGAAGGAGGTGGTCAATAGTATTAAAAACAGCAGAAAGGTCGAGAAGAATGAGAACTGAGTAAAGACTCTTGGACTTAGTCGGGAACAAGTCAATGGAGACTTTGGCAAGAGCCATTTTAGTAGAATGAAAGGGACAAAAACCAGACTGGAGTGGATCTAGGAGGGCTTAAAATGGGAGAAATTCAAGGCAGCAGCAGAGAACTGCAATGTTCAAGAAGTTTGGAAATGAAGAGAAGTAAGGAGATGGGTTGATAATTAGAAGGACAAGTAGGGTCAAGTGAAAGTTTCTTGAGGAGAGGTATAATCACAGTATGTTTGAAGGCTGCAGGGAAAGTTTCATTGGAGAGTGAAAGGTTGAGAATATGTGAGATGGAAGGAATTACAGAGGAGGAGATGGGTGGAGACAGGATCAGAGGAAAAGGTAGTGAGTTTAGATGAGGAAAGAAGAAGAGAAGTTTCCTCATCAGAGATTTTTGAAAAAGAATGAAAGGGTTGAGGGGAAAAGAGGTTGACGTTGAGGGGAAAGTTTGTATTGAGGAGGGGGAACAGTGGATGACAAAGATTTAGTGGGGAATTGGAGTTTAATCTTATGGATTTTGTCATGGAACTATTTGGTTAGATTTGGGCAGAAAGAGAAGGAGGGATTAGAGGCGGAGTCACCTTAAGAAGAGAATTGAGAGTTGAAAAGAGACAGTGGGGGTCAGAGACAAGAGAGCTAGTCAAATGGATAAAATAGTTTTGCTTGGTGAGAGTAATGGCAGACTTGACGGAAGTAAGCATGAATTTGAAGTGAAGAAAGTCAGAAAAGGAACGGGCACAGTAGCATAGGTAGTGGGCAGTTGAAGTTAGTTAGAGCTAAGGTAAAGTGCGCCTCACAGGATGTGGTATGGGTGGAGCAAGAGTATCCAGAGCAGAGAGTAATATTATAGGAATGTATAGCCTTATCAACAGATTTAGAGGACAAAGTGGAAGAAAGAAGTGAAGAGACAGTGGATCCATAGCATGAAGATTCCTAAAAAGGTAGGAGGAGACTGGGTGAGATTGAGGTGGGGAGTGATGAAGAGTGAAGCTTAACAGGTGGTGGTCAGATTAGGTAAGAATTGAGGTATGGAAATTAGAGGGCAAACAGAAAAGAAAACAAGGTCATGGCAGTAGCATGGTGATGAGAAGGGGCAGAAAAGCAAAGCAGGAGGTTGTATTAGGAGGTAAGGTAAATGAGCTTAGACACATAGGGGTCAAAAGGGTTATCAATATGAAAATTAAAGTCACCAAGAATAAGGGAGGGGGATGAAGAATCCAGAAATAAGAAAAGCCATGAGTCAGAGTCAGTAAGAAAGGTAGAAATGGACTTGTCAGGGGGTCTATAGATCAACTATAATAAACTTCACCCATATGTAAATAAAACGTTAAATTAATTTTTTTCTTTTTTTTGTTAATTCGTGGCTTTAATGTGGTCTCAGATAAACGGCAAGTTTGTAGCTCTTTTGCAAGCAACTCGCTGCAACACTTCTTTTTGGGTCAATAACTTCCACCCAAACCAGTGCACGTTTAACATCAATGACCATAGCCAACTTTTTTATCTTATCAGTTAATATTGCTTAATTATCTTATTTTGTTTGTTTTTCAATATCAGGTTGATTAACATCATACCCTTTAATTTATATAAAAATAGCGTTTGCCATTCTACTTAGCTTATGTAGAATTGCATCGGCCACTGTCCCATGTTTTACTTTATGCAACCACAAATGTTACTATATCCCCGACGCCTCAATCTCATCAGCGCTTCGGCGTTTCTCCGCTTGGGTTTATCAAGGGGGATGGTGTCGTTTCTTCTACGGGACTTATATCATCAAACAGTGTATCCGTTTAGCATTCTATAAAGATACAAAGCAATGTCATCTAATTAAAATTATCATACTAGATATCAAATATCTCACAGTCTCCTACTGTTTCTATATCATGATTCAACTGACCAGTTTGCATCTTCGGTCAGCTCGTTCTTTCATCAAAATGATCTCAACTTTTTCTTCCTGAAGACGCTTACGCATGCGTGTTAAACTCTGTTTAAATCCCTGTTGTGCTATTATCTGATTGGAGCAATCTCACACACACACGCAAACCAATCAATACTGACATTTAAGCCATCAGGTTGTACCGTGTGGAGATGATGAATCCACCATTGTTCACGGTATGATAATCTTTGTTCACGTGATTTCCCTTGGGACCCACACGATACTAATTCAATACTCCAGCATCTTAATGTTTCAAACTTGTGGCCCATAACCAGACAATGTTGAACAATCGGGGCTTCAAGCCGTTTACAGCGTAATCTACTCTGATGTTCCTGCATGCGTATCTTCAGTGTTCGAGTCGTTTTCCCAACGTATAATAGTAGACAGGGACAGCGAATGGCATACACCAGACATTTTGATTCACAATTAGTTTCGTGCCACAGATAATATACTTTATTCTTATGGGTAAATTGAGAAATCTCCAAAGTTACACTACAGATAGTACAGTGCCCACATTTTGTATGCATCCCTGTAGTATTAATATTGGTATTCCAGTTCAATGGTCTAAGTACTGCTGGTGATAAATGTTCTTTGAGACTCCGATTCCGTTTCCATACACATCTTATTGATGATTCTTTTAATGCCGGTATGGTTTCTAACACTCGTATATGCTTTTTTATTATTTTTTGAATTTTTGTGCTGACAGGTGAAAATGTTGTGACTAAATTAATATTCTGAGCATCCACTTGTATAGAATTTTTTTCTTTTTCTTTACTTTTGAGCAGCAGCTCTCTGTTATTATATAGAGCCCTGCTGTAGGCTCTTTGTACTAATTTCTGTGGGTATCCTCTGCTTCAAAAACTTTGTTTAAGATATTTAGATGAAGATTTAAACTCTGCTGTTGTAGAACAGTTTCTCCGATACCGGAGAAACTGTGAAACTGGTAAGCTATTCTTTAAACCTATAGGATGAGCACTACTGTAATGCAGGAGTGAGTTTTTATGTGTAGATTTTCTAAAAACTGTGGTGTTCCATCCCGCTGTATCACGAATAATTTTGACATCAAGATAGGTGATCTGTTGCTCATGACTTTCAAAAGTAAACTTCAGATTATTGTCACAAGCGTTTAACCAGCATACAAAATCCGTCAATTCCGTTCTCGACCCCTGCCATAACATAAATATATCATCGATATATCGATGCCAAGCTTTTATGTTAATTACAAAAGAAGATTGTGGCAGGAACTGCTGCTCAAAACTGCCTACATAGAAATTAGCAATCGAGGGGGCACATGTGGCCCCCATAGCCACCCCTGTTTTCTGAAGGTATATTTGTTGTTCAAAAATAAAAAAGTTCTCAAAGAGAGTCACCTCCGCTATTTGATGTAAAAACTGAATCTGCTCCATGGAAAGATCTCCTCTATCTTCAAGTACTTGTTGAATTATTTTATAAGCAGCTTCCTGAGGTATATTTGTATAAAGTGATTGAATATCTAACGTTACTAAAAGAATATTTGGCTGTGTCGCCCAAGGTGTCAGTTGTTGTAATACATTCAAAAATTGAGTCGTATCTCTCAAAAAGACGGGATGGTTTTCAACATTGGTCTAAGGAAAGAGTCTAGATAAATCGACAGTGGCTCTAACAAGGAACCCCTTGTTGACACTATTGGTCTGCCCGGGGGCCGTTGTAAATCTTTATGTACCTTTGGTACTGTGTAAAATTTGGCTATCTGGGGTGAAACTCTCTGCAGAAACTTTGATTCCTTT
The DNA here is from genome assembly GCA_033557465.1 of Ichthyophis bannanicus. Classification (NCBI taxonomy): domain Eukaryota; kingdom Metazoa; phylum Chordata; class Amphibia; order Gymnophiona; family Ichthyophiidae; genus Ichthyophis; species Ichthyophis bannanicus. The sequence goes on from CM066031.1 coordinate 1,434,759,796, forward strand.
GTAGAGAGAATTCTCTTTTTTAGAGCTTCTTTTATTAAATCATTAATTTGCCGTTGTAGCCGAGGTGTAGGATCAACTTGCAGCGGTTCATAAGTAATTCGATTTTGTAATTGAGTTAAAGCTTCTTGCACATAGTATTCCCGATCCAATATTACCAGGGCTCCTCCCTTGTCTGCCCGCTTAATCACTAAATCGGTTCTTGATTGTAATTGATGTAAGATCTGCATCTCATTTTTTGAAAAGCTGCTTTTACTTTTGGGACTACCTTTAATAACATTCTCAACCTCTTCCAATACTAACTCTTTAAATACTTGGATTCCTGCGGGCAAGGGGGTCGGGGGTGTCCATCTCGATTTTAAAGGCAACTGCACTCGGTTTAGAGACGGTGCGGTGGTCTGAGCTTCTATTTGTAGTTGGTCTGACTCTTTTATGGCAAAAGGGTTAGACAAAGAAAAATAGGTCTTAAGGTGTAGCTTTCTGATAAGTTCCATAAAATCTATTTGAAATTGAAAAAAATCAAACGTGATCCTTGGGACAAAAGAGAGTCCTTTATTCAATACTTCGTATTCTCCTTCAGAAAGAGATTTCTGGGAAATATTTATTACCAAAGTCTCTGTCATTTCTTCTTTCCACGATCCTGTCGTTTGTTGTTCAACTCGTCCGTTTTTTTCTTTCGTGTTAGCCGACCCTCTGTTTCCTCTAAAAAAAACATTTTTAGATCCTCGGCTAAAATCAGAACTAGTGTCATCTTCTGTAGTGTCACTGAACATGACTCGTTTTTTCTCCACTAATTTCCTCTGTGACTTTCTTTGAGTATTCTGCCAAGGATAGACATATCCCGTTGAATAATCTGCAGCATCTCGTTGCAGTTTCTTTGTCTTTTTTATCATTACTTCGTTTCGTAGTGAATCAAGTTGTTTTTTCATTGATGTTTGATGATTCTGAAATTGTTCTTCAGGTTCTGTCTCTTTAAGTTTCATCAATGATGCGTCTATATCTTTGGACAGTTGTTCCATTTGCATTTTAGCTGTGCTTATTATCAGCAACATCAAGTCTAGAGAACATTTATTTAAGATCTTATGCCATTGTTCCATAAATCCTGCGTCCATAGATGGTACTCGCGGTTCTTTATATATCCTCAAACCACGTGGAATGTGTCCTCTATTAATGTACTCTAATAATGAGGCCCGATGTAATTCCGTTCGTAACAACTTGATGTCAAAATTATTCGTGATACAGCGGGATGGAACACCACAGTTTTTAGAAAATCTACACATAAAAACTCACTCCTGCATTACAGTAGTGCTCATCCTATAGGTTTAAAGAATAGCTTACCAGTTTCACAGTTTCTCCGGTATCGGAGAAACTGTTCTACAACAGCAGAGTTTAAATCTTCATCTAAATATCTTAAACAAAGTTTCGAAGCAGAGGATACCCACAGAAATTAGTACAAAGAGCCTACAGCAGGGCTCTATATAATAACAGAGAGCTGCTGCTCAAAAGTAAAGAAAAAAGAAAAAATTCTATACAAGTGGATGCTCAGAATATTAATTTAGTCACAACATTTTCACCTGTCAGCACAAAAATTCAAAAAATAATAAAAAAGCATATACGAGTGTTAGAAACCATACCGGCATTAAAAGAATCATCAATAAGATGTGTATGGAAACGGAATCGGAGTCTCAAAGAATATTTATCACCAGCAGTACTTAGACCATTGAACTGGAATACCAATATTAATACTACAGGGATGCATACAAAATGTGGGCACTGTACTATCTGTAGTGTAACTTTGGAGATTTCTCAATTTACCCATAAGAATAAAGTATATTATCTGCGGCACGAAACTAATTGTGAATCAAAATGTCTGGTGTATGCCATTCGCTGTCCCTGTCTACTATTATACGTTGGGAAAACGACTCAAACACTGAAGATACGCATGCAGGAACATCAGAGTAGATTACGCTGTAAACGGCTTGAAGCCCCGATTGTTCAACATTATCTGGTTATGGGCCACAAGTTTGAAACATTAAGATGCTGGAGTATTGAATTAGTATCGTGTGGGTCCCAAGGGAAATCACGTGAACAAAGATTATCATACCGTGAACAATGGTGGATTCATCATCTCCACACGGTACAACCTGATGGCTTAAATGTCAGTATTGATTGGTTAGCGTGTGTGTGAGATTGCTCCAATCAGATAATAGCACAACAGGGATTTAAACAGAGTTTAACACGCATGCGTAAGCGTCTTCAGGAAGAAAAAGTTGAGATCATTTTGATGAAAGAACGAGCTGACCGAAGATGCAAACTGGTCAGTTGAATCATGATATAGAAACAGTAGGAGACTGTGAGATATTTGATATCTAGTATGATAATTTTAATTAGATGACATTGCTTTGTATCTTTATAGAATGCTAAATGGATACACTGTTTGACGATATAAGTCCCGTAGAAGAAACGACACCATCCCCCTTGATAAACCCAAGCGGAGAAACGCCGAAGCGCTGATGAGATTGAGGCGTCGGGGATATAGTAACATTTGTGGTTGCATAAAGTAAAACATGGGACAGTGGCCGATGCAATTCTACATAAGCTAAGTAGAATGGCAAACGCTATTTTTATATAAATTAAAGGGTATGATGTTAATCAACCTGATATTGAAAAACAAACAAAATATGATAATTAATCTTTATTAACTGATAAGATAAAAAAGTTGGCTATGGTCATTGATGTTAAACGTGCACTGGTTTGGGTGAAAGTTATTGACCCAAAAAGAAGTGTTACAGCGAGTTGCTTGCAAAAGAGCTACAAACTTGCCGTTTATCTGAGACCACATTAAAGCCACGAATTAACAAAAAAAAGAAAAAAATTAATTTAACGTTTTATTTACATATGGGTGAAGTTTATTATAGTTTGTTATGAGGTAATTCACTCGGAAGAAGTCCTATAGGGGGTCTTTAGATAACAACAATCTGGAGAGGTAGGGGATTAAAAATACAGATGAAGTGGATTTCAAAAGAAGAAAAGGAGTGACATTGAGGTAGAAGGAGGAGTTGAAATTGGCAGGAAGGAGAAAGCAGAAAACAGAAATCACAACTACAAGCCAGTGGCATGAGGAGTGTGGGAAAATTGGTAGCCGCTGTGACAGAGGGCAGCGACCGAAGCAGTGTCATTAGGGAGGAGTCGGGTCTCAGTAAGAGCTAGAAGATCGAAAGCGAGAGAGATAAAGAGATCATGGGTAAAGAGAAGTTTATTAGAAATGAAATGAGCATTCCATAAGGCACATGAGAAGGAAGGAATGGAGAAAGATATGGATGAGACTGTGGCAGTAGAGAGAGAAAGTAATATGCGAATGAGAGAAAAGTGAAGGCGGGCTGGGGTTGGGATTAATATCACCGGAACACAGAAGGAGAAGAAAAGAAGAGTGTGAGGGAGAGAGGAGACGGCATGGCAAAAACGAGGATGAGGTTGTTTTAGAGAGGAAGGAGACTGATGAATGGGAGGAAGAAAAAGATGAAGCTCAAGAACTGAGAGAATGGAGTTCAAAATGGGGGAGGAAATGGGGAAGGTAGGAAGAATGTGAAAAGAAGGAGGGGGGTTAGGTTGATGGAATGAGGAAAGAAGGTTTGGGAGAATCATAAAAAGGAACAAAAAGTGATGTGGAGCCATAACAAGGGAGGAGTAAGTCAAACTAAGAAATGGCAGTGATGGCAAAGTACAATTAGGAGAAAGAAGGGATAACGAGTTAGTAAGAGGCCAGTTCCATTGTGTGGTGCCCCACCTGTCTGGCCGGTCAGAATCGGGATGTGCTCTGATGCACCCAATTCTGATCCTGTGGGGGCTAGACATGCCCGCAGCATCAGAATCGGGACTACTGGCCTGGAGGTGCAGGCAGTGTCCCAATTCTGGCCTCCCAGATGTCCAGCAAATCCCCGGCTGGCCCAGCCTGGCTCCTGCATGGAGCGGCAGTGACATGGTGTTCTGTTGCCATGACACCATGACTCCATGCAAGAGCTGCAAACCCCAGCACACTCCACAAATGTCCTTTCCCCACTGCCTGACCCCCAATCGGGCCTGCCATGGCCAAGGTTGGGCTGTGGGGAACCCCCTCCACCCCTTTACCTCCATTTCCAGCCCCAGAACAATCCTGTCCCACCGTCTAAGGTGACTTATTCAACTCCCAAGATGGAATAAGTCCCCCATCTAGATTGCCGACCCCAGACATACAGGACCGATAAAAGAATAGGCCCTGTACATCTGAGGTCATAGCGCCACCCACAGCCTGCCCTCACTCTGCCTAATGACACTCCCTCCCACCCACAGAGCTCCCTGCACAGCTCAGCTCTACATACAGGGAGCTCTGTTTCCCAGATGCAGGTCAGGCGTTTAGTGAGTCTGGACATCCAGAATGGACATCCAGACCCTCTATTAGCTGCCCAGAATAGACCCCTAACAGAATAACTGAATAGACCCCTGAACCACGAATAAGCCGTATGCACGTACAAGTTGAACGTGTTCAGCACTTTCACATCTAAACACGATTCCAACAGCAAGGCACTTTACATGTACAGGCGAGATATATGGGCAATCTGGACGTAGGCGTGGAGGGGAGGAGCATGGGTGTTACCGGCCGCATAAACATCTAAACCATATTCTGACAAAAACATGTACGTCCATTTTGGATGTCTACGTCAGACCTGCTAAAACGTGGAATAACAGCCTATGTCTGTTATAGTAGCACTCTACTGTGACAACCTAGAAGAACATCTATGTGTAAATAAAGCAGGTAGCATAGCTGGGTATAAAAGGATATTGAACAGTACCTGAAGGAAAGGTCCCTACTGTAGACATGGGGGAAAAAAACTGCATACCCTGGGGGAAAGCAATGTAGCATGTTGCTATGTTTTGGGGATGCTGCACTGTAATTGTAATCCAGATTGGCCACCTCTGGAAATAATAATAGGCTGCATGAACCTCTGATCTGAATCAATATGGAAACACCTATGTCCTTATGTTCAGTTAGATGCAAGAGTATGCAGACTGAAGAAAAACAAACTGAACCATGTGGAAGCAATAGGGTCCAACGGTAGCCAGAATCAGAGGGACCAAAAGAAGGGAAAGAAACGGCACTGCATACAGACAAACATAGTATACCACTCTGTGCCCCACCGCATTCCAACAAGAGGTGTGACAGTGACACTACCTGTGTGCCTACCATAGCAGGGTGCACAGAATGCAAATGTAAGGTGATGCACAAAGGAGGGACATGTATAAGGTGCATGAGAAATGACAGGCAGTGCCAGGGAAACAGGACCAAAAGATACATATGGCTACAGTGATGGAGGCAGCCACATGTGCCTCCTTGGTGCCCACGAGTGTGCTATAATTGGTGAGCATCACCTCAATGAGGAGCACCTGCTCCCCTTCGGTGAGGTTCCTCTCTTGCAAGGACACCTTTGGAGCCATTTACATATGAAAGTGCCCTATTGACATCTGGTTTGCAGTCAGTAGTATGGCATTCTCAGAGGCATGTCCATGCTGGAGTTACATGTTTTATAGCGGGTAGACATATAATGATGTAAACGTCCATCCTCTCAGAATACTGGACATGCTTACACATCCGGAAATCCATGTACATTCACCTTCTGTGGAACACATCTTATACTGGGAAGGTTCCATATGTTTTTCTATGCCTGTGTTCAATGAGTCTTGGATATCGTGGTTATGGAAACAATTCCTTTTGGGCTCTAGGCAAACGACATCATGATATTTCTCACCAATGTCTTTATTTGGACAGCAATGAATCTGCTGTTTCTAAATATACAAAAATCAGAAGTACTGGTTGTTACTCTGTTTCATTAGTATTCTGGGCAGCAGCAGAATGGGATAGTGTTGATGGCGGAGGATCACATTTTTGTGACAACGGCAACAACACCAAACTTAAACTTGGTGGAAGAAAGGCCTGGCAATCTACTTCTATATCTTGCCATGAAACCCCAATGGATAGTTACAACAAAACAAATTGTGCTATGGTGCTGGAAGATGAGACCCCCAGGTCGGAAGGCACTCAACTAGCTACTGGGGAAGAGCTGAAGACTTTTCAGAGTAAAGACAGCATTTATGATGTGGTTGAATCAAAGCCCTCAGGAAGTCTGGCTGCTGATGTAGCTGCGCATGAAATGGGAGTCAGAAGCTGTAAAGATGTCTTACACATTGGAAAATGGAACGTATGAAGCATGAACCAAGGGAAGTTGGAGGAGGTCAAGAATGAAATGGAATGTGTACAACTTGATCTGTTCGGTGTCAGCGAACTGAAATGGACTGGCATCGGGCACTTTGCATCAGATGATCACATGGTCTACTATGCTGGAAATGAAAGACAAAGAAGAAATGGTGTTGCATTTATAATAAAGAAGAAACTTGCAAGAACTGTAATGAAATACAATGCAGTCAGTGAACGCTTAATCTCTATTCGTCTACGAGGACTGCCTATCAACACAACTATAATTCAAGTATATGCCCCAACAACAGCTGCAGTAAAGAATGAAATTGAAGAGTTCTATGAACAAGTACAAGCTGAAATTGACAGAACATGCAAACAGGATTTCCTGATAGTCATGGGTGACTGGAACGCAAAAGTTGGCAATAAAGAAGAAGTCAAAGTAGTTGGAAAATATGGACTTGGCAACAGAAATGAAGCTGGAGAAAGACTGATAGAATTCTGCAAGACCAATGATCTATTCATCTCAAACACATTCTTCCAGCAACACAAGCGGTGACTGTACACATGGACTTCAACCAATGGATTGTATAAAAATCAAATTGACTACATCTGTGGAAGTCAACGATGGAAAAGCTCTATAACATCAACAAAGATAAAACCTGGAGCTGACTGTGGTACAAAGATAAAACCTGGAGCTGACTGTGGTCATCAACTACTAGTATGCAAACTCAAGCTAAAGTTGAAAAAGAGCAAATCACTCATGAATGCAGCAAAATATGACCTTGAGAATATACCACTGGAATTTAAAGACTCCCTGCAAAATTGATTTGCTGCTTTAGATACAATGACAGAGCTCCAGAAGAGTTATGCAATGACATCAAGAAGGTTGTGTTGGAAGAAAGCGAGAAGTCTCTACAAAAGGTGAAAAAGCAAAAACGGCCAAAATGGATGACGGAAGAAACTCTGAAAATTGCCTAGAAACACAGAGAAGCTAAAGCCAGAGGAGAAAGAAAGACAATCACAGAACTCAACAGAGATTTCCAACGTGCAGCAAGACAGGACAAGGAAAAGTACTACAATGACCCTTGCAAGGAAATAGAAGCAGAAACTATTAGAGGAAGAACAAGATCAGCTTTCCTAAAGCTACGAGAGTTAAAGAAAAAGTTCCAGCCTCGAATTGGAATGTTACAAGATGCTCAAGTTTCTATATTGAATGATGCTGAGAAGATCAAGAAAAGGTGGAAGGAATATACAGAGTTTTTATATGATAAAGATCAAGTGGACCAACAGCCGTTTCAACCTGTACCTTATGATCGGGAACCATTGGTGATGAAAGAAGAAGTTGAAGCAGCATTGAAAGCCTTATCAAAGAACAAAGTACCAGGCATTGATAGCATTCCTATAGAAGTATTGCAGCAATCTGATGCAGCTGTTACCATACTTACAAGGCTCTGCCAAGAAATATGGAAGACAACATCATGGCCAACTGACTGGAAAAGATCTGTGTTTATACCAATACTAAAGAAAGGTGATCCAACTGACTGTGGAAATTATCGAACAATCGCTCTGATCCCACATACCAGCAAGATTCTACTGAAGATTATTCAAAAGAGACTACAACCATACCTGGAACATAAACATACCTGAAGTGCAAGCAGGGTTCAGGAAAGGGCGAGGAACGAGAGACATCATTGCGAATGTGAGATGGATCCTTGAAAAGACTAAAGAATACCAAAAGGATATCTATTTGTGCTTTATCGACTATAGCAAGGCTTTTGACTGTGTAAACCATGAGAAACTATGGGCCACATTAAGAAGCATGGGTATACCAGAACACCTGATCGTTCTCTTGCGCAATCTGTACATTGATCAAGAAGCAACAGTTTGAACGGAACAAGGAGAAACAGAATGGTTTAAAATAAGCCAAGGTGGAAGACAAGGCTGCATACTTTCCCCCTACCTGTTTAATGTATAAGCAGAACAAATCATCAGAGAAGCAGGAGTGTATGAAGACATCAGAGGTGTGAAGATTGGTGGAAGACTCATCAGCAACCTTCGCTATGCTGATAATACTACATTAGTGGCTGAAAGTGAAGATGATCTGAAACATTTGCTTCTCACAAAAAAAGAACATAGTCTCAAAATGGGCCTGCACCTTAATGTAAAGAAGACAAAGATCATGACAACTGGCATAATCAACAGGTTCATTGTTGAAGGAGAAGAAATTGAAATTGTGAACAACTTTAAACTACTTGGATGAACTATCAATAAAGAAGCAACAAGCAGTTAAGAAATCAAACGACGCATTGCTCTTGGCAGAATGGCTATGAAAGACCTAGATAAGATTCTCAAGAGCAGAGATGTCTCTCTCCATACAAAGATTCGACTTGTTCAAGCCATAGTATTTTCAATAACATCATATGGATGTGAAAGCTGGACAATGAAAAAGACAGACAGGAAGAAAATTGATGCCTTTGAATTATGGTGCTGGCGGCGAATACTGCGTATACCATGGACTGCCTGAAGAACAAACCAGTCGGTACTAGAGGAGATCAAACCTAAGCTTTCTTTAGAAGCTCAGATGACAAGACTTCGACTTTCATACTTTGGACACATCATGCGAAGAGAGAGATCATTAGAGAAAGACATCATGCTTGTCAAGATAGAAGGTCAACACAAAAGAGCAAGGACAGCAATGAAATGGATCGATACAATAACAGCAGCTACGGGTACCAGTCTGTCAACAATGAGCCGCCTGACTGAAGACCGAACACAATTTAGGATAGCTATCCAGAGGTTCGCCATGAGTCGACTCCGACTCGACGGCACTTAACAACAACAACAAACATCTGATGGCAAATAATTACAAAGTTCTCATCCATAGGGCCACCAAAACGACCCTGCTATGCAGCTCAACGCATAACATTTATTTTCTTTATGTACTCACATATTAGTTGTTATATACCTCTTTGTCCTGGCAATCAGAGCGTTTACAAATAACATTGTATCTACTGCACAAGGCAGTTTAAACTGAGTTGAGCCATTCAGAGGTGTTGTTGAAATAGATGGTAATTCTTGTGTAGTTAGGATCTCTGGTGTCATTATATCGTCTGCATATATTCTGTAGTCTATGTTGTATGATCGGCTGATATTGCAGATAGGTTGTAGATATATATCAAACAGAAGTGTGGGTAATGCAGATCCCTGGTGAACTCCTTGAGGTTGAGTGAAAGAGTTAGGTTTTTTATGACGCAAACCTGTTGGGTGCGATTGGACAGGTAGTTTTAAATACATTAAGAGTAGTACCACCGATGCCCAGGTGTTTTAAGCAGTTGTTTAGAATGTTGTGGGTTACAGAGTTAAATGAGGAAGATATATCTAGGAGGATGAGGATGAAAGCAGTTGTCATATTGTCAATTCTTGGGGCCTATCAAGAGTTGCTGAGGGAGAGGACAAGATGGTCGGCATGCTCAGAGACAAACTAAGAGGCTGTAGGCAGGGGGAAGCGGGGCCATGTGCAGTGACTTATTGGGAGGCATTTGCAAATGTCAGGGGTTGAATTGGGAGAGTGAAAAGCAGGACCATGTACAAAGAATACAGTCTCTCAATGGTAGGGCCAGTCCTGGGGCCAGCAGTAAACATTAGGCCCATATGGCATAAGGAATCTGAGAATCCCATCCAGACATTTACTATTAAGAGGCTCAAGAAAGATTGTATGAAAAAATCCCCCAAACCAGTGACAGCAAAAGGCCCATCCTTAGTGACATGACAGGTGCCTTATCCAGTATGGGGCTGGTGTCATGCAATATATCCACCTCTACAGAAACACTGACACGGGGGGGCGGAGCCTGATGTCCAGCGGGTAAGACGCTTCGCGCTGAAGCTCCCGAGAGGCCTACTTAGAATCCTGACTTAATACCTATACAAACTTACTATTTCGCTCCGGGCTGACCGGGGTACCTCGGGGGGGATGGCGGCCCATAAACCAGCGCGCTTGGACTTCGGGTCTCCTTCTTCTTCTCACGGAAAACGCTCCAAAACAGAGGTGTCCTCCCCACAGAAGATGGTTCCATTTCGGGAAAACCCGAAATGCACCTGGAGATTTTAGAGGAAATACGTGGCGTGAAGGAATTGGTGCAGTCCAATGGAGAAGCGCTTAGAGCCCTGCGAGAAGACTTTGGAGTACTCCAGGACCGACTTGAAAGTCTCTCATTACGGCAGGACAATATGGCGGGGGTCCTCGACTCGCACGCGGTGCGCTTGGGCACACTGGACAAGGCTGAGCGCCAGATACAGAATCTTCAAAAGGAGTTAGAAGATAGCAATAATCGAGCCCGTCGCAACAATGTGAGGCTCATTGGAATACCGGAGGGGGTGGAAGCGGGAGATATGAGAGAATTCCTGCTCAAAACTCTTCCCTCCTTGCTGAAGATCACCTTTCATAAAGAACTGGAAATCGATCGTGCACACCGTGTTCCTACCCACATGGCGCTCAACCGAACGACCCCCCGGCCTATTATCTTTCGCTTGCTACGATATCAACAAGTGGAACAAATTTTAAATGCTGCTCGGGCGAACCATCATTTGGAATTTGAAGGTCACAAAGTCTCCTTCTTCCCTGATTTGGCAAAGCCTACCGTTGACCGACGGAAGAAACTCCTTGCTTTTCGCCCTCGACTTCAACAGCTACAGGCTCGCTTTGGCCTGTTGTATCCCGCGAAGCTCCGAGTGACTCTCCACAACCAAACCAGGACATTCGAAGATCCTGATCTACTATCAACATTTTTAGACTCCAAAGAAGCAGAGCAGATGCGCTAATCCAACGACTTGGACTTTTATTTGCCGGCTCTGTCCGCCATTTTGAAGGGCCCGATGCGGCGGTCATAGTCAAGCACAGAGACTACCTGGACTTTCTTTCTTTCTTTCTATGACTTTTTGTTTTTTGGTCTCCTATCCCTCCATGATGTGTGCCTCGGTCAGATTCGGAGCACGCACAGTCCTACAGGTTATGTGTTTTTTCAATTTCGGCCTTCTCTGGGGCTTCTCCCCGCAGACACATGGTCGCCAGTAATTTTTGGGGTTCTGCTTCTTCTCTACCGCGCTGCGGTTTTTCTTTTTTAATGTGGGGCGCTTCATTGTATTATCTAAGCTTATTTTCTTTTATGCCATATGTACAGCCAGATACAGTCAATATGAGGGACATTGTGAAATTATGTGCGCTATCATGCTCAGAATTTTTAACTTGTCTGAATGGCCTTATGTAAAATCTTATCACTCAACGTAAAGGGCATTAATAGTCCAATCAAAAGAAAGAAAATCCTTAGCTATCTTAGCCATGAGCATGCTGATTTAGCGTTTCTTCAGGAAACGCACTTAAACTCTGCTGAAACACTGAAACTCAATGTTAAGCCTTACATGGTGGCTGCCTATTCTCCCGCCGTTTCCAAACGGTGCGGGGTAGCCATTCTGGTTAAGAAATCTTTGCAAGCTACTGTAATTGATACTAGCGCTGACAAGGAGGGTAGATGGGCCCGAGTACATCTTAAGGTTGGAGATAGTGAATTTACATGTATTTGCATTTATGCCCCGAATGTGGACAACCCTGCTTACTATGCAAGTATTGCGCAGTTGGCACAGGCCTCTGCCAATACTCCATTAATACTTGGTGGTGATTTTAATCAAGTGTTAGACCCTCTGATAGATAGACAGCCGCCTAGAACGAGTAGTCCACCCAAGAGTCTTGCTACCCTTACAGCTCTGATGCAAGATCTTGCGCTGGTAGATATATGGAGGCTGCTTCACCCCTCCGACTTAGAGTTCACTTTCTTTTCTGCCCCCCATCACTCCCAATCTAGAATAGATTTCTTTCTCATTTCCAAAGCAATGATTCCTCAAGTAGACACGACTAGGACTCATCCTCTCCATATTTCAGATCATGCTGCCATATCTTTATCATTACATGTCACTGCGCGGGACGATTCTCCCCGAGCTTGGTTTTTTGATAGATCCTTACTGGGTCAAAAAGATTTTCAGGTTGATATAAAGGCCGCTATCCAAGATTATTTTCATTTTAACTCACCCCATGACACAGCGAGCTGGGCTTGGTGGGAGGGTTTTAAAGCATCTATCCGCGCAACTATAACTAGCTATCAAATTCGGCAGGGGAAACAAAGAAAGCAGCAATTACTGATTCTAGAGCAGCAGATACAAGCTGGGGAGCGTCTTCTCACGTCCCGTACTGACCCATGTATTTTACTCCGTTTACAACGCTTGCGTTTTCAATACAATCAGCTTTTGTACACTGCTGCTGTTAAAAATATTGAATCACAACAAGGGCTATATTATCGGGAAAATAATCGTGCTGGCAAATTATTAGCAAATGCCCTAAAAGGTCAAAAAGAAGCCAAGCGTGTTACCGCCCTCCGTAATCCGTCGGGGGGGGGGGGCTTGGTCACTAAAGATACCGAAATCTTAGAACTCTTTCGTGATTTTTATACTCGGCTTTATCAATCTGAATGTGATTTTGAGCCAGATGTATTTGAACGCTTACTTTCAGGGGTACAAAGACCGACCCTATCTGACGAAGATAGAGTGGCCTTGGACACACCATTTACTGTCTCAGAAATTCATTCTGCTATCAAGAAATGTGCCTCAGGTCGAGCCGCAGGCCCAGACGGTCTCCCTGCTGAATTCTACAAAACCTTTCACGCTGACTTAGCTCCAGTTTTGAAACTTTATTTTTCTGCTCTGGCCGAGGAGGGTTCTCCTTCTGGGTCCTTTTCAATGGCAAATGTAGTAGTTTTTGAGAAAGAGGGGAGAGACCCGCAACTAACAGCTAATTATCGTCCAATTTCCCTTCTAAACGCGGACTATAAAATATTTGCCACCATTCTCTCTACCCGGCTCTCTGATAGGATGCCTACCTTAATACACCCAGATCAATGCGGTTTCATTCCTGGTAGATCAACTGCTGACAATGCTCGGACTCTATGCCATGTACTGACTACCGCAGTTAATCTTGATCGCCCATTTGTTGGTCTCTCACTTGATGCTGAGAAGGCCTTTGATCGCTTAGAGTGGCCCTTCCTGTTTGCAGTCCTCCGCTGGTACGGATTCGGGGAAGGTTTTCTCCGTTGTCTTCGCACCATGTACGCACAGCCTACAGCCAGTATATGTGCCAATGCTTTAAAGTCTCAGCCTTTTCCCCTTCAACGCGGCACTCGCCAGGGATGCCCACTGTCTCCACTTCTCTTCGATCTTGCACTCGAACCCTTGGCTTTACTAATCCGGCAATCGGAGGAGATTCATGGAGTCCCCTTCACCCATAGGGAAATCAAAATTTCAGCGTATGCTGATGACCTTATGCTTTTTGTCTCTATAGACTCAGTACCGGCTGTCCTAGAGCAAATTGGTAAATACTCACAACTGTCTGGTTATAAGATAAATTGGACCAAGTCGGTAGCCTTTCCATTAAATCCTTTGCTTCATCAGGCAGATATGCAACCCTTCCCCTTTTTATGGCAACCTCGCATGGTCAAATACCTTGGGGTTCACTATTGTTCTCCTTTGGAAGACACTATCTCCTTCAATGCCAAAGACTTAACCTCTAAAGTCCGGGCGCTTACTCACCGCTGGACTCCTTTAACACTTACCTGGTGGGGTCGATTAGAAACCATAAAAATGATGATTGTTCCGAAAGTGAATTATATCTTAGAAATGTTGCCCTGTCTCTTACCTCGACGTATATATAAAGATATAGAGGGCCTTCTGACTAGATACTTGTGGCAAAACAAGACACCTAGGATAGCGAAACATAAGCTGCAAGCAGATAAGGAAAATGGGGGTGTCAGATTCCCTGATTTCCTGAAGTATCATCAATCTTTTCTTCTCAAACAAGGCGCTCGTTGGCTGGAAGATCCAGTACCGAGTAGACCTGTGTGGCTAGACATAGAAGAGGACCTTTTCAAACCGATTCCTCTTACTTTTCTCCCTGGTATGACTCTCCCATCAGACTCCCACTTTCCACCAATGCTTTTAGACACCTTAGGTGCCTTTAATAATCTTATGCAATCTTTAGACTCCCGACTCTGTCCGTTAGACAAGCTCCCACTTTGGTACAATACTCGATTTCGAATACAAAATAAGCCGATGGCGTGGAGCCCCTGGTACACTAGGGGCATTTGGATTCCTAGTCAGTTGTTCCATGAAGGTCGCTGGAAAACTTTTAGTGAATTGCAAATTGAATTTGGTCTCCCAGCGAAACACTACTTTCAGTTGGTGCAACTTCAGCATTGCCTTCGGAGTGCTAAGGTGCTCCCGCCATCGGCCTCCCCTACACAAGGTTGGTTGGAGATTATCCGATCTATCGGTAATTCACCGGGTGTAGCATCCAATTTTTACAAAACCTTATGTAATGCTATAACTAGAGATACCCCTATAGCGCAGAAAGCATGGGAGAGAGAATTGCATGTGACTTTGACCCCGGAGCAATGGAGCCTTGTCTGGAGTAGAGTGACACGGGTCTCCCGATCCGCCTCACTCACTCAGACACTCTTCTTTCTAGCCCACCGGTGTTTTTACACTCCTGACAGATTAGCCAAATGGAACACTACTCAGGGCAATAGCTGTTGGACATGTCATGCGGCCATTGGTTCATTACCTCATGTTATGTATGAATGTCCCGCCCTACAGTATTACTGGCGTCGGGTCTGGGGTCGTATCCAGTCTATTTTGCACTTTCAAGAGCCCCTTTCTTGGAGGATAGTGGGACTTCGCTCAGCTGCGGGGATCCCCTCTCTTCCAAAAACGGCTTACTTCCTTTTGGACTTTATGCTTGGCATTGCTATTTCCCTAATCACGAAATACTGGAAAAATAGCTCTCATCTGAGCCCCAATGAATGGTGGAATCATGTCTGTCTCTACAGTAAATATGAACAAATACCTCGTATGTTTGCTTCCCCCATTCAGACTCCTCATCATCGGTCTAAATGGAAGATGCTCAATGACTATGTACATTCTGCTCAATGCTCTCATCTGACTGTCTAAATTTGTATATATCTTTGTCCCATGATTATTCTGTATCGCAGATACTCTTTTGATTGTTTTGATGTATAATCACTGTTGTTTGGAAGCGTTCACATGCTGACATAATCAGCTAGAGAAGAAGCGTGGGGGTGGGGGGTAATTGGGTTTACTTTTCTTTATTGTATACTTGTTTTGTCTCCTTTGGTGTGTTGTTTCTTTTGTTTGTTGCAAAATGAAAATAAAAGTTTAAAAAAAAAGAAACACTGACACGGTAGGAACAAGGGGTCTATGATGTAACTGTGATAGCATGTGTATTGGGGCCTCTGCCCCAGATGAGGTCTTTCATAGAGATGAACTTTGTTTGGTGTAGGCTGCCTGTGCCACTAGGGGTGGGGGGGGCGGGTAGGTGGCAGAGCTGGGCAGCTGCGGGCATGCCCCATCAGCACAAATCCATTCTGGCCATCCCGGCCCTCTGTGTGCCCAGTCAGAACCAGACACACAGAGGGAGCTGCAATACTGATCCCGTGGGGCACACCTGGCCCCACCAGACCAGACTCGCAAACAGGCCTGTACGTGCAGGCCAGGTCCATAAAGTGTCCCAACCTGCATGTACAGGCCTTCCCCTGCTAAATTGGTCTGGTCTGTAAAATGGAGCTGTGGCACCATCGTGTCCAGTCTCCATCATACTGCTGCTCCATTGTACGGCCATGATCCCCAGCCTCCAGCACCTATAAAACTTCCCCATAGCTTGACCCCAGCTCCTGACTCCCTAGGCTGGGGTCAGTCTGTGGGGGGGGGGGGGCTCCCTTCCCCCACCCACAGCTTTTCAGCCCCAGGCCTGTGGTCCATTGCCACATCAGGGAACCTATTCCACCTCAGAGATGGTAGACATTCCACATCTATACTGTTGGCCCCGGACATACAGGGCCAGTATTCAAATCGGCCCTGTGCATCTGGGGTCAGCAAACAACCATGACCCACCTTGACATCACCCCCATCCACCCCTCTGCTGCCCCCATCTACCTTCCCCGTACAATGTGAGAGGATGTTAGACTGGATTGGGAGTGGGTGTGGATAGCGGGAATGGACACCCCAATGGGCCGTCCATCCCCACTATTCGTGACATGGACTGGGCCTGCATGTGTACACATCTTGACTCACCATGTTGTGAGCCATTCAGCCCACTGTAGGCAGTCACCACACATCCACCTCCCCCCCCCCCCTGCCACTACATGCCCTCCAGCCCCAGGTGATCTGGACCAACATCTGTATCAGCCCTGTATATCCAGGGCCATAGACCATCCACTGCCCCCCCTTTCTCCACCTTTCCCACCCATGGCTAGCATCTCGATACGGCCACCATGTGCATACCGAGAAATTTGTTAGGGTCGTCAAAGGTGGCCGGTTGGCAGGGATGGATGTCCACATGGGACCCCCATCCCCACTATTCAGGCCTCAGACTGACCCCCTATATGGATATACACACAGACACAGTATTTCAAAGTAATAATATTTATTTGTTGAAGTTACTTACATGGTTTTTCCTGATATCCCACCCACAGGCAAATATCCCATCGGGCGTCATTGTGATCACCTACATGGGATCAGCAATTCCACTTTGAGCTACTCCACAGCCCATATGAGGGCCTAGAGGTTACCCCTGATCCCATGAAGATGATCAGCAATGAGCCCCAAGGGCCTCTCCACAACTGCCCCTGCCCCCTTCTGTCCCCTCCCTCCACTCCCTGCCCCTCGCATCCCTGTCCTCGATGCTCCTCCCTCCTCCACCCACTGGGTGTCCCTGGGTGGGGTGGCACTGAGTCCCCCCTCCTCCAGGGACTCCGACTCCTCCCCCTGCTCCTCAGGGCCACCCATCAGGGGTACCCTGCCTCCCACCTTGTGGTGTCCTGGCCAGCCCCCATAGCACTGTACAGCACGGGGCAGCTTGATGCAGCTGGTGCTAGCTGCTCCTCCCCTCAGCTGCTATCCTGCTGCCGGCTTCCTCCTCCTCCTCCTCTTCCTCTGTCTCTGCCATAGTTGGGGGGCTGTCCTCAACTGGGATGGCTGTGGAAGAGATGCAGAGAGGTGACTGTTAGTTTTAGTGAGTGGGGGTGTCTAGCTGCCATGTCCCCATTGTCAGATGCCTCCCCATGCTCTGTCTGCTGTTTCCCCAGCCACTCCAGCCCTTTGCCATGTTGTATGTCATGGCCCCATTCCTGTGCCATTCCCCAACACTCACCTCGCTCCCACTGCAGCTGCCACCAGATACAGTGCCGGAGTCTTTGCCCTACTTACTGCGCCAGGGTGGTCCAGATGCTTTCCCATCCCCTGCGTACTATAGCTAGTGCTGGCCTTCTACGTCCCATGGGGAGCAGGTCTTCCTCATTTACTTGGCAGGTGGCCATTTTCAGCTCTGGCGGTTGCGGGGGGGGGGGGGATTTACTGTATCCTGTTTCCTGTCGTACATGGCAACTGTGCAGGTGAACATGTTTTTGGAACTACATGTCAGTGGCATGTCACGGGTTACACATGTTATATGCACATATACTGGATCCCGCTATGTATGAGTCGCATGTTTTGCAGCAAGACAGATAACTCCGTATTCTGTCACACGGTTGTACGTTTAAACGCGTGGGCACAGAATTGCATCTACGTTTCAGAAGAACATGTTTTGGACATATATATCCACCCTGCACGTCTTTCTCAGAATCGGGCCCTCAGTGAATAAGGATAAAATAAAATAAAATAAAGTAATATTACAAATAAGTAAAATTCTTAAAGCAACACTGAACTATTGGATAAGGAAAATTTGTTTAGTAGAGGAAGTAATCTGTTAACAGTGAGTACAGGCAACAGGCATCCCCTTATCACATGTAATGTGTGAATCTATAAACATTTAAATATTAGAGCCATCAATCATGGGCCAATGCAAGACATGTGGGTATTGACAACTGATCACAGGTATGTCCAATACCACTGCAATAGGAATGTGGGTACAGTACTAACTGATTTGAAAAGTTTATAAGGGTGCAACAATTATGTCCTGGCAATGTCCTAGTTTAGACTACCTTACAGTTCAATGGCGCAAAATAGTCAATTCCGCATAGGCAATATAAACCAACTTAGAGAGCCCTCAAGACTTCCATACCAGACACATTCTCTGTAGGCCATCTTCTCAGGTCCTCATTTTTCTCTCTGATGTCTCACTCCTCCTAGTCAGCAGCAGAAGCGGAGAAATCCCAAGGCACGCCAGCACCGACCACATGGGAGGCCTCCTCAACACACAGAGCCACACAGAAGGCTGCAGAAAGGGAGATCAGGAGCCATCGCTGAATGGCACAGTAAGCCACTCCTTGCTACTCCAGTATTATCCTTCAGAGACTAGCTGTGTTTTGCGATCTGCTTGCAGTCACTTTCATAGAAGGCGTCAGAGCTTCCAAGCTGGATTAGTGTGCCGGTTATGCCATTAAAGGCATGCTGCTGAGAATGGCATTAAAGAGTTTCCCAGGTGTTATGCTGCTCAATTTTAGTCTCCAGAAGCCTGATCTCTGGAATACAGAAACGGGAGCAAGCAAGCACCGTAAGAGTTTTATTTTTAAAGATTTAAGGCAGGAAGAAGACTGTCAGCTTTCCCATAATGAAGCCTGAGAGGCAACTTGGTACAGCTCCTCTTCTGCACTCATCTAAAGCAGAAAGGCGGCAGCAACAGTAATGGCAACAGTAGTAGCAGTCAGGATGGAGTCGGTACAAAAATAGTCAGTGGTCTTGATCATTAGGCATATGGGGACAGACTTAAGATCTCAGTAGTCATACTTTGGAGAAAAGGTGGAAGAGGCTAGATATGGTAGAGGCATTTAACAACTTCCTTGGCATAAATACACAGGAGGAGAGCCTCTTTCAATAAAAAGAAAGCTCTGCAATGAGGGGCAAAGGATAAAGGTGAAACAGAATAAATTCAGAAGTAATTTTCGGAAATATTTCTTTATGGAAAGAGTGGTAGATGCGTGGAATAGTCTCCCAGTGGAAGTAGTAGAGACTAACTGTACATATGAATTCAAGAAAGCATGGAACAAACACAGAGGTTCACTAAAGGAAAAAAGGGACTGTAAAGCTAAGTAGTTGGTATGGATGATTTCTATCTATCATCATGTCTCTATGTTTTTATTTATTTATTTATTTAACTACTTTTATATACCATCTTATCAGAATGTCAAGGCACTTAAGAGATTAACTGAACATTGAACTTACATAGGAACAAATGAACATAAGGAACAATATGCATATTGCCAGAAAATCATTGTGGATGAGCAGGACAGAGGGGAGCAGAACCAGACAACGTGAATGATTAACTATTTATACGAAGTGCTCAGAATAGCTAAGTGAAGGGTAGAGTTCTGCACACTTAATGGTAGGATGAGAGTGAGTCCTCTCTTCCAAAGTGCTCGATGAAGAAGTAGGTTTTCAGCCTCTTGAGGAAGTCTGATAGGTCATGGATGGCTCATAAGCTCTCAGGGAGAGTGTTCTATATACTTGGAGCATGTAGGGAAAGGCTTGATTCGATGTGCTCTAGTTGCTCTTTACCTTTGCTCTGGGAAATGATGTGAAGGAGTTTTGTGTGTTGGTCTTCTCTGTCTGTTGTCTGGCATTTTGTGCAATAAAGATTGTAGGTAGACTGAGGAAAGGTTATGTGAGATTTTGAAAACGGTATTCAAGGCCTTGTATTTTGTGCAGCTTGCTATGGGGAGCCAGTGTAAGTGTCTGAGGATTGAGTTTCTGTTCTGGTTGAACCATAAATGGTTCAGGCAGCAGTGGTCTGTGCCAGCTGTTAAGAGTAGAGTTTGTAGAGTTTGGTAGTTCTTATGGGATAATATTGCAATAATCCAAATATGGGAAGACTAGGCTTGAAAGACAGTACGGAAGTCCTGGGTGCTCAGTAAGGTTTGCAGGCGCTGCACTGTTTTTATTTTGTAGCAGATGCACTTGATGTGTTGATATGAGGTTGTAGACTTAATCAGGGCCGGATTTACCTATACGCCATGTACGCCATGGCGTAGGGCCCACAGCTGCAAAGGGCCCACAAAAATGGAACAAGTTAGGCTTTTTTTAAAAAATAAAATAAAAAAAAAACCTGCTGGCTGCTGCCGTGGGGCCCCCTCTGCTGCCGCGGCAGCATGGACTGACCCGCGGGGGCCCCCTCTGCAAGCTCGATCCCTCCCTCCGTGCCTCCCTCCGTGCAGGCTGTGAGAGGCGCGAAAGCAGACTGTCTCCTTCGCGTCTCTGTTAAGCCCGCAGGGGCTGATGGGAAATTTCCCATCAGCCCCTGCGGGCTTAACAGAGACGCGAGGGAGACAGTCTGCCTTCACGCCTCTCACAGCCTGCACGGAGGGAGGCACGGAGGGAGGGATCGAGCTTGCAGAGGGGGCCCCCGCGGATCAGTCCATGCTGCCGCGGCAGCAGAGGGGGCCCCGCGGCGGCAGCCAGCAGGTTTTTTTTTTCATTAAATTTTACTTTAGGCAGGGGGAGGGGGTAGGACTGGTAATGGGCTATTGGGGGGGCTGGGGCTGGGACTGGAAATGGGTTGGGGGATTAAGGCTGGAGGTGGGCTGATGAGGTTAGGACTGGTAATGGGCTGTGGGCTGTTGGGGGGGTTAAGACTGGTAATGGGCTGTGGGCTGATGGGGGCTGTCTGGTAATGGGCTATGGGGGACTATGACAGGAAATGTGCTGGGGTGGTTAAAACTGGATGTGGCATTATGGGGATAGTACTGGTAATGGGCTGTTGGGGGGGTTAGAACTGGTAATGGGCTTTGGGGGGGGTTTAGACTGGTAATGGGCTGTGGGCTGATGGGGGCTTTGTTGTAAGATGCTATTGGTGGGCTAAGACTGGAAAGGGGCTGGGGGGGTTAAGACTGGAGGTGGGCTGATGGGGTTAGGACTGATAATGGGCTGTTGGGGGGGTTTAGAACTGGTAATGGGCTTTGGGGGGGGTTAAGACTGGTAATGGGCTATGGGGGGGCTAGGACTGGAAATGGGCTGGGGGGGGTTAAGACTGGAGGTGGGCTGATGGGATTAGGACTGGTAATGGGCTGTGGGCTGATGGGGGGGTAGGACTGGCAATGGGCTATGGGGGGCTGACTGGAAATGGGTTGATGGGGTTAGGACTGGAAGTGGGCTGATGGGGGGTTAGGACTGGTAATGGGTTATAGGGGGGGCTTAAACTGAAAATGGGGTGATGGGTGGCTAGGACTGGAAATGGGCTGATGCAGGGACTAGAAGGGAATGGATGCTGGGTGAGGCTGGAACTAGAAGGGAGCTGATGTTGGGGGAGGATTAGAATGGGATGGGGCTGGAAGAGTAAAATGGAGAAGGGAAAAATATTTTGTGTGGGAGGGATAAAAAATCTACAATTGGCCGGGTATTGGGAGAGGAAGTGGGGATTGAGGATGGAGGGGTAAAATTTGAGTGGATGAAATAGGAATGAGGAAAGAGCAAAAGGAGAAAGATTAGTATGTTAAAGCAGATGTAGAGAGAGAATGGAAAAAAACTAGAAGAGAGAAGAAAGGACAAATGGACAGCAGACGATGGAGAGTTAGCAGAAGACACGAAGAAACCAGAAGAAAGTGGCTGGAGCAATTGCAGCTGAAAAAAATGCACAAAAGGTAGAAAAATATCTCTTTATTTTGAATTTATTAATTGGAATATGTCAGCTCTGGTAAATGTGCATCATTAACGTCTGCGCTTTGTTTAGTACAAGAGCAAATTAATGTATAGTTTTATTTCTACAGTGTTGTACATTCCAAGTTTGGCTTTTGGGATTCCCAGTTTAATTATTGTCTTCCTGTTTCTAAAATGTGATTACTTGTTTGGTGATGGTCTATGTTCTGCATGTGTAACTGAGCTGAGGTGTTCTGTTTATATAATTCCTATTTGACATTGCCACTTGTTCTCTTTCCCCAGTAGGTCATGTATTGTTGTTCTCTGAAATGTATTGGTTTAATATTTGCAGTGTTGCCTTTTGATTGGTAGAGTATGATGCTTTGTGAGTCCTGGTAGTGCTGTTAGGATACGGCGGGTTTGCTATGGGTTCTAAATGGGCAGTGTTTGTAGTAGTTCCTAATGTGTCTGGCAATTGGCACTGGATTATAGTAATGTAGAAATCTTTTAGTCTTTCTTTATCCATACACTCATTAAGAGGCACGTTTACTAAAAGTTAGTATATGGTAACATTATGCAAATATTTATGCAAATGAGGCCCCTTATGCAAATGAGGCCCACACCCGCCTTGGGCCGCCCCTGCTGGGGGCCCACAATTTTTGTTGGCGTAGGGCCTCACTCAAGGTAAATCCGGCCCTGGACTTAATTGCTGGTCAAGGGTTATTCCCAAGTAAAGCACAACCAATTTCATTTCTAGTTGTGTGCTGGGATTTTTACAGATGTTGGTGGGTCAAAGCTTATGTTTTTTGTAATGTGGAGTACCTCTGTTTTCTCATAGTTCACTAGCAGTTTGTGTTTGGATAGCCATTGAGTGATTGATGTCAGTCATTTTAATAGTGAGGGGTAGATAGGCTGTGTGATGGAGAAGGGTACATAAAGCAATAGATCATCTGCATAGAAATGTTGATATATATATATATTTGTTTGCTGTTGTGTTCCTATTTCTTTAATACTTTTAATATTCTTTACATTATTAAGGTTTTATATACTTTTAATGATTTTTATGTATTTGATTATTGAATTAGTATAATTTCTTTATTATTTCTTGTGCACTCTGTTATGCCATGGGTGTTATTTTAGAAGCCTATTCATGATTTGGCCATCTGCAAATGGGCATACAGATTTCCAAAGCATGGAGATGTCCCTGGAGCCATTTTAAAAAATGGTTCTAAGGATGTCCCCAGTGCAAGGACGTCCAAGGCTGAGTGGGAACATGGTATCAGCATTTCCGAGACATTCCCAAGTACATTGACATCCTCCCTGATTTCAGAAATGCCCTGCATGTCCTGAGCCATGCCCAAGTTTATACCTGCTCCAGGGCATAAATAAGCACCTGAAAGGCTCTTGTTCTGTGATCCAGGTACTGGGAGGGCATAGAAAAGAAGACATCCTGATATTTGATATATTTTTACTGATGACAACAAAAATGGCAGGGAAACTAGTACACTTGATATTGGTCCGGCATGCTGATGCACATCCCTGCATGCAAAGTGGCTTGCATTCAGCATAGGATAGATATCCCCAAACACAGTTTTTCTAGCGGGAATGTGTATGTGACCACTGTTGTGGCCGTCCATTTTGAGGACATCCATGTTTCCAAAATTGGGCTGACACTTAAAATGTTCCTGATGGTTTCTGGGACCTTTTGCCCTGGAGATCCCAGATTTCACTTGGAAGTCCTTTCTCTGATATAATTTTTATTATTGAATTTGGAGACAAAATCTTTAGCAATTATATTTTAATAATCCTGAGAATCCTGAGAACAAACATTTCGTGAAAATCACCCCTGATGAAGCCGGGAACGGCGAAATAGAGATCTTTCTTGGGTGACCATGAGTGAATGCTCTGTCTGTAGAGGTAACTTGCAAGCTAAGTACTTTTGAGCAATCATTTGTGGACATTTGTTGCCCCCTCCAGTCAAGTTTGCTGTTTTCTGTTGCAGGAGAATTGGTAAGAAGGAAGAAGGACAACTTCCGCAAAATTGAAACCCAGGCAAAGAGCAGAAGATGTAAAACCACGGCCAAACTAGAGTCACTCGAGAGAAGAAATTTTATTGAAGACCCAACTTAGAAAGTTTTGGCATTAAGCCTTCATCAGGGGTCTAAAAACAAGACATTCACAAAGAAATATATGTATAAAAAACATGATTAAAACATTAAGAAGGTAGAATTGATTACATAGCATTAAAATAAAATTAAAATAATGAAAAGAAAACATAAACTTAAAAACGTTAAAATATATTACCAAATGAACGTAGCAAAGTTTGCGTGGAGTCCGTCCGAGAGGGACGGTACAAAAACAATCTTCCCAATCTAAGGGAACATATAAAAAATATGAGTACATGAACATAAACTATGATAACAAATAATTCAATAATAACACATGATATTAATAAGAAGAGGGAGGGGAAGAAAGGAGCGGGGAGGGGGGAAGGGGCAGGGAAAGAGGGGAAGGGGAAGGGGAGGGAGAGGGAAGGGGGAGGGGAGGATAAGGAAGAAGGGGGAAAGGCGAGAAAGGGGAAA
Source organism: Ichthyophis bannanicus (assembly GCA_033557465.1). NCBI lineage: Eukaryota > Metazoa > Chordata > Amphibia > Gymnophiona > Ichthyophiidae > Ichthyophis > Ichthyophis bannanicus. The sequence continues at coordinate 1,434,784,282 of CM066031.1, forward strand.
GGGGGAAGGGATGGTGAGAAGGGAGGGGGAAGGAAAAGGAAGGAGGGAGGGGGTGTGAATGGGGAGAGGGAAGGTGAAAGGGTAGGGAAGAGGAGGGGTTAAGGAACAGAAAAAATGTAATTGCTACAATGGTATACATGCATAGATGTTTAAATGTGATACTTGAAGAAAATTGTGTTCAACTGCTAAAATAAAATTATCATAAAATTACATATAAAACAACCAACATATAAAACTATCATTAGCTATGATGCACTGCACATTCTGAACAGATTTCTGCAATTGATCACCAAATGGAGAATGCAGTGATCCAGCACATCAGCCCTGTAATACCAACTGCCTGGACAGAATGAACAAATGGATGATAAAATCTCAAAGAAATCAAGCAAAAGTTACAATACAGTAATACTAATGGGTGATTCAAATTACCCCGGTATTGACTGGGTCAGTGTCATGGCAGGTCATTCTAGGAAAATAAAGGACCCGATTCTGAGACGCGGGATGCAAGGCTGCACGTCCCAGCAAAATGCAACCCCGCAAGCCGTCAAGACCATATTCCCTCTCCTACTCTCCCCGCACATCCTGAGCAGTAGGACAGGGAGAGCTGGCAGGGGCGGGATCTGGGCAGGACATACAGGGCCAATTCAGGTCACAGCCCTGTATGTCCTGCCCAGTCAAAGGGAACATACTGATTATTCCACCTTAAAGATGGAAGAAGCAACACTGACCAGCGATCGGGCCTAGGCATCCCACCTGAGGCTGGGTGCAGGGGTTCCCTGCAACCCGATCCAGGCCCTGGCAGGCCAGCCATGTGTCAGGCAGCGGGGAAGAGGGGCTCCTAAGCCACGGGAGTTGGGGGCATCTGCGGGGAGGACATCCCCGCAGGTGGTAGGGGCACGGTGGGCTGTCCACGGGCCCGATTCTATGCACTGCTGAAATGTTTTATTTCCTCAGTCCAGATTTAATAAAAATGAATTTATTAATGAATTTATTAATTCATATTTAATTCACAATTTGCATATTTTATTTATTTATTTATTTTTTAAATTATGTTTTAAATAATGTATTTATCCATATCTCTATGTATATTTTGATATGTCAATATGATGTTTTTTTATATAGTTTATCGTGTGCCTCACCCCTGATGAAGTATCATATGAAACACGGCCTGTGTTGGGTTTTGGCCACCTCTATCAAATAAGGATCAATAAAGTTTCATTGCTGCCCAAATCTTTGGACTGTTTCCTCTGGATAGTTGTTCTAAATTGTGTTTGGTCTTCAGTTAGGCGGCTCATTGTTGACAGACTGGTACCCGTAGCTGCTGTTATTGTATCAATCCATCTCATTGCTGGCCTTTCTCTTTTGCGTTGACCTTCTATCTTGCCAAGCACGATGTCTTTCTCTAATGATCTCTCTCTTCGCATGATGTGTTCAAAATATGAAAGTCAAAGTCTTGTCATCTGAGCTTCTAAAAAAAGCTTAGGTTTGACCTCCTCTAGTACTGACTGGTTTGTTCTTCAGGCAGTCCATGGTATACGCAGTATTCGCTGCCAGCACCATAATGTTCGGCATAGTACTTGCATTATGCCAAACACAGCCTCCTGCTGAAGTTCATAAGATGTAACATGTATGGGTAATTTATCAAGTTGTGCTTGGAAATTCCTCTTAATCAAGCCTGTGGCACCCAATATGATGGGAAATAGTTAGGTTTCTTTCTTCTACATTTTCTTGATCTCTGCATTTCTTGGTACCTGAGGATCTTATCCCTCTCAGCACAATTCACAGAGTACTCACTTGGGACTGACACTTCTATAATCAATGCTGTTCCAGTGTTCTCTGTTACCCCCATGTCCAGCTTCATTGGCTTTTATTGGTAGAATGGGAGTATCCAAGGTGATCATAATGTCTTAAAAACTCCCTCTGCTAAATCTGTATGTGTTGAGCATTATTGCTATTACAAATCAAAGGTTAAGCAGGCAAAAATATTCTATTCCACCCAGTTAGTGAATGACAGGACACTTTTCTCAGTTCTGTTTAGTTTGTCCTCTGCTTATTTTTGTCCCCACCATTCTCAACTACTGCCTAACACTCCAAAGTCAGATAAATTTGCTAAATATTTCAGCACAAAATTCGAAAAAAATCATATAAATTTGAACTCACTCACACCTTCACCATCACCCCATTTTGCATCTACCACAACTTTGGTACCACTGCTTCAGTAGCTCTTGATGTTGCTGTGACTGATCATCAGTGTTTTCTTATCCTCTCAACTAAAACCATGATTTCTGTCCTTAATCTCTTGCCTTCCTATTGGTAAAACATGCTAGTCTTGACAGTGGTGCAGGTTCAATGAAGGGCTCCCAAGCAAATTTTGCTGCAGGCCTCACCTCATGTAGCCTCCCCCCCCCCCCCCATTTGGCAACACCGGTGGCAGCAAACATACTCTTTCATCTTTATTGCATTGCCTCCTCTCTTTGTAAGTTTGCCACATGCCCAATAGCTGTTCCCTGCTGTTTGCGAGACCTCGGCCCAGCAAGGAATAGCTGCTGGGCATGCTGCAAACTTACAGAGTGGAGGCAGCATGACAAGTATGATCAAGTAAGTTTGTCACGCTGCCTTATTGCTGCTGAATGGGCCTCCTTTCTGCCTAGGCCCCCCAGCACTCTAGGGGCTGTTTGGGTGGAATTTATTCCACTGAGTCTTGAACTTGGAACTTTCATCCTCGCAATTATTAATCATAGTCTATCCACTAGTCTTATTCCCTCCTCTCTTAAACAAGCAATTGTCAAACCCATCTTGAAGATGACAAATCTGGACACCTCTATCTCAGCTAATTATTGACCAGTATTTAATCTGGCCTACTTATCAAAACTGTTTGAAAATGTAGTTTTCTCCAGCTGTCTGAACACCCATCAGTCCAGTTTCTGAGCTGGACACAGCACAGAAACTGCTACTACTGCCGTATTTAGCTAAATTTTCAGCTTCATAGATGCTGGATGTGCTGCCCTGGTAACAATTTTAGATCTGTCTGTAGCCTTTGATGTAATTGAGCACACCATGATTCTAGACCATCTGTCAGCAATAGGTATGAGGGGTCAGGTGTTTGACTGGTTTGCATCTTTATTTCAAAACCGCACTTTCAAATTTCTTGTAGGTAGAGACTTACATGCATCTTCATGTACTTCATCATATGGCATCTCCCAAGGCTCCATACTTTCACACTTGCTCTTCAATATTTTTGTAGTTCCGCTTAACACTCTTATTTATCCTAAACTCCCACTATACCAATAGATGTGTGTTTAGATGTAGTTTCTGCATAGCTTGCCACTCATCATCTAAAGCTGAATCCAAGCAAATCTCAAGTGCTTTAGACCACAGGAAGACCAACCTGTCCTTCCATCCCTCCACATACTTCAGGCTCTCCAGTCACTCTTGTTGATTCCTTGACCCACCAAGTCATCTTAGACTTGGATTTATGTTTTGATTATCAAATCTCTGCCACATTTTGGGCTGCTTTCTTTGCTCTTGGCCAAGTAAACCAAGTAAATCTTTAAACGGGGATATTCAACAGTACTTACACGGTTAGTGCATTGAATATCTTTGGCTATGTCGCCTACGCACCCCAATGCTATCTGTTTAGCAACAGGTCATGTTGGGGACATTACAGGGCAGAGTGGAGGCTGTAACTGCCCCTAACTTTGTAGCAGCGATATTAGACTGCTACATGGTTAGTGGCCCATGGCTAAAACTAGGCCAGCTTTTGCTTTCCTAATTCTACATGGTTAGGTTCTGTGGCATTGACCCCTTGGTGCATAACCCGGATATTCAATGCCGTTGCCGCAGCATATATCCAGGTTTAAGGGTGAATGGGCAGGGCTATGCACCTTAGCGGCACATAGCCCGCCCAGAAGAAAATCAGGCCCTTCATGTCTACTCAGAAACAATATTCTCTGGTCAATTCTCTAGTTTCCTCATGCTTAGATTATTGTAATGCAGTTTGCTAAGGAATAGGAGCCTCTTCCTCCAGTTTATGAATCTCCACCGTTGTCTGCTCCTTTGGGCACTCAGTTTCAGCAGAGTACCCCGATTGATGTTGGGGAAAAGCTGAAACCATTGGTATGGGTACCTGTTCCAGACGAAGCCAGGGTGATCTCAGATGATCAGGTTACCCTGGCAGATATTTGGAAAATGGTAACCCGTATTGAAAAAACCTTGGTGCCCACTGTAATACAGCTTTGTGGTTTCTCTTCTGAGATTACCACTAGGCTGTCTGAAGTAGATAAAAAGGTTGAGAATATTTCTAAACAGGTTGTTAAGTGTGAAACCCAGTGTCAGGCCCTTGCAGCTGTTAATTCTTCTCACATAAAGGATAGTTTGTATGTGCACAACAAGATGGAGCAATATGACAATATGTTTCGAGCAAAAAATGTTAGATTGTTGAATTTTCCCTGTTCTCATTTGCTTTCTGCTGAAATCTTGTTGAGAAAGTATTTCAAAGAGGTCTTGGGGTTGGCTTCGGCTGACTCCATTGCCCTCTCTAAGTTATATTACCTTACTGGTAAGCTACGGGTTCTCTGGCTGGGTTTGATGAGGTTAAGGGCATGGAGGCCCTGGACCTTACCAAGTTTCTAGAGGACTCAAGAGATAATATTTCCTCAAGAGCCACTTTGGTGGTATCTTTTCTTTCAGACCAGGATAGAATGATGGTTTTTCGTAGTTACTTTAAAAATATGTCTGCTTTGTTTTGCGGTGCTAGGGTTCAAATGTTTCCAGATATTAGTAGGGTGACTCAGACTAGGAGACAGGCCTTTTTGGCTCTTAAACCTAGACTGCTTGCTATCTCTGCTACCTTTTTTCTTAGATACCCTTGTAAATGTTTGGTTTTGTATCAAGGTTCAAAGTTTGTCTTTCTTGATCCTTCTCAGCTTGAGGTATTTCTTGCTGACAAGGAACGACTGGGTAATTAGTAACTGGAGGTGGGTGGGTTAAGTTAGTAAGCTGCCTGATAAATTAGAGTTGGCTCTATTTGTTTTGTGCTGATTTGTTTTCTTTTAAGTTTCTCTCCGGATTGTGGGCTATGATGATGTATTGCCACTAATTGTGTGTTTCGGTTAATATTTGTGTTATTTTGCCTTTTGGAAACATTCATGGTTTCTTTATGCTTGCTTTGTAAGTTTGTTGAAATTTCAAATTTAAAAAAAAAAAAGGAGCCTCTACTCTTAAGTGATTGCAGATAGTGCAAAATACTTCCATCAGAATGCTCTGTAGCACATCAAAATTTGATCAGCACACCATTAATATTTCACAATCATTGGCTGCTTTTATCATATCGGCTTGAATTCAGAATCCTCATACTAGACCAGAGAGGCTTTTAATTGGTCCTTCCACTCTATTTATCCTCTTTATTCATCCTGTATTGCCCAACTTATTCCCTTAGATTACAATGTGCAAATCTACTGACAATCTCACCAGTATCCAGATCAATAATGGAATCCACACAGTGCACAGCTTTTTTCTTTCTAGCTCCCTCATTATGAAATCCTACAAAATATTTGAAGTGGCCTTGAAAACCTACTTCTTTGAATCCACTTTCGAGGGACGGATGCGAATGGTCTGACTGGGCTGCAGTTGGCAGCAGATTACCTGAATTCCTTCCCTGACCTACCCTCTAAATACTGTTGTTTCCTTTTCTTAATTTATTTTGATGTTTCTTTCTTCCTAGTTTTAGTATAAAATTGTAAATTGTTTGGTTACCTTACCAGTGAAACCGGTAAGTCACTTCATCATATGTTACCTCAGGTATAACTTAGATTGTAAATCCACTATGACAGGGAAATAACTTGCCTGCCTGCTAGTGCATGCTCAGATTTGGAAAAAGCAAGCAATCAAATCCAAATTCTGTTTGCCAAGTATTTCATAAATGGAGAGCTGCACCTTAATTTGCATGTTGATTGTACAAACCTTCCTTTTCCAGCAAAAACATTGACAATATCTCTCTTTAACAAAGGGATCCGATGTGGAATTTTATGACAGCCTAGATACATTCTCACAATTTAGCATTTTCTAAGTGTACAGTGTATACCTTGAATGTGTGCTTTGCATCCACCAGCTACACGTACACCTCAGTCAAAATGTTTGTGTCTTCTAGAAACATAACCAAATATAAAGAGATGTGCCATCTAAGAACTCAAAATATGATATAAAAGGGTCAGCTCATTATTAATGAAGCTTCCATTTGCAGAAATTTGTACTGACATTTTTGTCATCACATGTATCTCATCTCTGTTCTTGGCTTTCTTAATTTTTCTTTTATTACTGTGATTGAGTCTATAGAATGATCTCCAGGAACAAGCAGGAATGTAGTCATCACATATGGGTATCGTCGGTACCGACGGAGCCCGCGCAGGAACGCTCCCCAGCGTCCAATTAGAACGCTTTTGGGAGCATCCCACAGTGCCTGCGTGCTGCCTTCCTTCCTTTCCCAACTGCCTCTCTCCAGTTCTTCTTTTTCCGCGGAGCCAGCAGGTCGTGTTCCTGTCACCGCAGAAGAATTTCTTTTTTCTTTCTTTCTTTTTGTGGTCGCGTCTGCCTTCTTCGACGCTCTACCGGTACCGCCGGCCTTTTCTTTCTTATTTCTGTAATAAAAAAAATATATATTTTTTTTCTTTTCTTCAGGTGCACCCGCCTTTTTTGGGCCTTAGGCCCAAAAACGTTTCCTTAACATGGAAAAACCTGCCTCAGGTTTTAAAAAGTGCACCAAGTGTGGCGGTACATTTCCGTCACCGACACCCATGAATGGTGTTTAAAATGTTTAGGTCCTGACCACTCCATCACGGATTGTGTGTCCTGTGCCATGATGTCTAAAAGAGGTCGGCAGAACTGAGCTGCCAAGCTCAGTACCCTGTTTCCCTCAGATGCGGCTTCGGTGGCATCGACATCTTCCAGGGCTTCTTCTTCCTCCCATGGATCTCAGGTAACTAAACTGAAATATGAGATTGCAGACCTGCTATTGGTAATCTGTGAACTTTCATTAAAATCATCTGTAATACCTGAAGATTGGAGGGTTGCCAACGTAACACCAATTTTTAAAAAGGGTTCCAGGGGTGACCCAGGAAATTACAGACCGGTGAGCCTGACGTCAGTACCAGGGAAAATGGTAGAAACCATCATAAAGAACAAAATTACACAGCATGTAGATAGTCATGGCCTAATGGGAGACAGCCAACATGGCTTTAGACAAGGAAGATCTTGTCTTACTAATCTGATATGTTTTTTTGAAGGTGTGCATAAACAGGTAGACAAAGGTGAGTCGGTTGATATAGTGTATCTGGACTTTCAGAAAGCTTTTGACAAAGTCCCCCATCAGAGACTTTTGGCAAAGCTAAAAAGTCATGGGATAGGAGGCAGTGTGCTATTGTGGATCGGGAACTGGTTAAAAGATAGAAAGCAGAGGGTAGGGCTAAATGGCCAATATTCCCAATGGAAAAAGGTGAATAGTGGAGTACCCCAGGGATCTGTACTGGGTCCGCTGCTTTTTGACATATTCATAAATGACCTGGAAAAGGGAATAACTAGTGAGATTATCAAATTTGCAGATGACACAAAACTGTTTAAAGTTGTTAAAACCCAAGAGGATTGTGGAAAACTGCAGGAGGATCTGGATAAATTGGAAGACTGGGCATCCAAATGGCAGATGAAATTTAATGTGGACAAGTGCAAAGTTATGCACCTAGAAAAGAACAACCCACACTATAGTTACACGATGCAAGGCTCCACATTAGAAACCACCACCCAGGGAAAAGATTTAGGAGTCATTGTGGATAACATGTTAAAACCCTCCGCCCAGTGTGCAGCAGTGGCCAAGAAAGCAAATAGAATGCTAGGTATCATAAGGAAAGGGATGGAGAGCAAAACAAAGGATATTATAATGCCTCTGTATCACTCCATGGTACGACCGCACCTTGAATATTGTGTGCAATTCTGGTCACCGTATCTTAAAAAGGACATAGCGTTATTAGAAAAAGTACAGAGAAGAGCCACCAAATTAGTGAAGGGGATGGAAGGCTACTCCTATGAAGAGAGGCTAAGAAGGTTAGGGCTTTTTAGCCTGGAGAAGAGACGGCTGAGGGGAGATATGATAGAGGTCTATAAATTAATGAATGGAGTGGAACGGATAAACGTGGATCAATTGTTTACGCTATCAGAGTATAGAAAGACAAGGGGACATGTAATGAAGCTACAGGGCAAAGTATTTAAGACAAATAAGAGAAAATATTTTTTCACTCAACGTGTAATCAAACTCTGGAATCTGTTACCGGAGGATGTAGTAAGGGCTGTTAGTATAGCTGGGTTTAAAAAGGTTTGGACAAGTTCCTGGAGGAAAGGTCCATAAACCACTATTAAAAAGGGACCCAGGATATCAATGCTTGTCCCAGTACAAGCATTGTGGAACCTGTGTCTTTGGGGATATTGCTAGGTACGTATAACCTAGATTGGCCACTGTTGGAAACAGGATTCTGGGCTTGATGGACCTCGGTCTGACCCAGTATGGCATGTCTTATGTTCTTATGTTCTTAAACATAAATCTAGCCGGTCCTCGAAGGGTAGATCTCCTTCTAAGCATTGAGATGCCTCTGGCATTGCCCTCGAGGATTCTGCAATGGCAAAATTACCATGGCGGGAGGCTTCGGCTTCCAAAGCATTATCGGGGTTCCAGGATGTTCTCGATGGCTCGACCTCGATAGATCTCCTGGTGCCATGCTCTGGGGTACCGGTGGTCTCCATCGGTACTGACATCCAGGCATTGGCGGCGTCCATGGACCAGAGAATTCTGACTATAGAACGCGGTCTGGTGGCTTTCCTTGCGGCATCGATGCCCTTGGTACCGCGACAGACAACTCCACCAGTACCGGCACTGGTACCGGCATCGGTATCGGCATCGGTACCAGTACCAATAGCATCGACATCGGCATCGGTGTCTGCTCTGCCAGTACCCTGTCCTCAGATGCCCTCCGGTACCGATTCTCCAGTACCGGTTATTCCCAGTACCGATCTTGGTTGGAACGGGTATCGGGCTTTACAGGAGCATCCGGACAGATGATACTTCGAGTCCTCAGAAGAATCTGAGGATTCTGAAAGTTCTGTCGATGCAGCGATGCTTCTTCCAGAGGAGTCCTCCTCCCCTAAACGCAGGATGTCTCCTCCAGAGGACATGTCCTTCCAGGACTTCATCAGGGAGGTGGCTCGGGGTCTGTCTATTACTATGGCCCCTGAAACAGAGCCAAGGGCCAAGGAGTTGGAAATTTTACAATATCCCAAAACTCCTAAGGAGGCAGCTACCTTACCCATTCATGAGATTCTTTATGATCTCATGTTGAGGATGTGGGAAACACCTCTTACCACCTCTCCTCATTCTCACAGATTGGATACTATGTATCGAGTCCCTCCTTGTCCTGGGTTCCATAAGACTCAACTTCCTCAGCACTCTATTGTGGTAGAGTCAGCTATGAGAAGGATCAGAAGTGCAAAAAGACATGCCTCTAATCCTCCAGGACGTGAGTGCAGAACCCTGGATGCTTTTGGACATAGAGTCTTCCAAGCTTCCATGCTTGCTGCAAGAATCAGTTCCTATAGTCTCTACATGGGAATGTTCCTAAAGGAGGTCACAGATAATTTACAGACTTTAAGTCCTTTCATTTCTGAGGATAAAAGACAGGACTTTCTCACTTGGGTCAAACATGCCCAAGATGTCTCTAAATTCTCCAACCGTGCAGCCTTTGACTGTTTTGAGTGTATAAGCAGAACCTCGGCTATCGCCATAGGTGCACGTAGAATTGCTTGGCTCCAGGCATCTGATTTAGAGCTCTGGGTACAAGATAAATTGGGAGATATCCCTTGTACTGGTGAGAACCTGTTTGGTAAAGATTGGCAGGAAAAAGCCAATGAAATGGATGCTGAAAATTCCACCTTGGATAGACTATCCAAGTCCACTGCTGATCCTGTTAGAAAGAAGTTGTTCAAGAAAACATCTTTTTCTAAAAAGAAAAGATTTTATCCTGCTTATGATCAGCAGGCATCTTCTGCAGGTCAGTCTTCAAGCAAACATCAGCAACCACCCAAACAGAAAAAAGCAAAGGCTGCTAGGCCTCCACCAGCCCAGCAGCCTCAGCCTCCTCAGGGCCTTTGACTTTCAGCTAGAGAACTTAGCCTTTCTGGTTCTGGAAGGACCAGCACCGTCCACCATTCCAGGAAGGTTATGTAACAAATAACAGCAGAGCATTGGACACTCTCCATCATAAAGGAGGGGTACAAAGTTCATTTTTCAAGCATGCCTCCTCACACAATAGTGAAGCAGTTCAATTCTCCGACCTCTCTCATTGACCTGTTAGGTCAGGAGGTTGCCATTTTTCTTGCCCAAGGGGCAATAGAAGAAGTACCTCTTCATCAACAGGGCATAGGGTTCTATTCCCCTTATTTTCTTATTCCAAAGAAAACAGGGGGTTACAGACCTATCTTAGATCTCAGAGAATTGAACAAATTCCTTGTCAAGGAGAAATTCAAGATGATTTCTCTCGGAGCTCTGCTACCATACCTTCAGAGTCAGGATTGGCTTTGTTCTCTAGATCTCAGGGATGCGTACACCCATGTCCTCATCCATCCAACCCACAGAAGGTTCCTTTGGTTCCTTTTTCAAGGAAAGCACTACCAATACAGGGTACTTCCTTTTGGTCTGGCCTCAGCACCAAGGGTGTTCACGAAATGCATGGCTGTGCTGGCAGCATTTCTCCGCACTCTAGGAATATTCATATTCCCTTACTTGGACGACTGGCTCATTCGAGCTCCAACACAGTCAGAGGCCAAGACTTCTCTAGGTCTTTGGGGAACCCCGGACATAGACCTCTTTGCAAGTCCGTTGAATGCCAAACTTCCCCGGTTCTGTTCCAGAATTCCGGCACAGGGGGCTCAGGCCAGAGATGCTTTCCTCCTTAACTGGGGTCAAGACTTCCTGTATGCCTTTCCACCCATTCTCCTAATTCCCAAAACCCTCTTCAAGCTTCAGAGAGACAGAGGCAACATGATTCTCATAGCACCACATTGGCCATGGCAAGTGTGGTACCCTCTGCTTCTACATCTCTCTCAAGCTCCCTCCCTGGAGTTAGGGTCTGCTCCAGATCTCCTATCTCAGGAGAACAGAATGTTATGGCATCCCAATCCCCAGTCTCTGTATCTCAGGGCTTGATTGCTGAAGGCCTAGATCTCCAAGATCTTAATCTTTCTCAGCAAGTGAAAGATGTTCTTTATGCTTCCAGAAAACCTTCCACTAGACGCTCTTATGCTTTCAAGTGGAAAAGGTTTACTCTTTGGTGTTCGGAAAAGGGTCTTAACCCCCTTGCGATACCTCTGCAATCTTTGCTGGAGTATCTCCTCCATTTATCTAATGTAGGCCTTAAGACAAATTCAGTAAGAGTCCATTTGAGTGTTATTGCAGCTTCTCTTAAACCTCTAAATGGAAAGCCTATTTCCTCTCATCCTCTCATAGCAAGATTTATGAGAGGACTCCTTCTAACTAAGCCTCCCATGGTGGCATGGGACTTAAACCTGGTTCTTGGGCAGCTCATGAAGCCACCTTTCGAACCTTTAGCTACCACCTCCTTAAAATTCCTTTCTTGGAAGGTTATCTTTCTCATTACAATCACATCAGCACGCTGCATTAGTGAGTTGCAAGTGCTAGTAGCTAATCCACCTTATACAAGGTTCCATCATGACAAGATAGTCCTTAGGACTCATCCACACTTTATGCCTAAGGTGGTCTCACCTTTTCATCTAAATCAAGAGGTCTACCTACCTGTCTTTTTTCCAGGACCTCATGCATCAAATGCAGAAAGGAATCTTCATACCCTGGACTGTAAAAGAGCTCTAGTTTTTTACTTACAAAGAACACAGCAACATAGAAAGTCCTCTCAACTCTTTGTTGCTTTTGATCCTTCTCATTTGGGACTTTCAGTCTCCAAGAGAACACTATCTAACTGGATTACTCAGTGTATTTCCTTCACCTATCAGAGTAAGAACCTTTCTACGGAGGGCCATGTCACAGCTCACAATTTGAGAGCCATAGCAGCCTCAATGGCTCATCTGCACTCTGTGTCTATTGACGACATCTGTCGAGCAGACACTTGGGCCTCGGTTCATACCTTCACAGCCCATTACTGCTTGGACAAGGACTCCCGCCGGGATGCCTTGTTTGGTCAGGCTGTTCTCAAACACCTTTTCCATACCTAATCAACTCCTGCCCACCATCCCTGGTAGGATGCCAGAGATCCATTGGGGGAAGTAGAGCCCTTTTCAGGGACACACAACTTCTGGGGTCTCTCCCTGGCACCTAAAGCTAGGGAGTCCCCATATGTGATGACTACATTCCTGCTTGTTCCTGGAGATAGCATAGTTACTCACCTGTAACAAGTGATCTCCGGGAACAGCAGGAATTTAGTCCTCACAACCCACCCACTTCCCCAAGAGTTGTATCTCTCTATCTCTTTCTTTTCCCTCTCTCTCTCTTTGTCTCAGCTTTAAAACTCAACTGGAGAGAGGCAGTTGGGAAAGGCGGGAAGGCAGCACGCAGGCGCTGTGGGATGCTCCCAAAAGCGTTCTGATTGGACACTGGGGAGCGTTCCTGCACGGGCTCCGTCGGTACCGACGATACCCATATGTGAGGACTAAATTCCTGCTGTTCCCGGAGATCACCTGTTACAGGTGAGTAACTATGCTTTACCCATCCCTCTCCAAAGTGAGTATCAACAGTCCCTTTTAAGAGAGTCTGCAGCCCAGAGTTGAGGACTGGGAGGGCATGGCTCATAGGAAGAGGTTAAGAACCCAACAGGCTACAGGAGGGAGAGAGACCCATGGAGCCAAGAGCTCTTCCAAGGCAAGCCATGCAAAGGACTTCTAAAGTAGGAATTTTAACTGGGGCTGGAGGAAGGGCTGGGAGAACCAACTTGTGGAAGTTTAACAAGCTGGGACAGAAGTAAGCTGATTTTGTTTTCCACGAACTGCTGTCTGGCCTGTGTTTTAAAGAAAAGAACTTCCTACCACACACCATGCTACCACATATGGTGGCAGCTTGGGGATTTTGTCAACCACATAACTGAGGCTAGAGCATGTTTTGGCCTGATTTTTCTTGCCCGAGGATCATAAACAGGTGAAGTTATATTGCTATTCATGCCCCACTTGTCAACTTTCTAAGCCTGCCAGAGTCCGACCTGCCCCTCTAGTGCCTATGCCCTTCATTGAAACCCCATTTGAAAGAGTGGCCATGAATCTAGTAGGAACCTTGGAGAAAACCACCCAAGGCAACAAGTATATTTTAGTCACACTGGACTATGCTACCCAATACCTGGAAGCCATTGCTCTAAGGAATATGAAGACTACTACAATCACAAATATTCACTGGGAAGTATTCTTGTGGGTGGGAATACCCAATGAGATCCTCATGGATCAAGGAACACCCTTTATACCCAAGGTGATGAAGCAAGTGTGTGTTTTGGTGAAGGTAAAGATGATGTGAACATCAGTATATCACCCACAGACGGATGGCATCATTGAGCGATTCAATAAAACTATGAAACAGATGGTTAAAAAGTTTGTGCAGCAGGATGGAAAGAATTGGGACCATTCTCCTACCCTATTTTATGTTTTTCATCCACAAGGTATCTCAGAGTTCCACAGGGTTTTTACCTTTTGAGTTGCTCTTTGGAAGACGGCCAAGAGGCATATTAGACATGGTAAGAGAATCCTGGGAAGAAGAACTCTGTGCCAGGCATAATTTGGTGGAGTACGTTATACAAATGCAAGACCAGCTGAGGAAAGCTGGAGAGGTGGCCATACTCAGTCTGGATAAAGCCCAAGCCAAGCAGGCCAAGGGCCACAATTGGGCAGCCATGCATTGCACCTTCCAATTGGGAAACAGAGTTTTAGTCTTGCTGCCCTCATCCGAGAGCAAGTTACTCTGTAAATGGCTGTGGCTCTATGAGGTGGAAGAGAAAATGGGCCTGTTATTTCAAGATTGCCCAGCCAGATAAACAGAAAAAAGCCAAAATATACCATATTCACTTATTGAAAAATTAGACTCCAGTGACTGCTATGGTGGTACAGGGAGATGATTTTGAGCTGGAAATTTCAGCCCCTTTGGGTCCAGCTGAAGTCCCAATTGGAGACCAGCTCTCTGCTGCCAAGAAAAGAAATTTAAATGGTTTGATCCACCAGAACCTAAAGGTGTTCTCCACCTTGCCAGGATGAACCCACCTTATTTGTCATGACCCTAGGGTGATTATTCAGCAACGACCCTACCAGATTCTGGAGGCCCAGTGACAGGTCATTGCCAAGGAGCTGGAAGAGATATTTAACTTGGTAGTTATAGAAGAGTCCGAGTAACTGGTCGTCACCCAGTGTCTTTCTTCCTAAACCCAATGGAAGCATCAGATTCTGCATTGACTTCCAGAGGGTCAATGCAGCTTCTAAACTGGAAGTGTATCCTATGCCCAGAATAGCTGAGCATGCTTTATATCAACCTTGGATATGACCAAGGGATACTAGCAGGTACTCTTGGCTCTGGCTGCCAAGGAGAAGACTGATTTTTCGACACTGCAAAACCTGTTCCAGTTTACAGCACTGTCCTTTAGATTACACAGGGCTCCTGCCATGTTTCAATGCCTAGTCAACCATCTACTGAGACTGCAGAAGGAGTATGAAGCTACATACTTTGATGGCAGCATCATCTACATCATCTACAGCAGAGACTGGACCACCCACCTAACCCAAGTACAAGCCATGTTGACCAGTCTGCAGAAGGCTGGGTTGATGTCCAACCCCAAGAAATTTCTGTGAGGTTGGAATGTTCAGTACCTGGGATATTTAATCTAAAAATGGCATATATGACCTCAACTATGGAATGTGGCTGCCATTGCCCAGGACCCCACCACAAAATCAAAGAACAAGGTTCATGCCTTCCTTGGACTGGCTATTACTGCCAGTTCATTACTAATTTTGCAGAAGTGGCAGAGCCATTAATCAATCTCCTCTGGAAGAGAGCTCCCAAACAGATTCAGTGGTCATTGGACCCGAACCTGGTCTTCCAGCACCTCAAAAAGGCCATGTGCTCTGAACCCTTCCTGACTAGCCCTAATTTCTCTTTACCATTTATTGTGCAAACTGATACATCAGAGGTGGACCTAGAAACCATTCTGGCCCAGGAAGTCAGGGGTGAAGAACATCCCGTAGCATTCATCAGCAGGAAGCTGCTTTCTCGAGACAGCATTATGTGATCATCAAGAAGGAATCCCTGACTGTCAAGTGGGTGCATGAGACCTTCAAATACTACTCATTGGGGCGTGGTTAAGCAGAGGGGGAGGGTGTGTTATAGGATCTATAAAATGTTACCCATCCCTCTCCAATGGAAGTATCAACTGTCCCATTTAAGAGAGTCTGCAGCCCAGAGTTCAGGGCTGGGAGGATGTGGCTCACAGGGGGAGGTTAAGAACCCAGCAGGCTGCAGGAGGGAGAGAGCCCATTGAGCCAGGCATCCTTCCAAGGCAAGCCAAGCAAAGGAGTTCTGAAGTAGGAACTTTAACTGGGACTGGAGGAAGGGTCTGGAGAACCAGCTTGTGAAGGTTTAACAAGCTGGGTCAGAAGTAAGCTGATTTTGTTTCCCTGAACTGCTGTCAGTTCTGGGTTTTGTTTTGTGGAGATTTAGCAACCTGGGATAGAATAAAAACTGTTTTTCTTTTCCCTGAACTGCTGTCTGGCCTGTGTATTAAAGAAAACCCCTTCCCATCACAATCCACACTACCACAATTGACAATGTAACATGTATATAATTTTTTAAATCATATTTCATTTGATTCATCATCCCAATTCACTCTGAAATATATTCCTCTAGGTATCCTGTCCCTTTCTTCACAGTTCTACTGCTTTCAATTAGCTTTAATTCTTTGAAACAGACACTCTTTTTATTCATTGTACAGTATTACACATCAGTCATCTCATCTGAAACCATTTTCTTTCATTATTTGACAAAGTTTGACTGTGGGTGTCGACATCATGTTTTAGTCAGTACTTGAAAAGTGTGTTTGTGTAAAAGAGATAGAAAAGAGAATCAAATCAATGGTAATTACAGAGAACTCATGTTGTTTGGCAGCTGTGATGGAGCAAAAAATGTCAAAAGAAAGAGCAATAAATTACCTTTGCATTTGAAAAATTGTACTGGGCCATATCTGAATGCATGTTGACTTTTTAAACTACCTGATTTTTTTTTTTTTTGTTTAATGATGCAAACATTGATTTCCATGACTTTGAAAACTCCCAATTACAGACCACATGCCAATTTATTCAGTTATTATGAGGTGCTATGAGTAAGTCAAAGGAACATTTTGACTACTGTCTTGAATTTGGGACCTCAGTGGCTAATTCAAGTAGTGTTTCTTAGCACACTTTTCTTACATAGAAACCACAATCAAACATTTTCCCCCATGAACTGGTCTGGCATTAATATAATTTTACCTTATAAACCTAACTTGGAATCTAAAATATATTAAAAGTGGCACTTTAGAAAGGGCATCGAAGTACAGTCTGGGACATCCATATAGAGAAAGCTTCCAGGGATGTGTATGTTGCAGCCCGATTATAGAAACATAGATGTCCCTGACATGGACATCCACATTGAAGTATGCAAAGATGTCCCTGCTACGAAAACCTGGGGCAGGGATGCTATGTTGCAGCTAGAGGTATCCATTGGTATGGCAAAATAAAATCAAAAACCCTCATTCCCTATCAGTGTTCATTGTCAACATGGAACATATACTATAGGGGACATGAGTATACATCATTCTTTACACCCTCTGGATGCTTGGCTGGCAATACAAGCACTTTTCCGATGCCTATTTGTGCCTGAAGCAGATTTAAGCGTTGACTCATCTCAGGGCATGTAGGACATATCTGAAATCAGGTGAGGATATCCATGGGAATTCCCTGGACATGCATAAACCACACCCTCATTCTGGCTTGGATGTCTTTTCATAGGGAACTTTTTTTTTTTAAAAATATTTATAAATATACGAAGATCAAGAAGAACTTGAACATGAAACATAATAATACTTGCAAAGAAACTATAAAGAAACATAATTAAAGAAAAAGTCTATTGCAGGGATTATTCATTAGCCCACAATTGGTAGGAGAAGCCTTGCACTCAACTTAGATAAAGGCTAAACAGGTAACTGACCAAACAAAGCACAGACCTCCCACCTAAATGGACAACACACATAACTCAAACGAAATGACGATCCAATCTCTTATGCCCTAATACCCCCTCATGTATATAGTTATATCTGTTATGTACTATCTTATGTATATAGACACTACATTTTGTTAGTTAATTGTTTTAACACGGTTCCAGTTTAAAGTCACTGTTTAGTTTCCTAGACTTAACTTTGTTTAATTTATGATATTTTAAGATGTTCTATGTAAAACAAACTTCGCTTTGTTAATTGTTGTTATTTGTACACCGCAACTGATCTCTGGAAGATGCGGTATAAAAATGAGTGTTAAATAAATAAATAAGAAGCTAAACAGAAATAAACGTTTAGGGGAATACACCCCAAAAGTTACTAAGAAAAACAAGACGTAGGCAGTGGTCAAGGCTTAATAATTCACAACGGGTATAAACATCCTACTCAGGAAAAGAACCATTAGGCAATTTATCACTAACAAAAGTGGATAAATCCTCAGGAGAATAAAAAACATACTTCTGCGATTTATAGAAAATTAAACATTTACAAGGAAACCTTAACATGAAAGTAGCACCCATTCGTACCACCCCAGGCCGCAGCAAAAGAAAAGCTCTATGACGCTTCTGTGTCTCTCTAGACACATCCGGAAATAAGAAGATCTTCTTTCCATAAAACAAACTTGTTCTCTTTTTATAGAACAGCTTCAGCAACCATTCCCTGTCCGATGAGAGTGCCAACGTAACTAGCAATGTAGAAACAGCAATCTCTTCTGCCTTAGGAGACTGTAATAGATCAGAGACGCTAAGAGAGTCCAACTCCAATGATCCAATAACAACTTTCCCAACTTTCTTGCCCGAAGGAAGGTAATAAATCTTTGATACGGGTGGCATCAACTCACTGGGTACCGAAAGAACTTCGAGCAAGTATTTCTTAAATAACTCCAAAGGAGCCACCCCAGTAATAATAGGAAAGTTCAACAAACGTAGATTCGTAGATCTAACTGCATTCTCCAGAGACTCCATTTTACTTCTCAGAGCAGTATTTTCTTTAACTAGGGAAACCGTCAAATCAGATACTGTCTCAATCTTCGACTCCGATACTGACTGCTTCAAATTAACTCCTTGAATATCGGCTTTAATCATAGAAACAGACTCCTCCAAGAGAGCTGCCCTAGTAGAAAATGCGGACAGTTGTTGACCGACTATGGTAGATAAATGGATGATAGTGTCCCAGATGCTGTCTAGAGTCACAGATTCTGGTCGAACCGGTAGAGGAAATAACAGCCCGGAGGTCAGTGAAGTATCCCCCGAAGGAAGAAAACCAACCTGAGCAGGAACTCCGCCAGTAGGTGTCAAATTCACTGCCGTAGCAGCTCGATAACCCTGAGGAAACACACCGGCAACCTCAGCAAGAGAGTCCCACTCCAACGCAGCAGTTCCCTCCACTTTGGACGTCACTGCCGCGTCACTCACCGGCTGAGCCGCTGTGATACCAGGGGGGGCTGGAGGAGTATGCCCGTTAGGGGAGAGCGAGATATCAAGTGCGGAGGACATCGGGTCTTCCATCTCTGGTGACTCCAAGCCCGCTCGAATCCCCTGCACCTGAGCCTTCGTCAGCTGGACATAGCGGTCCATAGGTCTCTCAGCATTAGACAACTGCGCCGCGGGAGCAACCTTCGATTTGCCTTTCCTCTTAGGCATCACCAGCTCACACTGCCACCATCTTGAGAAAGCCACTCCCCCCCCCCCCCCGGAACATTTTTTAACTCACTTTCTAAGATGGATCTGGGGATGTCCATGCTTTGGATGTTTGAATGCCTGTGTTTGAATATCCAAAACATGAATAGGGCTTCTATAATAACCCCCTACTTGTCTATAAAGATGAAAACCAGGCATCTCTATTCTCTTACAGAATATTTCTCCCAAGTCTCCTCTAAACAAACTGATATTCTTATAATACTATATTGATCTTCAGCAGGAGAATTTAAAGAAATATAAATAAACTGGGAAGATGTATTACAACTATTTGATAAACTGAAGAGAAGAAAATCATCTGGACTGGATGGTATACACCCAAGGGTGTTGAAAGAATTAAAATATGAGATTGCAGCCCTACTACTAATCTGTGAACTTTCATTAAAATCATCAGTAATACCTTAAGATTGGAGGATGGCAAATGTAACGCCAATTTTTAAAAAGGGTTCTAGGGGTGATCTGGTGAGCCTGACATCAATACCGGGAATAATGGTAGAAACCATTATTAAGAACAAAATTTCTGAACATGTAGATATTCATGGTTTAATGGGAGATGACCAACATGGCTTTAACCAGGGAAGATCTTGTCTTACTAATCTGTTATGTATTTTGAAGGTGTGAATAAACAGGTTGACAAAGGTAAGTCAGTTGATATAGTGTATCTGGACTTTGGCAAAACTAAAAAGTCATGGGATAGGAGGCAGGGTACTATTGTGGATCAGGAACTGGTTAAAAGACAGAAAGCAGAGGATAGGGCTAAATGGCCAATTTTCCCATTGGAGAATGGTGAATAGTGGAGTACCCCAGGGACCTGTGCTGGGTCTGCTGCTTTCTAACATATTCATAAATGACCTGGAAATGGTGGAGTGTGGTTATTAAAGTTGTTAAAACCCATGAGGATTGTTGAAAATTGCAAGAGGATCTTGATAAAATGGAAGACTGGGCATCCAAATGGCAGTGACTCTGCTCCCTGGGCTCCTCTGCAGCCAGAGGTTCTTGAACTGAGGGTGGAGGCAGGATGGGGCCGGTTGCTACATCCTAGGTCCTGCAGGTTGGCTTCTCCAGTGTGGCTGCTTTCATCTGTCTATGGGCCTCCTTCTCAATGGCCCTGTCCTGTTTCTCCTCCATGCCCCCCCCCTCCCTCTTCAGGAGGGTTATCCTCTTTTTCCTCCTCTGCCTCCCCTCCAGTGGCCATTGGCTCATCCTCTGGTTCAAGGGTGGGTTCTAGAGCCTTGCTGTTCCCCGTAGCTGCTGTCAAAGGCCCGGCATCTATGAAAATAGAACATACAGGTAAGTATGAGCCACATCACACATAAGGCGTTATCGGGGTTCTGTCTCCAATTGTCACCTGATAATTTGACATCCTTAACATAAAACAATCACTTTGGCAGCTTACAGAAATTACTGAAGGTCTAGCAAATGTGATGCACTCAGTGCATATGATGTTGGCACATGCTGAGCCACATAGTCATATGAGAAGGTCCCTTTCCAATAATGTACTAACCAGCCTGTGGTTCTCATTGTCATCCTTGCATCTGCTTTTGTGTGAAGGGAACACATGTGCCTCTCTCAAGTCTTTTGGCACCTCTCCCACCTCCAAAGAGGCAATCACTTCTACATCCCATCCATCTCATAAATGACATTTCTAAATTATGCCTTCACATATTTTTGAGGACAGAGTGTGCATTAATGAATGACCACCCCTGTGAGATGTTAGTTACACTTTTCTGAGTTAAGCAGGACCCAGAATCATTCCTTCATTAAGGTATTTTAATTCACAATGCCTCAATGGAGAAAAAAATGTGGACAATGGTTACAACACAAGATCAAGAAAGTAAAAGGAAATAGCATCCAGCTCTACCTGATCACCAACTACATATATTGATTCAGGTACATAAGTGATTGGCTCATGGCTAGACCTGTTAATCCCACCTATTTTCCTGGATTCTGTGTACTTTTTTTCCTGAAATGTTTTTTATACTTTGTATCTGGACAGGAAAGTATTTTACCATGTGTTTGAGTCTATAGTGAGTGTAAGGTTGCCAACTGGCTCCAGATGAATCCAATAGGCTTGATCCAGTCTTGGGTTTATCCCATTGCATGCAGGAACACATAGTTTTGATTTCTGCATTTCACTCCATGAGAAAAGCAAGATTACAAGTCCTTGCATGTAATGGAGTAAACCCAGGACTGGATCAAGCCAGTTGGCAACCCTAGGTGAGTCTCCTAGAATGCAGCTGTCATAGGCCAAGGAACTAGATTCTCCTGTTGGGGATATATGTTCCCTCACATACCCTTCCCTACTGTCAGTTTGACATCTTGACAGAGGAAATCAGTTTTTTTCATTTTCTTTACCTAATTATTTTCCACTGTGAAAGCAACTTGCTGAAAAGCCACAAAGTAGTTATGCACAGAAAAACTTTCAGTCCCTTTTTTGGATTTTTGAGAGTTTTTTGGCCAATTTTTGGACATTTTTTCAATTTGTTTCAGAAATCAATACATGCAAAATTGGATTAAATTGGATTGGATTAAAGAACATGAATATGTTTTAACCTCACATCAATCAACTTTATAAGCATTAATTTAGACATTTTTTCCCTATAAATTCAATTAAATGTGCAGTTTATGTGCAAAACAGTTAAAAAAAATTGAAGGAGAATGCTAGCATGCCCACAAAATGGCTGCATGATCCTTTTCCTCTCCTCTCCTCACCTCAGCAAAATGTAAAATATATCATAGGTTTCTACAGTATATATAAATATTTTTAAGTCGGGTAGAAAAGTTGCACTGCATATTGTGAGAGACAGAGTAGATTGACACTATGCACTGACTGTAGGTGGATTTCTCTATGCATTCTTGTGGAGCAGCGGCTGCTGCTGAGGCCTGCATATGTTATGCACTGGTGAAGAAATACCATCCCTGGGGCTCTGATTGTTGGTTGTCAAACTTGTAGATTGTGAGGCAGGACAGTTGTAACTTGCAGTGTGATTTGGACTTGTTCTGGAGGTCCACTATCCTGGTATGGTGAGCTTGATATATGTCTGAGACAAGGTTTAACTTGGAGAGGCTTTTACTGCTCTACCCAAACTAAGGGAAAATTTGGCAAGCTGAGATATGGCTTCCAAGTTTGAGGACTGATGGCCAACACATAGGAAATATAGTTACTGCCACTGTCTCTGATAAAGAACACCTTCTCAGCAGTCTTTCTAACTTTCGAGTACCTGAGACAAAAATCTATTGTGGTAGACTGTGATTTCAGGTGGAAGGAAGTTCATTATAATACAGTCTTGTATTGTTGGTGAGCCTGAAAGCTAAGAATTGTATGGAAGATAAACTCACTTAAGCTTCAGCACTAGCAAAATTTAGCCGTACTCCTAAGGTCTAGACCAATTTGAATGTAATGTCTGATTCTGTGGGTACAGAACCAGTAAATAATGTACAACCTTGAGGTCTATGGCTAAAGCAGATTTTTTGGAGCCAATAAGTGAAATTAAGCTCATAAGGCTAGATGTCACAAAAGCTGAAATGAAGTCTCTGGATGGCAGGGTGATGCAAAATGATACCAGTATTGGTGAGTAGATTGATGTAGTAGCAGTGTTTCAGACTAAACACCGTAACTTAGAATCATTGAGTGAACAGCTGAAAGACAAGCAGAATGACATAGAAAACGAACAGAGATGAAGCAATATCAGTATATTAGGTTTGCCTGAGGCACATTTTTAAAAAGTGTTTATCTTCTCATCTCTGATTGATATATTCATAAAGCAACATTTTAGAAGGGATGTCTAAGAAGAATTTGAAGCGGCCAGGTCGTAATGTCCAAAATGCCAAAGGTGTGGCAGCAGTGAAGGGAGGCACATGTAAATGCCATCAGAAATCATTCTGCGCCCCAAAATATGCACATGCCCACAGCTGGTTCTGGCTGGGTGCATGTGCCTTTGCAGGTCAGTTTAGAAATGTTGATGTCCCCAAATGCACAGTCGCAGAAATGGATATATAGACATGCCAGCCAAGATACTTCAGAACGGGCCTATCTATGCTTTCATACATGCACGTCCCTGCCTGCTATCTTAGATCTGTAGACATGCAGCACTGGGGCAAGGACTGTTAATTAACGTGCAGGGTAAATGTTGACCTGGTGACAAGTAATGTGGCAGTACACTTCGCTCTCCCTCCTGCAAGTGTTGCTGCCATGAAATGAGCATTTTTCAGCAACGTATTCATGGTCAGAAGCAGTTATAGATATGGACATGACAGCAGCCAGGACTAGATATGCGCAGGCCTTTCTGAAATCATGTGGCAACATGCGCCTCCTTAGGACCACCCAGGCCACATCTCCACCATGTCCCCATGCGACATGGTCATGATCGTGCCGGGGATGTCTTTGTATCTGGCGTTCTAAAATGGCTCCAGGGACATCTTTGCAATTTGCATGTATGATTGTCCATTTTCAGACATACAAATCACAAAGAGAGCTTCTAAAATGACCCCTTTGTGTCTCTGGTGTCAAAGGAACCAAAATTCATTTGGACAGAGCTCACAGGGCCTACCGACCAGCAGAGGTTAAAGGTTCCATTTGGGCTGCTGTCACATGTTTATGCTATTTTGAAGACAAGCAGGCCTTGTGTGCAATATACAAAATAAAGTAATCACTCATTTTTGAGGATATGAGGCAGTGGCAAACTGAGCCTATTTGGCACCCACAGCGGACTTCACAATGGGGGGGGGGGGGGATTTCAGCGCTGCTAACGTGGCTAGCCGCTGGCGCTGAACTTAAATCTCGGATATTTCAATGCCGGGTCATATTCAGAGATCTGAAACTAAATATGAGGTACCCAATCTATTTAGGAGGTGACTTTAATTGCATACTATCTATGCTGCACAGATCAGGGGCTAAATTGTGCCAGACGTCTGGTGTATAGGCATTGCTTGTGCAACTGAAAAAATTAAAGTAGGCTTATGTGATCTATGGAGAGATTTGCATAGAAAGGAGTATGATTATACTGTTTACTCTGCTCCACATAAATCTTATTCAGAAATGGTTTATTGCTTTCTTTTTGAGGACTTACTCAGTGTTGCTCATGCCTGTGAAATTGGGCAGATTAAAGTTTCAAACCATGCTGCTGTTAGTTTCCAGCTGGGGGACTTGAAGGAGAGCAGAGCCCCACGATGATGGTCCTAACTTTATTTCAACTATGATAAAGGCTTACATCCCTTTATAGTTTGGATTGCAGCTAAAGCAGCTCTCAGAGGTCATATAATTGCAATCTCTTCTAGCATTATGAAGCAGAGATTAACAGAGATTATTGCTCTATGGGCTTAATTGACACAGCTTGAAAGGAGTCATAAGAATGGTGGGACTGACATTATACTACAAAGACTAATTAAGATTAGAAGAGAGAAGGCCCAGGCTGTATATTATAAGTTTTACTGGTTTTTTTTAATAGACATGCTAATAAAGTGAATAACTTGCTTTTATGGCAACTAAAAAATGCAACAATGAAGTGAAGAGTCAATCAAATAAAAAATGGAGTTAGTGTTTAAGTTTCTGAACCTGAGGAAAAAAGCTTGCTGTTTTGCAGAGTATTATAAACTCTGGATACCTCACAGTTCACCATTTCACAGAAAGACATTGGTTAGAAGCATAGCCCGTCTCTACAACTGATGGGATGGCTACGGAGATGATTGATAAACCCATTGAAACAGAGGGCATTATAAAACTATCACTTCTTTAAAAAATAATAAGTTGGCTGGACCTGATCAGCTGCCTGCTGAGATCTGTAAACAAATGAGAGATCAGCTAGTGCCTAAACTGATAGAGGTTTTCAGTGAAAAAACAGCTTTGCAACATTTGCCAGATTCTTTTTTTGCAGCAGGCCATATCAGTTATGCTACTACTACTGATCATTTATATAACTCTACAAGGTGTACACAACAAGGTACAGAGACATGGAAAAGACAGCCTTTGCTCATCAGAGTTTACAGTCTAGTCAAGACAGACAACACAACAGCTGGGGACAAAGAAATGTCTTGTGGAATGATAAGGAAACACATAATTGGAGAGCAGGCGACTATGAGGGTCATCATCCAAAAGCAGTCTCAAAGAGGTGAGATTTTAGCCTGGATTTGAAAAGGGCCAGAGATGAAGCCTGACATATTGACTCAGGTAGTTTGTTCCAGGCATAAGGAGCAGCAAGCTGGAAAGATCAAAGTCTGGGGTTGGCAGTAGAAGAGAACAGCACAGATAGAAGTGATCTGCCAGAAGAGTGGAGATCCCGAAGAGGGATGTAGGGAGAGATAAGAGAGGAAAGGTAGTACGGAACAGCAGAATGAATGCACTTATAGGTCAATAGGGGAAGTTTGAACTGGATACAGAAACGGATAAGGACCCAGTGAAAAGCGGGATATAAATACAGTTAAATAAATAAATAAATAAATAAATAAGGAGCCTTCTTATCCTTCCAGATCTGATCAAGATCACAGCAGATAAGAGGAAGGCTTCTTGAATCCAAGATCGGCACTGAAGTGGGTTGGAGCACAGTATGTTTTGTTTTATCCAGCGAGGCTTCATATCACCCATAATATTGTAAATAAATTCTATACGGAGCTGAAGACTTTGGAAGAATTATTGGCTCAGATATCAGATTCTGCTTCCATGGAGTAATACCTATTTCAAATAAGACTACTTTGCCATTTTCCGTCACGATTGGACTGAGATTTCCAGGGCAGGTTGGCTACGCTTCCCCTTTTGGATCTTTTAATGGGAGGCTGACTGGCTTGTCAAAACTTTATTTCACATATTGCTGTATTTTGTGTGTGTCTTGATGCTCTGGAAAATGGGTGTCAATCTGTCTGTTCCATGTGGTACTTGCAAAGTTTGAGTAGCCTTGCGGATTTGGCTTTCCAGACTATTGCTTTGGACTTTTTTTTTAAATTAATATATTTAAGTTTTCCAAAACAATGTAACAACCAATAATTTAACAACCAACAATCCAAACAATCCAACTCTCTCCCTCTACCCATCTATTTGTTGGTTTACTAATGATTGCATCTACCCTTCGTTTTTTGCTCCTGGCAGGAAGCAGATGATGTTAATCAGCTAGTAGAGGTTAAACATATTATATAATACCAGAACAGCATACTCATCCAAATGGCGCTACTTATTAGTTTTCAGGCCCCCTCGATACATGGCTTTCTCATGAGCTTTTTCATATTACCTCATCAGCGATAACTTTCCCGACAGCAGTACCATTCCCAGCCGCCTCAAGGTAACCAGCAGCAACTTCTTATAACCACTTAAACTGTAGCCAACAGCTCGAACTCTTCTCCACTGTTGCTAGAACCACATCTTACAAATCCCGTCGGCTAGCACTACAGTATACTGGTTTCATCAGCTTGTTGCTAATACACTTACCCCTTATCTATCTAAGGGATACTGTAACCAATAACTTGTTGCAAAGAACCTTACTGCCTGTCCACATCATAACTACTGTAGCCAGTAACCTGTTACCAGTGTCTATCTCATAATTGTCTACCTCATAATTACTGTAGTCAGTATACTGTTACCAATTGCTAAGAACTTTACTGCTTGCCTACCTCATAATTACTGTAGTCAGTAACCTGTTACCAGTGTCTACCTCATAATTACTGCTTATCTACCTCATAATCACTGCTTATCTACCTCATAATTGTCTACCTCTTAATTACTGTAGTCAGTATACTGTTACCAATTGCTTATCTACCTCATAATTGTCTACCTCTTAATTACTGTAGTCAGTATACTGTTACCAATTGCTTATCTACCTCATAATTGTCTACCTCTCAATTACTGTAGTCAGTATACTGTTACCAATTGCTAAGAACTTTACTGCTTGTCTACCTCATAATTACCATAGTCAGCAACCTGTTATCAGTAGCCATACTGCTTGCCTACCTCTCAATTACTGTAGTCAGTAACTTGCCACCAACTGCCCACACTAAAGGCTCAACCTGACCCTCTACGATCTACTGACAACACGGCAACCTACGCCATGGCCGCACTATCACTTACATTGCCACACCACAACATCATGTTTCTAAGAATATCATACACTTGTATACTTTTAGCAATATTAATAATTAATCTATCACTAAGCCTAAACATCAAAAATTACATGACCATTCCCATAATACCTGGGGCCATCCGCTGCACACAGCCCAGTCGGGGCTGTGCAACTCATTTAAATCTTCGCGCCATCGGGCGCTGCTCCTCTTCGGCCCCCACCACCACCAGCAACTCTCCCCTTCCCGGGGATCGAGTCACCAGCGGCAGGAGGGGCCATCCGCTGCACACAGCCCAGTCGGGGCTGTGCAACTCATTTAAATCTTCGCGCCATCGGGCGCTGCACCTCATCGCCCCACACCACCACCAGCAACTCTCCCCTTCCCGGGGATCGAGTCACCAGCGGCAGGAGGGGCCATCCGCTGCACACAGCCCAGTCGGGGCTGTGCAACTCATTTAAATCTTCGCGCCATCGGGCGCTGCTCCTCTTCGGCCCCCACCACCACCAGCAACTCTCCCCTTCCCGGGGATCGAGTCACCAGCGGCAGGAGGGGCCATCCGCTGCACACAGCCCAGTCGGGGCTGTGCAACTCATTTAAATCTTCGCGCCATCGGGCGCTGCTCCTCTTCGGCCCCCACCACCACCAGCAACTCTCCCCTTCCCGGGGATCGAGTCACCAGCGGCAGGAGGGGCCATCCGCTGCACACAGCCCAGTCGGGGCTGTGCAACTCATTTAAATCTTCGCGCCATCGGGCGCTGCTCCTCTTCGGCCCCCACCACCACCAGCAACTCTCCCCTTCCCGGGGATCGAGTCACCAGCGGCAGGAGGGGCCATCCGCTGCACACAGCCCAGTCGGGGCTGTGCAACTCATTTAAATCTTCGCGCCATCGGGCGCTGCTCCTCTTCGGCCCCCACCACCACCAGCAACTCTCCCCTTCCCGGGGATCGAGTCACCAGCGGCAGGAGGGGCCATCCGCTGCACACAGCCCAGTCGGGGCTGTGCAACTCATTTAAATCTTCGCGCCATCGGGCGCTGCTCCTCTTCGGCCCCCACCACCACCAGCAACTCTCCCCTTCCCGGGGATCGAGTCACCAGCGGCAGGAGGGGCCATCCGCTGCACACAGCCCAGTCGGGGCTGTGCAACTCATTTAAATCTTCGCGCCATCGGGCGCTGCTCCTCTTCGGCCCCCACCACCACCAGCAACTCTCCCCTTCCCGGGGATCGAGTCACCAGCGGCAGGAGGGGCCATCCGCTGCACACAGCCCAGTCGGGGCTGTGCAACTCATTTAAATCTTCGCGCCATCGGGCGCGCCCGCGCCTGGCGGGCCCGCGCCTGAGGGCCTCGCCAGAGGGCCCTTTGGCGTGGCCCTTAGGCGGAGGCCAGTGACGGAGGCCATTCTCCAAACACCAGACCCGAAGACCAGCAAGGAACGAACCCAGAACACCAGACAGCGAAAACGCAAGTAAAATCAATGCACTCTAAGCAAATTACCTACCCTACACTGTAGCTGTCTTAGAAACAGCGGACTGGACAACCCAAACAGAGGTACCATTTACTGTAAACCCCAAGAATATATATTGCTCATACATATATCCTGATACTGCCAGATTAACATATCATCTATACTTGTCCTATGATGTATGTAGCATTTCTATATAACCTACTAGACCTAGTTAGCTCAGATAATTGATACTTGTGTAACCTGCTACTAGTCTTATTCTTACAGATTTTACCAGTTTAACCTCCTATTTACAATTACCTCTAAAGTAGGTTGTTTAATCTATGTAACCAGCCAGTCCCAGTTAACTTTGGCTCAATATACCTGTGTAATTTGCAGTTATCTAAGTTTACCAGCCTTTATCTGCCATCAGCAACCACGGTAACCATCACTAACAGACTGTGTACAAGCAACTTAAAATCCGGACGTATCTTTATCCTATGATTTAAAATGTAATATATAAGCTCCAGTATTTCCCGATAGATCGAGAGCCCACCACAAACTGCAGCCCTCCTACGACTGAACCAAAGATAGAGCAATCTATCACAACCAGACAACATACCTACCCACCACCACCAACCAACCTCCCAGCCCAGATCTACACCGCAACAAAGCACACAAAATGGCCCTACCCTGCATCATCTCGATTGCCCTCTACCTCCTTGCTACAGGCTTAAGCAATGTCACTTGCCTATACACTAACAACAACCACATACCAACTATCCACAGTTATAGAAAGAGATGGCCAGATACCCCATTCTATCAATCACAGGAAACCTCCCAAATTCACCACCACCACCTCCTGCAGGTATCATTACAGCACAACAAGAAGAAGAAACAAAAAGAGAACCCCCTCCCTCGAAACATGAAATGTGCCCTTGTAAATGCAAGATCTGTACGTAAAAAATGGCCGGTAATTTCAGATATGATATCACTACATAACCTTGACCTACTACTGATCACCGAGACATGGCTTTCCTGTGATGACAACGTGATACTCAATCAGCTCCTGCCTGCTAACTTCTCTATCCATACATGTCATAGAGCAGCCAAAAGAGGAGGCGGCGTCCTCGCCATCACCAGATCTGATCTTCAATTCAACATAAAAGATGCAACCAGCTCACCACTCCTAGACACAATCTCGATAGAGAACAAGTGTTCCTCCATCTATCTACTCTACAGAGCACCATCATCTGATGCAGATGCACTAACAACAATAATAGATGC
Organism: Ichthyophis bannanicus; assembly: GCA_033557465.1. Lineage (NCBI taxonomy): Eukaryota > Metazoa > Chordata > Amphibia > Gymnophiona > Ichthyophiidae > Ichthyophis > Ichthyophis bannanicus. Next base: position 1,434,814,083 of record CM066031.1, read on the forward strand.
AGCCGCAAACTCCCAGAGCCCACATACAACAAGCTGGGTACTAGGAGACTTCAACCTCCCCTCCCTGCAAGACTCTCACTCAAAGGCGTTCCTCGAAGCCATGAAAGATCTAGGATATAGCCAATTAATCAAGGAACCTACCCATATAAAAGGAGGCATGCTAGATCTAATATTCACAACAGACCCAACCTCCAGAGAAACAACCATCCCTGATATATCAATCACCGCTGTCCCATGGTCAGATCACTCATTAATCCTATTCCAAATTCCCCAGCCAAGCCATGTCCAAAAAGATGAAAGCACAGCAATCGGTCAGTCCAACAATCCGCCGAGAAGATTCCAACCATTCAACAAAGACCTAATCCTGAAATCAGCATTCCCACTAATGAACTCACCAGCGCACAACCCTGATGAACTAGTCTCCAATTGGAACGAAATATTCAGTTCATTAGCTGTTCGCCCAGCAAAAAACAAACCTCAAGCGAAACGACACACAGCAGCATGGTACTCTACTGAGTTGAAAGCCTCACTTGCGACACTAAGAAAACTTGAGAGACGCTGGCGCCGCTCACGCTCAGAAGCAGACCAAAAGGCATACAATTTACAACTCACAGCGCACCGTACCGCAGTGACTGAAACCATGAGACGTTACCACGCCGACACTTTAAAAAGATCCCTCAACAAACCTCGTGACCTGTTTGCCCTCGTTAAGCAACTTACAACAGAACCTGCATCAGAACAAACAAATGGAATCCATCCTCAAACATATGCGGATTATCTACAAACTAAACTTTGTCAGATAAACAACAACCCAACGTCCAGCATCATCCTTCAGCCCTACAATCAAACACCACTCACTACCTTCTCAACTCCATCCAAACGATGCATCGAAGACACCATAGCAGCCATCAATACGTCCACAGCGCAATCTGATCCATGCCCAGCTTTCTGGGTCAAGGAACTCCGGACTGACCTCAGTCCAATCATATCCAGACTTATTCAACAATCGTTCACAACAGGTGATTTCCCACGCACCCTCAAACAAACTTCAATAAGACCTCTACTAAAAAACAACAAACTCGACCAACAGAAACCAGAATCCTACAGACCCATAGCAAGCATACCATTGCTTGCAAAAATAATGGAAAAGATAGTTCAGAGACAAATACAAGATCACATTGATTCCAATGCACCACTGGATCCATGCCAGCATGGATTTAGAGAATCTCACGGGGTCGAGACCCTTCTCACCACACTCTTCAGCCACATAATATCAGGCATCGACAATACCCGCCAAGGCTTTGTCCTTGTCTTCCTTGACATCGCGGCAGCATTTGATTCCGTTAGCCATGAGTGCCTCCTAGAACGCCTCAAAGAAAAAGGAATCTCCGGTAAAGCACTCGAGTGGTGCAGGTCCTACCTCTCGGACAGATGGCAGCAGGTGAGATCCAGAAACACATCATCAGAACCATTCCACCAAAGCCAAGGTGTCCCACAAGGATCCTCCCTCTCCGCCTTACTATTCAATATATACATGCAACCTCTCTGCAACCTGATCCGGTCTTTCAACATTAACTGCATGATATACGCAGATGATGTGCTATTATACACGCCTTTTACAACAGATAACCCAGACCTCGAACCAATAACATGCTGCATAAACGAAATATCCAATTGGCTACAATCCCAAAACCTCCGGATTCAACACAAGAAGACGGAGGTGATGTTCATTACAAGAAACTGTAACTTCAATGCCCCAACAGTACTGAAAGTGAAGGAAGCAGACCTCCAGACCAAATCCGCGATCAGATACCTCGGCATCACACTAGACCAGAACCTAAATATGCAAGCTCATATAAGTAATACTGTAAGGGCAGTATATCATAAAATTAGATCCCTTAGATACCTAAGATCTCTGCTGGAGCCTGATGATTTCAGGACTATCTATCAAGCACTAATTATCCCGCATTTCGATTATGCAAATGCAATACTTCAAGGTCTCCCCCAAAACACCCTAAACCCACTGCAAATGGCAATGAACACCGCAGCAAGAGTACTGCACGGAGCATCCAGAAAAGACCATGTCACACCTATAATGAAACAACTCCACTGGCTCCCGATTCAAGGTAGAATTACATTCAAGACCTTGCTGCTCACCTTTAAAGCCACCAAAGGTCTCTCGTCAACCTCACTAACTGAGCTAATCCAGATGACACCCCACAACAGAGACAGAAGGTCAGTAGCTCAAAACACCTTGATAGTCCCAAGATCTATAACTAAATGCTCCAAGTCAACATCTAGCAGGACTTTCAATCTTTATGCACCGGTGATCTGGAATAACCTTCCTCACAACATCAGATCAATCCCAGACATATTCCAATTCAGGAAGGCCGTGAAACACTACCTCTTCCTCATACATTACCCTGAACCTAATAGAAACTCAGCACCATTTGCCGAATCCACCCAAATCACTACTGTCTAAAACCACACAAACACATGATCAGCCTACAAATTGTATATATTGTATATTTTATGGTTGTACATAGTTACCCTGTTAACCAAGTTGATTATCCTGTTCATATGTAAACACAAAGTACTATTGGAAATGTGTATGTTCACTGTTTATTGTAAACCGCGCTGATGCTGAATAGCGCGGTATAAAAGAGACTTTAAATAAATAAAATAAATAAATAAATAAATAATACACACCCAACTTCGATATGACAACCATATTGGACACAATCACCCAAATAACTATCCAAAAATAAACTATCATAGACTAATACACATAAAACAAACAAACTCATCCCAAATTTACAAGGAAACCTGCTCAAACACATCCTCACTGTCATGCATACTTATTAATGCTCGCTCAATGAAAAACAAACTCCCTATATTTAATGATCTAATAACAGACTCTAAACCAGACATATTATGTGTCACAGAGACTTGGCTTTCTGAAACGGACACAGTCTACCTAAACCAACTTGATAATGAAAACTACGACCTCTTTTACAAACATAGATCCAACAAAAAAGGTGGAGGAGTCTTAATGATGACAAAAAAGATACTAAAAGCAAAATCAATTCAATCAAATATCTCTAATAACATAGACACATTATTGATAAAAATTGGCCTCATGAAAATTTGTTTAATTTATAGACCTCCAGACCAAAGTGCAGATTGTCTGGATTCATTTATTGATCTCCTTAGCTCATCTACCGAACAAAACCCTATAATCATGCTAGGCGACTTCAACCTACCATCACTATCAACACAAAACTCCAAATTATTTATGGATGCCTTATCAGATATAGATTATCATCAAATAATAAATACCGCAACACACATAAAAGGAGGAACACTAGACCTGATCTTTCTTCCCGATTCACTCTTCAAACTAATGAATCTAAATTCCATAGTACTCACAGAGACACCATGGTCTGATCATTATATAATCAAAACAAACTTCACATATCATACTACTAATGTCAAAAGCTATACATTAAGTGGCCCCACATCAAAATTTAAAAAATTTAATGAAACGGAATTCCTCGATTTAACAATTCCCCACCTGCTACCATCCACATCAGACCTAGATGATGCTGTTAAAAATTGGTATGATACCATCAATAATGCAGCCAAAATCAATCACATAAATAAACAAAGGATACACCCCAAAACCAACAACACACCATGGTTCAATAACACATTAAAACAAATGAAAAAAGAACTAAGAAAACACGAAAGTAAATGGCGAAAATCTAAGTTGACTATACATAAGGAAATATACAATAACCATCTCATAAAATATAAAGAAACACTCGATAGTACAAAGAAAAACCACTACGCTGCAACCTTATCAAAATCATATAACAGACCTAGAGAACTATTCTCTATTGTCAGAAACCTTACCAATAACGCTCAAAATTCTAGCAACGAAATCACCGACATCTCAGTACAAATACTAGCTAATCACTACCAAGATAAATCAAAAAAACCTCAAATGCCTTTTGATACAATCAACAACTCTCACCAATCTGTTGACCAATGGTCAGACTTTTACCCCATTTCAAGAACAACATTAAAAACTATCATATCAGGACTCAATACCACCACCTCTTATTTAGACCCATGCCCAGTGTCATGGATAAAAAACACTCTGCCTACCTTACTATCCTTCATTCTCCCAATAGTCAACCTCTCATTATCCCAAGGTTACCTTCCTCAATCACTCAAACATGCACAAATACGCCCAATCCTAAAGAATGGCAAACTAGATAAAACATGCCCAGCATCATACAGGCCCATTTCCAGCATCCCATTTTTGGCCAAAATAATAGAAAAAGTAGTGCAATTACAGACACAAGAATACATAGACACTTCTTACCCACTTGACGAACAACAATATGGATTTCGGCCCCGCCACGGAGTAGAAACACTACTAACAGTATTAATTGATACTCTCCTAAGAGGAATCGATAATCATAAACAAGCATTCATCCTCCTCTTTATCGACATATCAGCAGCCTTTGATAGTGTTCATCATTCAATAATGCTCAGCAACCTAAGACAGATAGGCATAAACTCCACAGTACATAATTGGTTCACTTCCTATTTAAACAACAGAACACAAAATGTACGAATAGGTAATCAAACTTCAACTACATATAACCAAGAAATAGGTTTACCACAAGGATCTGCTCTTTCAGCCCTACTCTTTAACATTTACATAAAGCCGGTTTGCAATATCTTTAAAAAATTTGGAGTACATTATCACCTCTATGCAGACGATATTATGATGTACATTCCATTTACAATCCCTAACATACCATTACAACTCCTCTCAGACTGCTATAATGAAATCACAATTTGGCTAAAAACTCAAAACCTTTACATAAACCATGCCAAAACTGAAGTCCTAATCGTAACAAAAAATCAATCATTTATCCATCCTACTCATATAACACTACAAGAGCAAGAAATTAAAATAAAAAATGAAATAAGATATCTAGGTGTTATCCTAGATACACACCTTACAATGGAAACCCACATTAGAAACACTTTAAAGAAAATCTATTTCAAGCTTAAAATTCTCAAACAACTACGTCCGCTTGTATTTGTACAAGATTTCATTAATATAACACAAGCAATCATAACCCCTCACTTTGATTTCGCCAACCTAATACTTATAGGCATTTCAAAACAGAACATTAAAAGAATTCAATTAGCCCAAAATGCAACAGCTAGAATTATACTAAAAATAAACTCTCTCCAACACATAACACCTATACTTGCATCACTTCACTGGTTACCAATACAAAGCAGGATAATATACAAAACAATAATAACCTCATTTAAAGCATTAAACGACATGGCGCCGATTACCCTATGTAATCTAATATGCAAAGAAACACCTAAGCCTACTAATAGAAAAGAACAGTTAAATAAACTAAAGACCCCGAAGGACTTCATAAAAGCACATAAATTGACCAACAACAGAGCCTTTTCACACATAGCCCCAACTATCTGGAATTCCCTACCAGAGGATCTACGTTCACTAACAGAGATCTTGGAATTCCGCAAAAAATTAAAAACTTATCTATTCACTAAACACTACAATACCATGGAAAACCTTGCATTCAACATAGACAAAGGATAATCAGGTAAATGACCACTTAAAGCACAAACCCCCCACCTAAACGGACAACACTCAGCTCTAACGAATTGACGATCCTATCTCTTATGCCCTAATACCTACGCATGTATATAGTTGTATCAGTTATGTACTATCTTACGTATATAGATACTCCACTTTGTTAGTTAACTGTTTTTACACGGTCCCAGTTCAAAAACTCACCTTGTTTATTTTTGATATGTTAAGATGTTCTATGTAAAATTAAGATGTTCTATGTAAAACAAACTTAGCTTTGTTAAATGTTGTTGTTTGTACACCGCAACTGATCTCTGGAAGATGCGGTATAGAAATGAGTGTTAAATAAATAATAAATAAATAATATTTAGCGTATGAGCACAGCAGATTCCACCACTAATGACAATCAAATTTAAGAGGATCTTTCCAGTTTGAGATTACTAGTTTTAAGGCAACAGCCATCATAAAATTAAAAATGGAAAAGATGGAATTTCCGCTAAGTAACGCAAGATGATTATACACGTGGAGGCACAGTCCATTCTGCGTGTCTCGGCCTTATGCATCCATTTAGAACCAGATGCACAGAGATAGACCCAATCCTGATCCCATGGGGCACGTCTAGCCCCTGTGGGATGAGAATCACATCTAGGCCTGTACGTGCAGGCCAGAAACTGATCCCTATCAGTCTGTACGTATAGGCCTCTGCCAGGCTAACTCAATCAGGCTCCTGAATGGAGCCATAGTGCCATGGCATTTGGTTGCCATGGCACTGTGGCTCCATTCAGGAGCTGTGATCCCTGGCCACTGACCACTTTCACCTTTCCCCACAGCCCAACCCCCAATCTGGCCTCCCATGGCCAGGGTCTGGCTGCAGATAATCTCCTGCACCCCTTCACCTTTTTTATCCCAGCCGGGCCTCCTGTCCCCTGACATCTATGGGGACATCCAGTCTGCGGGCCCTGGACATACAGAGTCAACTTCAGAATTGGCCCTGTACGTCCAGGGCCACAGATCACCCTTGTTTGTATGGGGAGGCTTAGTCAGGGATGCAAGGAGGATGAATTACAGGGATGGACGTCCCAATGGGATATCCATCCCTGCTATTCGTGGGACAGAATAGACCCCCATGTCAATGGGGCTTGAAAACACAATACTCTTTGTATCTTGTCCCATATTTGTACCCAGAAAATCTAAACGTTTGGGTATGTAAATTCTACATGTGTCAAGGTGCCTGTCACATTATGACAAGACCAACACTTATTACCTATGCTTGGGTCCCATTAAGTCAATCAAATCGGAGTGATATAAGCATGGTGGGCCAAGAAGTATAAAGTTTGCATGAGGGCGGCCGATTTTGACACCCTAGTCAAGGATTCCCAGAAGAGAGACTACATCCAAGGTGGAGGAAGAGTCACTAGATCACTTTCCCAGATTTTTTCTAGTCCAAAAAGGTTAGAGGGTGACTTATCCCTGAATATAGCATATAATGTGGAGGCTGCCCCTTTTACATTTATAGCAGAATTGGCCACCTTTTGTGGGAGCCAGAGGAGAAGGGGTTAACATAGTAACACAAAAAAATCATCGAAATGTCTGAATGCTGGAATTGTACTGAGATGCGTACGTGAAGCTCTCAGAGGTATGTGACATCATATGGAAAAGATATAAAAACACACTTATCAGTAAATGGTGGACCTTGAGATAGGGTAGAAAGGCAATCATGAGAGATAAACATGCCAACTTAGCATGAAGAAGAACATATAGCCCCTAGTATAATTGTCAGAGCACAGGGAGTTAAAGAGATATATTTCTTGGGAACCGAGAGTTGGGAGAGAACCAAGCAAGAGAACCAGGTAAAGAACCGAGTGAGTGGAGGCAGAGGTCAGATAACAATATAAATCTGACAAGGCCCAAGCTGATAATTGCAGACATGGGCCTCAGAAGAAGGTCAACGGAGAGGGGTACAGACATGAGTAGAATAACATGACAAATCACACAAGTGGGTGCCCTAGACAGTGGAACAAGAATTAGCTAATTAGAGAAGAATGCCCTGAATAGTAAGTATGGTCCCGAGTAAGGGTATATAATGTGACAGGACCAGATATGCAATGAGTTTGTCTCCTGCGCAGTGAAGGCTGTGTGGAGTATGGATTCCCAGGTTCCCTATGGCCCCAGTACCCCTGTTGTCATCTCTGAGAGTTTTGTGTGCATGCTAGTTTGTCTTGTATATATCTGTTACACTGATCTTTCGTGTCTAGGAAAGCCTGTCATACATTATCTCACTTGCTGTTGAGTCAGGAAGTAAGACAGAATCATTCAGGCAGGACCAGACATTCTGGATTGTAGCTGTTTAGAGATCTGCATCCGAGATAAGTACAGCATGACCCTGTTTGCCTGCTGTGAGAGGTGGAAAGATCTGTATTTCCACTGGACTGTTTTCCTTTGTTCTTAGTTTTCTGTTTCTGTAAGTTAGGGAATAATAAAAGGATCCTTTTGGAAGAAAAATCTGTGAGATAGTTATTACCATGTACAAGCGTGTTGTCCTGCATAAGATGAGATTTTATTAGGAAGTATAAGTTCTCTCTGTGTGTTTCTTTGATTGGGAAGTGATATGGCCTCCTTGAGTGGTTCCCCTTTTGGACAGAGGAAGGTGTCTGCTTGGGAACTGTTTTGCCCACAATCCAGCTGACCCTTTGCCCCGTACAATTTCTAAGGCCACACTCATCCGGTGGACTCGATATCCAGTTTAGATTTTGATATGCAATGTCTCATTTGTAGCCATTGGAAATAGCAGAGAGAGGGCAATCCAAACTCCAACTGGAGTTCTGCAAATGATTTCCATGCCACTTTGTATAATAGTTGACCTACAGACCAGATGCCACACACCTGCCATTGCTTCTATGTAACTGTCTTGTGACAAATTTTAATTATAGGATTATGCCATATCAGAAATAAGGCTGAAGGAGGGTTATCCTCACCTAAAATTGACATCAAGGCTTGAAAAGCATCCTGAGTAGAAGTTACAACTCGACCCACCCCTGAGGAGTCTGCGTGTCGCATGCCTATCAGTAATGCGGAGGGGCGGGCACCACTAAATGTTCCTCAAGTTCCAACCAAACCAGCTTTTGAAAAATTTCCACCAAAGTAGTCCACATGGCTCCTGTTTGACGAGAAATGCAAGATGGTACCACTGGAAATCTGGAAATTGTATCCCCCCCCCCTTAGTTTATTTGCCTTTAATCTCCTTGTCATGATTCTAGGCATCTTACCATTCCATAAGAAAGAAACCAGCAATTGCTCAAAGGTTTTATATAAGGAAGATGGCAAAGAAAAAGGAAGCATCTTCAAAATGCAATTTATGTATTTTTATTGACTCCAGTCGGCCCCACCATGAAGGGTGAAGGGGCATCCAATTCAAGGTGAAAGATTGGATTAACTCAGCCAGGGCTTTAACATTTTATTGCAATGTTTCCTCCAGAGTGGAACAGTATCTTATCCCAAAGTATTTAACTGAATGAGGTTCCCACATGAATGGGAAGGAAGAGACTATCAAAGTGGGAGTCAATTTGTTAAGTGGAAAGGCTACTGACTTAGACCAATTAATTTTGTAATCTGAGAGTTTAGAGTAATTATCAGTTAACTTAAGTTGCTGAAATGGATGAAGGTTGAACAAATAAAAGTAGGTCGTCTGCATATGCTGAAAGTTTAATTTGTAGATTGGCGACTACAATGCCTTGTACCTCCAAGGATTGGCGCAAAAGTAAGGCTAGGGGTTTCCAACACAATATTGAAAAGAAGGGGCTAAAGGGTGCAGCCTTGCCAGGTGCCACGGTGGAGGGGAAAAGATTCTGACAATACCCCATTTACAAGAATTTGAGCAGATGGTTTATAAAGCTCTCACCAAATCCGAACCAACGGAGGACCTGAAATAGAAAAGACCAAGCCAGTCAAAAGCTTTTTCAGCATCCAATGAGAGCCCCACACCAGGAATATTCAGATGTTCTGATATCGAGAGGACATTAGAAAGCAAATGAGCGTTATCTGCTGTGAATCTACCTGTTGTGAATCTGCATTGTTCTGGATGAACTAATAGGGGAGTCACCTTTGCCAATCTATGCGCCAGAATAGACAAGAAGAGTTTGTAATCTGAATTCAAGAAAGAGATTGTGTGGTGGTTCTTGACCCTCTGAAGATCCCTGCCTGCTTTCTCAATTACCATATTGATTGCCCCTGCAAATGATCTGACATTGGACTGTTGTGAGTATAGAAGTTGGAAATATTTCAACAAGTAGGGTGAGAGGTCTGCAGCAAATACTTGATAAAACTCGATAGGCAATCCATCTGGGCCCACGGCTTTACTCTGATTCATGACATTCAGGGCAGCACACAGTTCATTCTCTTGCACCTGCTTGTCAAGGTCAGCTGCACTCTGGCGATAGGCTCAGATGGGACAATGCCCTGTAAGTCTTTCAAAAGCCTCAGATTCTGATGTTACTTTGGAGGAGGATATATGGGAATAGAAGGCTCAAAAGGAGTCTATTATATCAGCATTTTTAGTAAGGAGTCGCTGCTGATCATCTACAAGGGTTTCTATTTTAGACTTAACTGATCGTGCCTTAAGCATATTAGCAAGGAGCCTACCTGCTTTATTTTACTCCACATAGTACCATGACGCTGTGATTGCATGGTCTGTTCAACCTCTAAGCTAAGAATGTTGTTATATTGATATCTCAGTTGTTGCAAGTGGACCAGAACACAGGTTTCTGTCCAAGATTGCAAAAGCCTCTCACTTGCTTGGATTTGCTCCTCCATAGAACATATCTGAAGTTTTTCTTGACGAGAAGTTTTAATAGCATAACTAGTAATCATTGAGCAGATGGAGGCTTTAAAGTCTTCCCACCATGCCCATCCAGAGGTAGCCTCTCGTAGATTAACTGCAAAGTATTATTTTATTGCCTGTAGAATAGTATCACAAAACAACTCATCTGCAAAGAAAGCCCTCCTAAAAGACCATGATGGTGAAGAAGAGGTGTCCTTTGTGGGAAGGAGGGACAGCATTATCACTGCATGGTCAGATATATTGGAACTAAATATCTCTGCTGCTGTGACTCCTGAGACCAAGGATTTCGACACTAGGAAGAAATCAATATGCGAGTGAGATCGATGAGGCAGAGAAAAGAAAGTATAATCCCGCTCAGTGGAGTGTCGTAGATGTCAGATGTCTGCTAGACCAATGGTATGCATGATGGAGTTCACTACTACTGGATCTTTGAACTGTCCACCACACCTACAAGGCTGGTGATCTAGCAGGGGATCTAGGACTAAATTAAAATGCCCCCCCCCCCCTAATAATCTCATGTGGAGCAATTTCATGCATCTTCTCTGCTACTACCTGAAAAAAGTTTGAACTATCACAATTGGGATAGTTGGGAGCATATATATTGACTATTGCCAAAGTGTGGCTTCCCACCCGGAGTTGGACCTTAGCCCACCTGCCCTCTAAGTTGACTCGTACTTGCCAGAGACTTACGAGCTAATATTGCAACCCCATTTTGTTTATAACATGCTGCAGAATGCCCTACTGGAATAAATTGCCCGCCCCCTAACTTATTTGTTTCTTCTCTGTTGATGTGTTTCTTGTAACAGAATCACATCTGTTTGTTCTTTTTGGCTATATACCAATACTTTCTTCTGTTTTATCAGATTTTTAATGCCCTTGATGTTCAGAGACAGGAACTTAATGGAACCCACAGGAAAAGTTGAATAAGCAATCCAATAGGAGAGTAGGACGCCAAAAGAGTTGCCATAAGTAGACTCTTAACCAAAACCATATATATTTTATTTATTTATTTTATTTTTATTCATTTGTGAGATTTTTGTACCGCCATTGTGGGTAACCATAGCAGTTTACATACTAAACAACTGAGATACATTGAATATTTTAAACAAAATAACAGTTACAGGTGAATATCAATCAAAGATATATACATGATTTATACAGTTTTACTCAATTTTAACTTATTTACAATACTTCTGAATAAAAGAAATCTTAGGTTTTATATAGAAAAGGTAACCAACAAAGAGACAAACCCTTAATCAAGGGAAAAGCAATTGGGTAAATGAGCGCTATTGCAAAACTACCGCATATATTTTTTTATCCCCCCTCCTTCATATCCCAGTTGCACCATTAACATTTAAACCCACCTACCCATACTGTGAACATTTACTTGTTATTTACCAGCACACTCAACCACACTCTCAGAACTGTACCCACACATGTATACCTCCTTATTATCCTTGTCATATCAAACAACTGCTTCATAAGACACAGTGTTTCAGAAGCCTGGTGGCCTACTCACAGTGCACTCCCTGGGCAACTTACAGCATGGTTTGTAGACCAAGGATCAGTCCTGAACATCCTCAACATTACCCTTTATTTGCACAGAGGGGATCGACGTCCGGGATGGAATTGGGCCCATTGAGGATAATGTCAGACTGTTAATGGATCTTATTGCTGTTGCTCAGACCCAAAATGCCCCTCTAGGTACTTTAGACGCTAAAAAAAGCTTTCAATAGAGTGAAGTCGGGCTTCTTGTTCCGAGCAGTGGAATGGTTTGGCTGTGGCTCCCATTTTATTAATTTCACACAAGCTTTATAAGCCATCCAAAGTCTAGAGTGACAGTTTATGGTATTCTTTTGGATCCTTTTCAGATATCTAGAGATACACATCAAGGCTGCCCTCTGTCACCCTTATTATTTAACATAGCTCTAGAACCTTTATTGCTAGTTATTAGAGAGAATGATAACATACAATTTTAAGGGTTAAAGATCATGAATATAAAACGTTGCTCTATGCTGATGATGTTTTCCTTATATTGTCTTCCTCGTCCTTGTCCTTATCAGTGTTTTTAGACACAACCTCAAATTATGCTGCTTTAGCTGGGTATATGGTTAATTTAACTAAATCAGAGATTATGCCACTTAATATACTTTGCACTGAACAGCTTATTGGGAATCATGATCTCCACTGGACTCCGAATGGAATTAAAAATCTAGGTATTAATGTTCATAGACATTTAGAAATAATTATGGATGTTAATATGGAAAAAATTATGGAGCCGGTTGAAACAACACTATTAAATGGAGTCCATTTATTCTCTCCTGGTGGGGTAGAGTGGAATCTACCTAATTACTATTGCCTCTCAAGTCAACTATATACTTTCCCTTCTCCATGGGATCTGTCTAATAATGTTTTTTTTTTGGTGAATGGAGAGGTTGCCTCTGAGCTATTTGTGGAAAGGGCAAACTTAAAATCTTCTTTAAAAAGCTCAGAGCACCAAGAGACAGAGGTGGGATAGGTGTCCCCAAGTTTGCTCTATATCAGTGAGCCTTTCTCTTGAAATATGGCTTGTGCTGGATTGCCTCTGATAGGTCAGATGTAGAGAGTCCTAGGTGGCTTAAACTAGAATGGGACCTCTCATCTCTCCCCTTTTCCATTATCTTTCATTTTGGGCCTCTCCCCATCCCCAAGTCTATTCCAGATTCCTACTATCTTAGGTACCAAACAGACCCTTTTATATCTGGATAAATTTGTCTTTTAATTCTTGGATCCGTAGTTCTTTAATTTTACTCTGGACTAAACTTCATTTTAAAATAGGGTCTAGCCTGTTTTTTGGTCCAGTTGGTGAAATAAAGGAATCTGGACATTAGATCAGTTATTATTAGATGGGAAATTATTCACTTGAGATCAGCTTGTTGTTAAGGCTAACTTGTGTCCAGTTGACAAATAGATCCAATTAACACATTGCCTCCAGCAGAATAGGTTGGAGACAATGTAAATACCTGCTAATTGGATATCCGATGGCACATACACTGGTAGTGCTGTTAAATATCCCCGACTAAGTCTCCTACGTGCCCCAATGCTAGCCAGCTAGTATCAGCGCATGCAGGGGCATTCTGGGGTGGAGCGGAGGTAAGGACCCCAGACCAATATCGATGCTGCATGGTTAGCATTGGCAGCTTCCGGGCAGCGCAGCCAGACACAGATATTCACTTTAGTTACCTCAGAAGTGAGTATCTGGTGTTTGGGGGTTGGTGGGCAGGGCTAAGCAATTACGGCACTTAGCCCTGCCCAATTGAATATGGGGCCCATAGTTTTTGGAAATAAGGCATGCTGGTTCCCAATCTTATCAATGTCTGCAGAACTGATTTGTCAGGAACCCAAGACACTACAATCCATTTGGGAACAAGAAAGTCACACCCAGATGGAAGTCATAGTAGACTGGTCGATATTTTGGAGGAAAGCAGTATGCCCTTCCAGTGCAGTGAGTCTGCATCAGTCACTTTATTTCCTTGCACATCCTATCCCATGGACTTCTGTTAAAATGCTTTGAGATGGTCTGTTTAATTGTAATTTATGTTGGCATTGTAATGGTCAAATTGGTATTCTTATGCATATGATTTTTGATTGTACAGGTGTCAATGCTTTTTGGGGTGAGGTGTCACATCCTTTGACTCAGATCTTTAAGCGTAACATAATATTATGGTATCAGAATGTAATGTTGTGATCTGCAGTACCTGTGGCTGGGCTTTCAAAGCTTGATTTGCATTTATATGATCTTTGTCTATCTGTTGTTATTGTTAAGTGCCGTCGAGTCAGTGTTTTCTCATGGCGACCCTCTGGATAGTTGTCCTAAATTGTGTTCGGTCTTCAGTCAGATGGCTCATTGTTGACAGACTGGCACCATAGCTGCTGTTATTGTATCGATCCGTCTTATTACTGGCCTTCCTCTTTTGCGTTGACCTTCTATCTTGCCAAGCATGATGTCTTTCTCTAATGATCTCTCTCTTCGCTTGATGTGTTCAAAGTATGAAAGTCAAAGTCTTGTCATCTGAGCTTCTAAAGAAAGCTTAGGTTTGATCTCCTCTAGTACTGACTGGTTTGTTCTTCAGGCAATCCATGGTATACCCAGTATCTGCTGCCCGCACCATAATTCAAAGGCATCAATTTTCTTCCTGTCTATCTTTTTCACTGTCCAGCTTTCGCTTCCATATGATGTTATTGAAAATACCATGGCTTGAATGAGTCAAATCTTTATATGGAGAGAGACATCTCTGCTCTTGAGAATCTTGTCTAGGTCTTTCATAGCCATTCTGCCAAGAGCAATGTGTCGTCAGATTTCTTGACTGCTTGTTGCTTCTTTATTGATAGTTGATCCAAGTAGGTTAAAGTTGTCCACTATTCTGAAAAATTGTAAGGATATTCATTTTCTTAATATCTACTTTTGGTGGAACTCTCTTTTAATGTATTATAAAATGGAACAGATCTCTGCTGAGAAGCACGGTAGGTCAGCTCCATGACAAAGTCCACAAGATTACGCTCCAATTCCCCTCTAGATCTGCTTCATCCCCTCTAGATCTGCTTCATCCCCTCTTCCCCCTTTTCAATGCCAACTTTTGCCCTTAATTTCTGTTGCCCTTTCATCTTTTTCTAAGATCTCCGATGAGGAAACCTCTCATCTTCTTTCTTCCTCTAAACTTACTACCTGTTCTTCTGATCCCATCCCTTCCATCTCCTTAATTCCATCTCCTCCTCTGTCATCCCTTCCATTTCACATATTCTAAACCTTTTGCTCTCTAATGCAACTTTCCCTGCAGCCTTCAAGCATGTTGTGGTCACTCTACTTCTCAAGAAACTGTCACTAGACCCTTTTTGTCCTTCTAAAGATCGACTCATCTCCCTTCTTCCTTTCATTTCCAAATTTCTTGAACATGGAGTTCTCCGCCGCTGCCTTCAGTGTTTCTCCTCTCAAGCCCTGATTGATCCACTTCAATCTGCCTTTTGTTCCTTACATTCTACTGAGAACAACTGTCGCCAAAGTCTCCAGCAACTTGTTCCTGACTAAATCCAAAGGCCTTTACTCAGTCCTTATTCTTCTTGACCTTTCTGCTACTTTTGACACTGTTGACCAACACCACTTCTCGATACATTGTCCTCACTTGGTTTGTCCTGGTTTTCTTCTTACCTCTCCCATTGCTCTTTCAGTGTTTGTTCTGGCAGTTCCTCCTCTGCTGCTATCCCACTATTAGTTGGTGTACCCCAGGGGTCTGTTCTGTGCCCTCTCTTTTTCTCTCTTTATACTCATCTCCTCCTATGGCTTTCAGTATCATTTTTATGCTGATTTCTCGCAGAGCTGTCTATCTTCACCTGATATTTCTCTGACACACCATGCCCACATCTCTGTCTGTCTATCTGACATCGCTGCCTGGATATCTCACCATCATTTGAAACTGAACATGTCCAAAACTGAACTCCTTATTTTTCCCCCTAAACCCCCTCCCCCCTTATCCCTTTCTCCATCTTTGTAGATAACACTCTTCCTCTTCCTGTTTCCT
The DNA here is from genome assembly GCA_033557465.1 of Ichthyophis bannanicus. Lineage (NCBI taxonomy): Eukaryota > Metazoa > Chordata > Amphibia > Gymnophiona > Ichthyophiidae > Ichthyophis > Ichthyophis bannanicus. The sequence continues at coordinate 1,434,830,128 of CM066031.1, forward strand.
CAGCCCGCAACCTTGGGATCATCTTTGACTCCTCTATCTCCTTTTCCACACACATCTAACAGATAGATAAAACTTATCATTTCTTTCTTTACAACATTAACACAATTTTTCCCTTCCATTATGAACACACTACTAAAACATTCATCCACTCTTTAATCATCTCCCATCTCGACTATTGTAGCCTCCTTTTTGCTGATTTCCCCTTCAGTCTGTTCAGAACTCTTCTGCATGGCTAAACTTCCACCAGAATTGATATACTTACAGTATATAACCCATCTCCTCAAATCTTTTCATTGGCTCCCCTTCCAGTTCCATATCCAATTCAAACTTCCTCTGACCTACAAATGCATTCATTCTACTGCACCTCACTACTTTTCCTCTCTTCTCTCTTCATACCTCCATCCTTGTGAACTCTACTCTTCCACTGGCCTGCTTCTCTCTATGCCCTTTTCTTCCACTGCCAACTCCAGACTTTGATACTTTCACCTTGCTGCTCCTTATGCCTGGAACAAACTACTCGAGTCTCTACAACAGGCTTCATCTCTCCCCTTTTTCAAATCCATGCTAAAGGCTCACCTCTTTGAGGTTGCCTTTGGATTCTGATCCCTTGTTTTCCTTGGGTATCCTTATCTTTCCCTATTTGTACCCTTATTCTCATCTATTGTATTGTTTGTCTTAATTAGATATATACAGTGGTGTGCAAAAGTCTGGAATCACTTGTGAGTTTTGCGTTTTTCGTACTTTCTAATTTTTTTTTAAAGTTTGCGTTAGCCCAGCATATTCATCTTTCTACCATGTTAAAAGGGATACATTTGGCTATTAGAGTTGACTTTTTTGCATTCCTTGCTTCCAATTTAAATACTTTACAGACAATGGGAGATAGCAACTGCGATTTTTGTGGATTCTGTGTCAAAACTAGATCGAGATTATCCAATATGCACACGTTATTTCTGACCAATCATGAGGCTGATTTCACTAACCAAACACAATGCAGATATCTAGCCAACAGTGCATCTATAAAAATGTGTGGAATTTTTGAATTTCATACGCTTTCTGGATCGACCATGAAGATGACTCGAACCCTGACATTGAAGGAGCGTGTTCGTGTGTCCTTTATGAGCGAGGAAGGATTTTCAAGCCGTCAAATAGCCAGGAAAGTTGGCTGCAGTCAGAGCGCTGTTAAGATTGTACAGAAGAAGAAAGAAACGGGTTCAGTGGTGGACAAGCCTCATTCAAGTCATCCACGTGCATCAACATCACACCAGGACCGCGCACTATGGCACGTTTCACTGACTAATCGCAAGTTGACCTCTCCTCAGCTACTTCGAGAGTGGTCAGACAAGAGTGAGGTCAGTGTCAGCTCATCATCACCAGTGCCTGCAGTTTGGCCTCTGGGGCTGCAAAGCACGGAATAAGCCACTGATGACTGACATACAAAGGCGCAGCCGGATTGTGTGAGCGAGAAAGCACTCAACCTGGTTGACTGAAATGTGGGAAAAGGTGCTATTCAGCGATGAAAGCATCTTCTGCCTGTTTGGTAACCAGGCCCACACCTATGTGAGGAGATTTCTTGGAGAGGAATTCAAGCCTGAGTGTCTCAACCTCACTATGAAGCATCCTTTGAAGGTCAAGGTCTGGAGCTGCATGGCTGCCAGTGGCGTTGGATGTCTTCACATCATCGATGGAATGGTCAACGGGCCCAAGTACATTACCATACTGCAAAAGTGCATGGTGCCATCAGCACACCAGCTGTTTCCTGGCCAATTCCTGTTCCAAGATGACAATGCACCCTGCCATCGCTCCAGACAGGTGATCAGCTGGAAACAGCGGAACAACACCAAGTCAATGGACTGGCCTGCCCAGTCTCCAAATCTGAATCCAGTCAAGAACCTGTGGCACAAAGTGGCCTTGGAAATATTAAAGAGGCATCCGACATCAAAGTGAGAGCAGATTGAGTCACTCATTGCAGCTTGGAACCGCATCATCACCAACGATCTCCTTGTCAGACTGGTTCATTCAATGCCGACAAGGTGCAGTCAGGTGATCTAGAACATAGGGTGGCCCATCAAATACTGAGCCATCACTGACACATAAAAACGGCCTTTTTCAAGGCCACATACAATAATTTGAAGGAAATCTGGCGTGCTTCCATAATATTTTAAAGCATGCTTGCAATAATATATCGTTGGCCAACGATGTACATTACACGATTTTCACAGAAAATCTATCAACAGGACAACTGTGGGGAACAAACTCAGAAAATAAGGGCCAACCCAATACTAAAAGTTGGCCCTAATAGCCAAATCTATCACTTATCATGAGATACACAGAAAAAGCCACTGGGAGGAAAAATAAATTAAGATATAAGGTCACGAAGTTGAAAAAACGTCAAATTTACAAGTGATTCCAGACTTTTGCACACCACTGTAAATGATTAATAGTAGTAATAGTAGCTCAAATGGAGAAGCTCTGGAAGCCACTTGAAGTCTATCTTCAATTAGATTGCTGAGGTTGTGGTAGGAGAGGAAGTTAGGGTTTTTAGGGAGCTATTTTTCTGCCCCTTCTTGTGTTGTTTATTCTTTTTTCTTTCTTCCCCCTGTCTACAGACTATCGGATTTTTGGATACTCCTTATAGGCCTGTTCTGGTGTACAGGGAATCAAGCTGTATTGCTTAATTCCTTACTGACTGTTTTAATTACTGCTTCCTGCACTTATATACCGCTTTGACCCAGTAAAAAGCGGTATATAAGTGCAGCTAAATAAATAGTATAGCCTCCTGATTTTGTTAACTTGAACTTACACATAAGTATGTTGGGTTCCTGAATGTCTGCTTTGTAATGTTTTATATTATATAATAAAGCATTTGAACTGAAAAGAAAAAGGAATGTGTAACCCCATTTCTGTGTGGTCTTCTTTGTTGCTTCATGAATTGTTTGACAGACAAGGGAGCACACAAATCCTATGAGCTTTTTACCCCATCTTTTCTCTGCAGCTCATGGATTTTAAAATATCAGGATTCGTTTGGTGGGGACTGGCAAAAGCCAAGAATCCTTTTATACTTGGCACGCTCCCTTTTCAAATAAAATTAGCCAGGCCAAATATTGTGTTCTTGGCCAAGGGTTTGCTTAAACTTTAGGGTCACTAAAAAACAGCAAATACAATTTGGAATGAAAAATGAGCAAGTACTATGTCACAAAAGTAGACTATCTTCCTCTCTGTTTAGTTAGCATATTTTGCACCTCATCCCTTTCCAAGTCTCCGCACCTTCATCTCTAGCATTTGGTTTCTTTCACAACACTCTCCCCTTTTTATGTACTATCTCTGAGTACTTGATATTCACCACATACTTACTATGACCAGTTTCATTAATTCTCCAAAAGAAAAAGGTGTTTTACTCAGAGTTCCCTGGACCTTTGTGGGATGACACCAGTTCTTTTGAGTACTCTTGGTATTCAGCTAGTGTTGGTTCTTTCTCCTCCTGTATGGGTAACTGCTGAAAATCCAGTGCTGCTCCACTTGGCTCCTGGACCCATTGTTCTGGAAGGACTTGTGAAGGTACACCTGAAACTTCCTTTTAAGCTGAGCTCACCTCTGCTTCAGGGAGGCAGCTCCAAGCCCATCCAGCTCCTTCTCTATTTGTGGTGACTAAGTGAAGATACTCCTCCTTGAAAGGTGATTACTCTGACAGAGTGCCAGAGGCACCCATTTCCTCTTATAACCTAATAGTATAATGGCTTGAGGCCAAAGAAAGGATTCTTCCCTCTCAAGGAAAATTCCTCCCAGTCTGAAATGACTGGCAGAACCTTCCCTGTTTTGAAAAATGCCAAGCCTTTCTCTTTACTTCTGGCAATATATACTAGCAACTCTATATGCTTCTACTGCTCTTAATGCAGCATCTACAATAAGTAATCTCTACAATGGTGAAGAAAAAGTGGAAGATTTTGGAAAGCAAGGGCTATATTATTGTTGTTGTTGTTAAGTACCATCGAGTTGGTCCCACCTCATGGCAACCTTATGGATAGTTGTCCTAAACTATGTTTGATCTTCAATCAGGAGGCTAATTGCTGATAGAGTGGTATCCATTGCTAGCCTCCTTCTTTTGCTTTGTCCTTCAACCGTGCCAAGCATGATATCCTTAATAGATGGGACCTAAATACATTCATTTACCATTGGGGAGACTGCAAGATAATGGATTAATTTATTCATCTGTGGTGGTAATGCCCAGGTATTCAGAGGTTTTAGATTGAGACCCAAGATGTCATCAAGTCAAACCCAGGTTAAGATATACATCTGGACCCCTCTGTTTTCCTATTGAGAACCAGTAACCCACTCATTTGCCTACAGAAATGTTTTTAGTCTGCTAAATGTATGAGATTTGGAAGAGACCAGCTCCATCAACAAAGATGTTATGGTTATAAAAAACTTGGGAAGTGGTATGAACTTGACACTTGCAAGGAAAAGCTAACTGGTCTGAGAAGATATGGAAACCTTTCCTCCAATTTGTATTTCCTTCATTGGGGAGGATGTATGAGTTTGCTCAATTCAGGGGATGATCTACTGGTTTACCATATTGTTGTTCATTCCTTGACTTTTATTCTCACTTGTTTTTTTTTCCTTCTGTTCCTCTTTTGTTAATATTCCCTTATATTATTATTGCTAGTCTGAATATTGTTAAAACAAATAGGAGAAAATATTTTTTCACTCAATGCATAATTAAGCTCTGGAATTCATTGCCATAGGATGTGGGTAAAACAGCATAGTGGGATTTAAAGGAAGTTTTGGACAAGTTCCTGGAGGAAAAGACCAAACCATTATTAAGGTGGACTTGGGAAAGCCACTGCTTATCCCTGGGGGTAAGCTACATGGAATCTTTCTCCTTTTGGGGACCCTACTAGGTACCTGTGATCTGGATTTGTCACTGTTGAAAACAGGATACTGGGCTTAATGTTTATTGAGTTATTTGATATACCGCTCCTTCGTGACATCAGGGCAGTGTACAATTAAAAATATACATATGTGGCCGAGGCTGGAAAAAGGAAAGGAACTGCAATGCTAGACAGGAAAGGGAGAGAACTCAATCATTTGGGACAAAAGAGTCAGACAAAAGAGATAAAGTCAGGAAATGGAGGATGGAAGATCAAGAACGGAGAAGAAAAGATGGGTTTCTAGAAGAGACTTGAATCTGGAGTGGATCTTTTCCAGTCGGAGGGTGGTGGGGAGGGAGTTCCATAGGGATGGACCTAGAAAGAAGAAAGCTGAGTGGCGTGTGGATTGTAAGTGGGCACGGAATGGTGATGGGAGTTGAAGGTGATTAATATATACTGAATGGAGGCTGCGTGTGGGGGTGTGGAATTGAAAAAGATCTGCCAGATATTGCAGGGCATGAGTATAGATAGCTTGGTGCACTAGTATGAGAATTTTGTATTCCACAGGGAGCCAGCGAAGCTGAAAGAGGAGAGGAGTGACATTGTCTAGACATGTGGTGTGTATAATGATTCTGGCTGTCGTGTTTTGAATTGGTTGAAGTCTCTGAAGTTGAAACTGGGGGTTACTGGCAAGTGTGAAATTGCAAAAGTCTAGACAGGACATGACTAGAGACAGAAGAATAGTAGTTAGTTCTTGGGGCTTGAGGAAAGGACGGATTGCGCAAATGTGACGGAGGTAGTAAAAGGATCTCTTGGTGAGGTGAGCTCGGTCATTCCATTGGTCTGACCCAGAATGGCAATTAATATGTTCTTATGTATTTATTAGGATGGGTGGAGGGATGTAGGTGAAGGGGATATTTATTTGCTTGTTAATCTGTTAGTTGGTTGGTAAATGTGGAATTATAGGGGTTGCTCCATTGGACATTCAGCTAGCCAATGGAGAAGGATGTATTGATGTCCATTAAATAAGTATTAAGCAGATTGTGTGTGTGTGTTCTTAGTGTTTCAAACCTGTGCAAATTCAGCAATATTTGTGCTTATATAGGCTTCTTAGAAAGCTAATCTTCATCCATTGACATTTCTATCCCTGGAACAACAAATCACAAAGGAACAGCTCTTGCCAACAAAGCACATTATAACCTGGGTATCAATCAAGCTACATATTAGATCATTACCTAGTGTTCTGCATTCGTAACTAAGTCAGAACTATAACTGACCATGCTATATGACTTTCAGAGGGCTAGATCAGAGGAAGTATCATGTCATTCTTAATAATAGAAGCTGTTGCTCCAGAGGTTTTTCTGTGGTTGATTGCTTGTAGTCATGGTAAAGCAAGTCTGTGCGCAAGTTAACGGCTTCAAAGGAAATTCAGCTTGTATTCGTTCTACAGTACTTGCAAATGAGAAGTTGAAGGCACCCAAAAATAAACTGTTGTAGGTGATGCAATAAATATGTGTGAGTTTAATGAGAGGCGGTTATCCACCCTTTCATGAAGAACATGTACAACTGTTTTCTATTAGTTCAAGTATATTTATCTATGATGCATAGCATCATTTATAGATATCCTTGCTATATAAAAATGGAGATGTAAATATTCTCCTTCATTGGAGGCTAGTCACATCTCATTTTGCCTTATGTTACTGTCAGGTAAATGAAACTCTTAAAAGGCAAGTCACAGACTCTCTCAGATTGCAAGTCTGCCCTTATTTGAACAGCAGCTTAATAGTAGTTGACCTATCTCGTGCTGCAGGTTTAGCAACAGAGGCTAATCAGTTTGTTTTAAGGACAAGCAGTGGCAAATAATAAACAGACCTCTGCAGGTTAGGGTTCACAGCAGATATAACAGCACTTACTTTCAGAACAAAACCTCTTGTGTATCCTCCCAGGCACTAAATCTCCACCGACTAACCATTGAATTGCTAGGAATGTCTTTCACAAATTCCACCATCCCATTTGAATCTTTGAGAATCAATTTAGACATAAGTGGCGGAACTGCAGGTCCATGGTGAAAGACACAAGCTTCCTAGCTTCCAAAACTTGCTTCCTCAGATCCATGTATCTCTGAAGAATAATCCAAAGAAAAACTGGATCAAAACCAAAACTTCACGTAAATCTCTACCAATGGATAGACAATGAACACCATACAAATACAATGTTGGAGGAAAAAGACCTCAGGGTTCAATTGCAATGGAACCAATTGTACAGACTGACAATACCTCTGCAACAGCCAACAATGGCATATCGCAGGAATTAATTACTCTTCAACATCATTGGTCATAAAAAACCTCCAGCATTCACATAATCAGGAAGCTTGGCTCTAAAATAGCTATTGTACACTTGCTTGGAGCTCCAGAATTACACTTAGCTTTAAACAGAAAGAGGCCTATTCCCAATAGGACATTCAGCCCCGTGTTTGGATGGGCAGAAGTGGGCCATGCAAAGGTAGACCCAATTCTGATCCTGCAGCCCCCACAGGATCAGAATCAGGGCTAGCACCTGGACGTGCAGGCTGGGACCCGATTCTGCCCGGCTGTAATCCTGGCAACTACCTGGCTAACTCAGAGGGGCACATGAATGGAGTCACAGTGCAGTGACTGCCAGCCACCCTGGAACGACACTCATTCCCTGCAGCCCGACCCCCGATCTGGCATTCCGAGGCCTGAGTCGGGCTGTGGGGAAACCTCCTGAGCCCCCTCACCTCGGAATCAGCTCTGTATGTCTAGGGTCAAGGGCTGCCAACATCATGCCCTCACTCTGCCTTCGGAACGCCCCCCCCCCCGGTCCCCGTTTGGGTCTCCCCATACAAACCCGTTGTTCATATGGGGAAGTTAGGGATGGGGACGGCAGGGGGATGAATAGCAGGGATGGACGCCCCAATTTGTGGAACAGAATGTCCCCCAAAGGTAGAAAAGGAAACAGCTCATGGTCCAACTCCAAAATCAGTTCCTGGTCCAACTCTGATGCCAGGTGTTTCGCCGAGGCTGCTTCAGGGAGCTAAACTGGCAAAGTGATGTCTCACACTGTTAAAGCATCTGAATCTCCATCAGACAAATAGCAAGAAAATGTATAAAGGCAGAGTGCCTGCACACCTAACATGTTTCGACTTCGGCAGTGAAGAGGGGAACCTGGTGTCGGAGTTGGACCAGGAGCTGGTTTTGGAGTTGGACTATGAGCTGTTTTCTTTGCTGCTTTTCTGTTTAAGGCTAAGTGTATTTCTGGTATTCCAAGCAGGTGTACAATAGCTATTTAAGAGCCAAGCTTCCTGATTATGTGAATGATGGAGGGCTTTTATGACCAATGATGTTGAAGAGTAATTAATTACTGTGGTATGCCATTGTTGGCATTGCAGAGGCACTGTGAGTCTACACAATTGGTGCCATTGTGTTTGCAGTCGAACCCTGAGGTCTTTTTCCTCCAACATTGAATTTTTATGTTGTTTATTGTCTATTCATTGGCAGAGAAAAACACAAGCAACCATGTCTGAATAATTAGCCTTAATTCAGCAGATACTGTAGAAACGGGGCTTAAGGGTAGAACTCCAATGATTCACTGCAGCAGATTCACTCTTTGGGTAATGTCACCAAATGGGTTTATTTTATACATATAATAAATATAAATACCCTTAGTAACACCAATCTACAAAACTTCTGCAGTTCTTTAATTAATCTAGCTGACAACTCTCACACAATCATATAAGGTATAAATGACCTCAGGATAGCCTTTCCCCTACATGTGGCGAAATCAATCACCATAGGATCGAATGGCAGACTTCACATCACGGGTCACAACCTTTCTACATTTTAATTTTAATTTACATAAAAGTAATCCAAATCTAATCAATTACTTACACCCGAAAAAGTACTTTTAGGGATTCTCAAAATTTAAAAAGTTTTTTATATTTTATCTTTTATTTTAAATTTCAAATCGTCTACACCTTAGCAAAACTAGAGTTCGCAAACTGCTCAGTTAATTCCTGAAAAAAAGAAACAAAGTACTCTTCAATTCACTAATATTATACACCATTTTCATCGCAATGATTCACTTATCTGAGCGTTGTAGAGACTCCAGTCAGCGCCAGCGGTTAGACGTCAGTTCTCTCCATTCGGCTTTGTATCACCGAAGAAGTAGTGAATTACCTCTGTGATCGCAAAAGGTTTCTTAGTACCCGCTTTGAATGCCCAACAAAAGCTTCTGTTTCACCTACTCGGCTTCATTAGGGGTTCCAGTAATGCATTTCTCATAGAGGTTACCAAATACTATTCGCCACAATTTTCTGAAAATATCTTCAACATTGGGCATCGCTAATGCCTCCCAACACCTGAATCAACAGCGTCTGACATCATATCCTTTTAAAGAGAGATCAAGTAAGCTGATACGCTCACAAAAGCTGACATTTTTCAACAACAACTTTACACTCATCCTAGACACTCAATACAAAACTCAATGAAAAATATTGCACAGTGTAACGAAAAAGAGGAAACCCAAAAGGGACTTCACAGCCCAAGAATTAGTGATCAAATAAACAGTGTCCATTCAGTTTTGTCATTTAACCTATTGGGGTCCAAGGTATTAAGATCATAAATCCATTTTTGCTCTTTTTGGAGTAATATCCGACCTCTATCTCCTCTTCGTATATTGGGAAGAACTTGCTCTACCACTGTGCATTGCAACTCTTCAAAGGTATGATTCAAAGATATACAATGCTGAACTAATGGAGTTTCAAGTCTAGCCTTAATGATGCTAGTATGGTTCAAGAGAACAAGTTACTTGGATGGCAACCTGTGATTAGTAGCATTATATACATCTATTCCTCAAGATGCGGCTTTGCAAGTGTTATCATGTATATGGAATGTTAGACCAAGACCGCATAAAATACCAACAGAATTTTTATTGACTTTGGCTGAATTGGCATTAAAAAAGAACTACTTTATATATAAACAAGAATTTTTTCAACAGGTCTCAGGTACTGCTATGGGGGTGACATTTGCGCCATCATTAGCAAATCTTTATATGCATGCTTTTGAAGACAAGTGGATTTATCGTTCTAATTTTGCTTCCTACATTTTGCGTTGGCATCGTTACATAGACGATATTTTTCTGTTATGGAGTGGGCAATTAGATATTCTAAAGGAGTTTTTCAATTATTTAAATAATTGTAGTAATAATATTAAGTTTGAGATTAATATTCAAAAATCTAAGGTGCATTTTTTAGATGTGCAAATTATGAAAAGCAAAGATAGGTTTAATACAATGGTATATATTAAACCTACTGATAAAAATACTTTGCTACAGTATTCCAGTTTTCATCCGAATCATTTGAAGCAAAGTTTACCATATTCACAATTACTTCGATGCCGCCGCATCTGTTCGTCTAATGATGAATTTGAAATACAAGCTAACTACATGATATCAAAATTTCAGAAGTGTGGTTACCCTAATTTTGTTTTTAAAAAAGCCTATAAATGAGCAAAATGTAACCATCGTGAATGGCTATTAATGCCGAAAAGTACAGATTCTGCCTTGCTTTAAGATATACCATTGATTATGTGTGTATTACCTTATTCGAGTCTATCAAATCGGATAGCTGCTTCTATTCGTAAAAGATGGAAAATTTTTTCATCCTATCCTATTCTGTCAGGTAACACTCTACGTATGGCAGAGGTAGGAATCTGAGAGATCAGCTCTGCTCAGCGATTCCGAAACAGATCAGCTCTTCTTTAATAAGTCATCATAATAAATGTGAACGTTGCTCGTATTGTAATGTGATGGAAGGTCAGTTATGTGTTCAACATATGAATAAATCTTTCAGGTTAAAACAACACAATAATTTCAATACTTTGTTTGTGGTGTATGCCTTATGGTGCCACTATCCTAAAGTATATATCGGAAAGAACTTCTAAAAAACGCTAAACTAGACCCAAAACGGCCAGACTCCTACAGGCCTATAGCCAGTATCCCCCTCTTAGCAAAGATCTTTGAGAAAGAGGCACAGCACCAAATCCAAGACCACATTGACTCCGCAGCCCCTCTAGACCATTCTCAACACGGCTTCAGAGAATTCCATGGCGTTGAGACACTGCTTACCACGCTCTTCAATGATGTTCTCAATACCATAGACAACATCCGACAAGGCGTTGTGCTAATCTTCTTGGATATAGCAGCAGCGTTTGACTTGGTAAATCACGAGATCCTCCTCAGTCGACTGAAAGAAAAAGGCATATGCAACTCAGCACTTGAATGGTGTAAATCATACCTCGATACCAGAATGCAATACGTTAAATCTGCAACAGGAGAATCAAAACTCTTCCATCAAAGACAAGGCGTTCCGCAAGGGTCCTCACTTTCATCCCTCATGTTCAACATCTATATGCAGCCTATCTGCGATATCATCAGGTCTTTCAATGTGAAATGTATGATATACGCTGACGATATCCTACTCTACATGCCATTTTCCACAATGCAAATGGATTTATTGCCTATAACAAACTGCTTCAACGCAGTCTCACAATGGCTCCTGTCACAGAACCTCCGCATTCAGCATAAGAAAACTGAAGTTCTCTTTATCACAAGAGACCCCAACTTCACTCCACCACCACACATAAGTGTCAAGGGAGCTGACCTAGGCACCAAGGAAACAATAAAATACCTCAGAGTCACACTAGACCATAGGCTCGATATGAAATCACACATAAACAATATCGTAAAATCTGTGTACTTCAAAATACGCACGCTTAGACACCTACGTCCACTACTAGACCACGAAGACTTCAGAACCATCTACCAAGCTCTGATACTACCGCATTTCGACTTCGCCAACTCCATTCTACAAGGATTCCCACAATCCACCGTAAGCTCCTTACAGCTTGCCATGAACACCGCTGCCAGGGTTCTCCTAGGAGCGCCCAAAAATGAACACATCACACCTATCCTCAAACAGCTCCATTGGCTCCCTATACACGGAAGACTTATATTCAAAACCCTCACTCTCACTTTTAAGGCCATAAATGGTTTATCGTCCACATCACTTTCTAAACTCATCCAAACCGTCCCATCAAACAGAAATAGGAGACAGGCAGCATTAAACTCACTAACAACCCCAAAGGCTATAACAACGTGCAGCCTATCAACGTCAAACAGAGCTTTCATGTTTAGCGCACCAAAATGCTGGAATTCTCTCCCACCTGATCTCCGCGCCATAACCAACCTAACCCAGTTCAGAAAGGCCCTTAAACTGCACCTTTTCATCAAATACTACCCCACATGAAGCGTAACATAATAGCCCCACCCTAATACAACCCACAAATCCACAGCCTCTCTCCTTTTTCCAAGTATTCCTGCTAATTTTATGTAAATAGTTCGAGCATGTTATCTAGTTAATAGATTATATACTCCATGTAAATAGTTCTCCCATGTTATCCAAGTTGATACTCCTGTTATATGTAATACCAAACAGCCTGTTGTTCTGGTTTCTTCATGTTATCTGTAAACCGCGCTGATGTCGAAGAGTGCAGTATATAAGAAGTTGAAATAAATAAATAAATAAATAAATAAAGACTACGCGTCCTTTGCGTACAAGATTGGCAGAGCATAAATACAGCATCATTAAGGCTAGACTTAAAACTCCATTAGTTCAGCATTGTATATCTTTGAATCATACGTTTGAAGAGTTGCGATGCACAATGGTATAGCAAGTTCTTCCCAATATACGAAGAGGAGATAGAGGTCAGTTATTACTCCAAAATTGAATGGACGCTGTTTATTTGATCACTAATTCTTGGGCTGTTAAGTCCCTTTTGGGTTTCCTCTTTTTCGTTACACTGTGTAATATTTTTCATTGAATTTTGTATTGAGTATCTAGGATGAATGTAAAGTTGTTGTTGAAAAACATCAGCTTTTGTGAGCATATCAGCTTACTTGATCTCTCTTTAAAAGGGTATGATGTCAGACGCTGTTGATTCAGGTGTTGGGAAGCATTAGCGATGCCTGATGTTGAAGATATTTTCAGAAAATTGTGGCGAATAGTATTTGGTAACCTCTATGATAATTGCATTACTGGAACCCCTGATGAAGCCAAGTAGGTGAAACAGAAGCTTTTGTTGGGCATTCAAAGCGGGTATTAAGAAACCTTTTGCGATAACAGAGGTAATTCGCTACTTCATCGGTGATACTTCGGTGATACAAAGCCGAATGGAGAGAACTGACGTCTAACCGCTGGCACTGACTGGAGTCTCTACAACGCTCAGATAAGTGAATCATTGCTATGAAAATGATGTATAATATTAGTGAATTGAAGAGTACTTTGTTTCTCTCTTTCAGGAATTAAGCAGTTCGCGAGCTCTAGCTTTGCTAAGGTGTAGACGATTTGAAATTTAAAATAAAATATAAAAAATGAAAAACTTTTTAAATTTTGAGAATCCCTAAAAGCACTTTTTAGGGTGTAAGTAATTGATTAGATTTGGATTACTTTTATGTAAATTTAAATTAAAATGTAGAAAGGTTGTGACCCGTGATGTGAAGTCTGCCATTCGATCTTATGGTGATTGATTTTGCCACATGTAGGGGAAAGGCTATCCTGAGGTCATTTATACCTTGTATGATTGTGTGAGAGTTGTCAGATAGATTAATTAAAGAACTGTGTAAGTTTTGTAGATTGGTGTTACTAAGGGTATTTATATTTATTATATTTTTAGTTTACCCCTTTGGCAGTAAGTTAGAAGAATTTATTTTATACATGCCATGACAGGAATGAAATTCATCCCTATGCCACGACTTGAAAGAGATTTATTATTTATCTATTTCAACTTGATAACATCTTGGTCACTCAAGGTGTTGTGTCATAAAATTGTTTAAGCACAATAAAACATATAGGGCCCTATTCTGACTGATGAATAGCGGGACTGTATGTCCGAGTTGGATGTCCAGCCCTGCTATTCACCAGGACCGTATGGTGCCTCAAGTGCTCCCTGCATGCACAGAGCTGCTGTATGGGGAGCACTGGGGGGTGGGAGAAGGTGGGACAGAGGCAGAGAGTGGGCGGCGCGGGAGTATGCTGAGACACCCAGACGTACAGGGCCGATTCAGGACACGACCCTGTACATCCACCAGCAGAGCGGTAGACATCGGGTTTATGCCGCCTTGGAGGTGGTATAAGCTCCTGGTGCAGCAGCAATCAGGCCATGCAGCCCTACCAAACAGCCAGAGAGGATGCAGGTAAGTCCCTGCCGCCCAATCCTGGTCCTAGCTGCCCCTGCCAAGGGTCGGGCAGCGGGGAACAGACATTTTTCGCTGTGGTGGACTGTCAGCATTCCTGCTGGGTATCTTGGTGCCATAGCACAGGCCTACCAGCAGGAGCATAGTGCGGGCTGGACAGGGTGATGGGGGGACGTTGCACAGGGGCAATGCCAGGCCATCTATGTGCCTGATCCTGCACCCGTGGGAATGTTTAGCTCCTGCAGCTGCAGAATCGGGTATACTCTGGGGCCGTCCATTTTTCAGCCTTCCAGACAGCTCGGACGTGCCCCTTACTGAATCAGACTCATAGGAGACTATCTTAGAAGCCTTATTCACAATTGTCATGTGTAAAATCAGGCATTTTTATGTGGAAATGATAATTTTAGAAAGGGCTTAATTCATACATGAATTTCCTTAATACATAGAAATTGCAAGAGGGCATGTCGGGGGCTTGATTAGGGATTTGCCTGACAGGATTAAAAATCTATACGTGTACTCCTTAGCCAGTCAGGTTTTCAGAATGAATATGCATGAAGAGATTTGCATGAAAAGGAGGCAGTGCATGAAAATCTCTTTATCTGCCTTTATCCCCAGTTGTTTATTTCCCCCTCCAAATTTGAATTATATAAACATAGTGGCATCTCTTGTTAATTGGCGGCATTTATACATACAGATTTGCAAAATGGCCAGCATACTGTACATGTGCAAGTTGCCAAGTATTCCCTACTGATTTTTCTTATGTTGAGATTGACAAAATGTGTCCTCTGGCTCCGCATATCAGCAAATAACCATGCAATCCTGCCCTATTTTAGAACAGGCTCCATGTTTAGCAGAGCTGTTTTTTTTAAATACTGCTGGTATTGTGTACTTCATGAACTTGATGTCTCAAAATATGCCTTCTAATATCATTTAAAAAGCAAACCTTACAAACCAAACTAATCTATAATTCTATCCAGCCCAGAACAAGGCTTCAGAACTAATGAATTGCTATTATACTGGAAAAAGCCAGGTTTTAATAAGCTTTTGATAAAAGGTTGTTTCCACAATAAGTTTCCCAGGGAACAGAAAAATCTTTAGAACCTCTAACCACGCTTTCTGATAATAGATCTAGGGTGGCATTTTCAAGGGCATTTACACGGGTAACTGCCCTAGTTACCTATGTAAATGCCTTATCCAGGATTTTCCAAAGGCACCTACATGGGTAGTGCCTTTGGAAAATCCCAGATAAGTCCCTAATGTACCCAGATGCTATGTGGTTAGCATCGGGGTGTGCTGGGGGCATTCTGGGAGCGGTAGCGGAGGAAAGGCCTAAATGGGTAGCAGCAAATTTCGATGCTACCCATTTAGCCCTCTGTGCCTTAAAGATAGGCAAGGTCCTCACCTATCTTTAAGATACAGAGGCTAAGCAGGTAACATCGAAAATCACTGCTACCCATTTAGCCTCGATGCCTCCGGACGCGTCCCGTCAAACCCGTATTTTCACTTCCGTCACCGCAGAAGTGAAAATCCGGCTTAAGGGTGTTGACGCGGTGCATAGCCTGCCTAGATGAAAACTGGGCTCCCAGTTCCCAAAATGAAGACTTAAATGCCATCAAAAGGTTTTCCACATCTTCATCAGAAACCACAAAATAATGAAAGAGAACTGTATGATAGACCTCTCTTGTTTTCCTCCAATGATACTACAATTCTAAGAAACTACACTTTGGTGAAATCTCAGAGCATGTCAGATTATAATCCCTAACTTCTGTATTGAACTACTATCCACACTGGTGTCATTAAAGTTACTTACATTAACCATATATATTCTTGTTATGTAGTTCGGTTCTATGTTCAGCTGAAATATGTAATGTTATGTTCTCTGTAAACTGTCTTGAATTGAAGAAAGACGGTATATAAAAACTGTTAAATAAATAAATACATAAATTTATTTATAGGCATCCAATTCAAAAACAGAAAATGGACAAAAAATCTAATCATGAATATCCTAAAGTTGAGACTGGAAGGAGCAGTGTACTGTTGCTGTGAGACTACACCTGTCAGATGTAGATTGGGATGCAGCCTAGTAATTAGAACAGCAGTCTGATGACCAAAGAGACTGGGGTTTGAAGCCCAGTAGTGCTCCTTGTGGGTAGTGGGGGTGCCCATGGTTGGCAGCCACCACACAAAAAATACTTCCTGTGGTGGCTGCCAAAATCAGGCCCGATTGCGGCAGCAGATAACGCCACCTCAAGAAGTGGCATTATCTGCCGGGAGGCCCAATTAGGCTGGCTCTTCCCTGCAGATGATCAGGCCTCCCCCCTCCATATTATTATCAGTGCCTCGATGCTGTGATCCACAACACTGACAATATTAAAAATAACTGTGGTGACCCCTCTTAGCAGAGATCCTCCCTGGACAGCTCCTGGTTTCCATAGGGAGCTAGCCAGGGGGATCAGTGCACGCTCTGAGGCTCCAAAGTGTCCCAGCTAGCCAGTCAGCTAAGCCCCCTCCCTCATCACCCTGATGCTGAATTGAACGGCCCCCTCATCCTCCCTCCCACCTCCTCTTAGAAAACAAAAATCCTGGCTAGCCAGCTGGCAAGGGGGGACCAAATTCTGCCCCCCCTCCTGCGCACATACCTGGAAATCCCTGGTGGCTAGTAGAAGAACAGAGCAGGAGTGATCCTATTTGTTCCTGCCCCATCTAGTGACTCAATCAATATGGCCACCATCATAAGGTGCCGTCCTGTAGTCTCTTGCAAGGGGACAGTACTGCAAGATCGGCACTACAAGGTGCTGTCCTCTAGCCTATCCCTCAGCACTGTGAGACTGTGGCCATATTTGTTGGGCCTATGAGAAGGATAAGAGTCTAGCAAGTGACCAGAGGGCAACATCCCATGATGGCGGCTATTTTGATTGGGCCACTAGATGGGGCAGGAGTGACTAAGATCACTCCTGCCCTGTTCTTTTACTAGCCAGCAAAGATGTCCAGTATGTTTGGGGGGACTCTGGGGGTCCACGTGCCCCTCTTGCAGGCTGAAGATAAGGATAGGGAATGGCCCAGGGGAAATCGGTGCTGAAGGTGGGCTACCACAGTAATTTTTTATATTGTCAGTGTCATGAATCATAGCACCACGGCACTGACAATATTGTGTGGGGGAGCAGGCCCGATTGCAGCAGTTGGGGGTATATGGCAGTGATGGGGGCATAGATCTGCTGACAGGCACTGCAGGACATTTCCCGCAGTATCTGCCAAGGCAGGTAACAAAGAGTCTTTACGGGAAATCCAAATCTCTGTGGTATCTGCAGGACCTCCTCTGGGCATGCCCTCTGCACATACTCTGGAGGTTTGCTGCTTACCAGGTGATTTTGGCTACTAATGCACTGCATTAGCAGCCAGAACTAACACAGTTTTGTAGATATACCCTATGTGTGTCTTGTTGGCTGTCTCCCTGTGTCTTTGTTGGTAATGGGTGGTGCTGGCGCTCATGCTGATGTTGGTGGTGGGCTTTGTTGCTGCTGGCATCCACCATGAGTGGCAGCGATGTGCTGATCATGTGTGCTCTGGCTCTTAGGAGACAGAGGAAATAGGAAGAGAGGATATCTGTACTGACAGAGAACGAATGCACGTGCAAGTTCAGATTTGACAAGGAGACAATACTTCATCTGTGCCACCAGACTGAAGCAGAATAAGATCCCACTGCCATGAAAGGAAAGAGCCCTGCCAGTGTATCCGAAGGTCACCACAGCCCTGGCATTTCTTGCCACTGGATCATTCCTTACAACCCTCAGAGGCACAGCAGGCATTAGCCAGGCAGCCACGTCTATCTGCACAGCTCAGTTTCCTGAAGCTTTTCTAAGTAAACACAATATATTGTCTTCCCTGAGCAAGGGCAGCAGCAACATGAAACTATGATAGAATTTAATGAGCTGGCACACTACCCTTTTAGGCTTGGGGCAATAGGCTGTGCCCACATAGCTATCAATCCACTTGCAGAAAAAAAGGCAACACATTGCAACCAAAAGTTCCTTCGCCCTTAAACATGCAGGTGATCTTCTACACAGGCTTGTGCTACAGTACCTTCCTTCCTTTCAGAGTGGCTACATCACTGGGGAATGGCTTCTCGGAGAGCACACCCCACCTACACACACTATTAGCCAATTTACCCTTTCTCTTCCCAGAAAAATCTCTTTGAGGGAAGGGGAATGCCTTGTTGATATCGGAAATTGGCCTATGGCATCCCTTGAATACCAAAAGAATGTAGCAGTGCAGTATCATGAGTCACCAGCCAATGATGTTATTGACATCAGTGTGGCCTACTGTGGTACGTGACCACGGGTACTGTAGGGGTTAAGTGCGAGGTTAAGTGTTAGATATGTGTTAAGAAATTATTTTAAGGGTTAAGGGATTATAATGCTCCTGGTTCATAATCACTCAATGGCTACCCTGAATCTCAAAAATTCTAAAGAACAACAGCCAGGCTGCTATATCATGTGGGCAACACTTGGGCCAGTACAAGAAGCAATCCAGCACAAGAAAAACCATATAAGGAAGTATCATGAGCCTAGCAGGTGTAGGTCTGAACTAGAAGGTCCAGACATAGGCCTACAGGAGCAATGTACAGAGAAGCACGTACACAGGAAACCATAAGCTGGCAACATATATGTTAGGCCATAGCCCTGAAGAAAGCAGGTGGCTGAACGACACTACCCAGATTTTGCACCCAACATCTGTTCCCCGCATCCCATCCCTGTGTGCAGGGGGGGACGACATTTGGTCCTTGGCTAGGGGGGGTGAAGGGCATGACATGAGGTGGGCTGTGGGTGATGGAGGGGGGGGACCAGTAATGGGCTGGGGGCTGTTGGGGGGGGGGGTTAGGGCTGGCAATGGGCTATGGGGGGCTGCCTGGTAATGAGTTGATGGGTTTGGGACTGGAATTGGGCTGATGGGGGTTAGGACAGTGAGTGGGTTGATGGGGGGGCTAGGACTGGTCTGCGGTTTGGGGGTTGCTAGGACTGGAACTGGGCTGATGGGTGGCTAGGAATGGATATGTGCTGCTGCAGGGACTAGAGGGGAATGGATGCTGTGTGGGCTGGAACTAGGAGGGAGCTGATGGTGGGGGTGGATCAGAATGGGATGGGGCTGGAGGTGTACAATGGAGAGGTGGAAAATAATTCGGGTGGGAGCGGTCCAACATCTCCAATTGGCCGGGTATTGGGTGAGTACCTGGGGGTTGGGGATGGAGAGGTAAGAGGTGAGTGTATGGACTAGGAATGCGGAAGGGGAATAATGAGAGGGATTAGTATGCTAAAGCAGATGTTGCGAGAGAATGCTAATCAACTACTGGATGGAGGGGTGGACACATGGACAGCAGTCGCTGGAGGGTTAGAAGAGGACACGAGGAAGCCAGGAGAAAATGGCTGGGACACTTGCAGCTGACGAAAGTGCACAATGGGTAGACGCATATCCCTTTCCATTGCATTTCCTATCTGGCATAGGTCAGCTCTGGTAAATGTGCATCATTAACGTCTGCGCTTTGTTTAATACAGGAGCCACTCAATGTATATTTATATCGTTACAGGGATGTACATTCCAAGTTAGTCTGTTGTGAATCCCAGTTTAATGGTTGTTTTCCAGTTTCGAATTAGTGCTTACCTGTTTGGTGAGGGTCTATGTTCTGCATGTGTACGTGGCCGGATGAGTTCTGTTTAAATGATTCCAATGTGGCATTGCCACATGTTCTCTCTCCCCAGTTGTTCAGGTATTGTGGCCCTGAGAAATGTGTTGGTGTAGTATTTGCAGTGTTACCTTTAGTTTGGTAGAGTATGGTGCGTAGTGAGTCCTGGTATTGCTGGTAGGATACAGTGGGTTTGCAATGAGTTTCACATGGGCAGTGTCCATTAGCCCACCTGCTGTGTCCATGCCATCCACCGCCCTGTTCTGCACCCATCACAGATGCTGCACATAGCCTTGCAGGTGCCACCACTGCTGACCCCTGGGCACAGTCACATGTCTGTGCATTGCTACATGTGTGGCACCAGCCCATGTAATGGCCGTAGTATGGCTGAACGCATTACACATGTAGAGTGCTGCACGCACCCGTTGTATCTCACACCGACACACATGTGTGTGTCCTCATGTGTCTCTCACACAACACTGACACAAAGCACAGAGTGATATCTGGACAGCACAGTTAAACGGTAATAATGTCAAACTTTATTTACATAACAAACTGGGGGTGGGGGTATTCATTGGCCCACATGCAACCCTCGCTGTCAAACAGCTCTGCTGCCCTCCGTGTGTGGGGTAGACCATAGCATGGGCTGTCACAGGGCAGGTTGTACTGCGTATCCACACACTACACACCCCGGGGACCCCTGTCACATGGTTGCTGCTCCGCCACGCCCCCAGCTACGCGCTCCTCCAGCAAGCGTAGGCGGTCAGCCACCATGGTCAGGGTCGCCAGGACCTGCCCCATGATAAGGGCGTTCTGCCTCTGGGCGTGTGCATGCGCACGCACAGCTGCGGCCACTCGCAGCCCGCACATGCAGCCACACAGACACAGGTCTCCCCGTATCTGTGTGGCTGCATCCACGGTGCGCATGTCCTCGGCTATGTGTGCCATGCCCACGTCCAGGGGGTGTGCGTTGCCATCACCATGGTGCAGGTCGCTGGCGCCCCCGTAGCCCTGTGACAGCTCATGTAGCTGGCCACCCAGCACACATGCCCCCCCAAGCCCCCCACCCAACCCATCCCCCACAAGCGCCACGTTGGGCAGGTCACCCCCTTCATGCCCCTGTCCCACCACAGCAGGGCCCGTACCCGCCCGACCCACCTGCGCCCGCCCCTCCTCCCCCTGCCCCCCCAGCACCTCTGCCCTCACCCCCTCCACTGCCTCCTCCCCCACCGTATATGCACGGGGTAGCTACCTGTGCTCCTCAGCTGGACCCCCACCCTGCCCCACATCCGCCTCCTCCCCCTCTGCGTCCGAGGATTCCTCAGGCCCATGAGGTGGTGTGTGGTGCTCCACCACCATTTCCGCAGGGTCAGGCAGCACATCCAGCTCTTCGGCCCCTTGCGTTTCACCGGGCCCGGCATCCTGCACCACCTGCTCCTCCGCAGCGCGTACATCCACTGTGGGAGAGGGGGACACGTATCATTTCCATGTTCACACATGTGCCACAGCAGTAACATACATCCTGTGGTCATGTCAACCACTGGTCCACAGGGCCATGTCACATCACTCACCGTCCTGTTGGGCCAGCCGCTCCCTCTGAACCCGGCGCACAAAACGGGGATATCTTGCCTGCAGCTCCCGTGCCTTCTTGCGGAGATCCTCGACCTATTGGGGTGGAAACACATATTGACATTAGTTGTCAAACACCCTTTGGTGGCCTCTGCCGCTACACATCTACAATTGTCACTGTGCAATATGGTTTGACACGATGAGGCACGAACCTGTGCATTTCCCAGACCACCAGGATGAGGGGTAGAGCTCTGAGGTGAGGCCTACTGCATCCTGGGGATCTGGTTTGCCTCCTGTGTTGACTGTCTGGGGCATTTCCCAGACCACCAGGTTGAGGGGTAGGGCTCTGAGGTGAGGCCTACTGCATCCTGGGGATCTGGTTTGCCTCCTGTGTTGACTGTCTGGGGCATTCCCCACACCACCAGGTTGAGGGGTAGGGCTCTGAGGTGAGGCCTACTGCATCCTGGGGATCTGGTTTGCCTCCTGTGTTGACTGTCTGGGGCATTCCCCACACCACCAGGTTGAGGGGTAGGGCTCTGAGGTGAGGCCTACTGCATCCTGGGGATGTGTGTTGTTACTGTAGTCACAGCCAGGCCCAGCTACCATAGCAGAGGGACAGGGGATGGGCTCCTCATATGGCATCCTCCGCATCCTGGGGCTATGGCCTGATCCTTGGTAGCACTAACAAGGCCTGTATCCATAGCACAGGGACAGGGGATGGGCTCCTCATATGGGACCCTCCGCATCCTGGGGCTATGGCCTGATCCTTGGTAGCACTAACAAGGCCTGTATCCATAGCACAGGGACAGGGGATGGGCTCCTCATATGGGACCCTCCGCATCCTGGGGCTATGGCCTGATCCTTGGTAGCACTAACAAGGCCTGTATCCATAGCACAGGGACAGGGGATGGGCTCCTCATATGGGACCCTCCGCATCCTGGGGCTATGGCCTGATCCTTGGTAGCACTAACAAGGCCTGTATCCATAGCACAGGGACAGGGGATGGGCTCCTCATATGGGACCCTCCGCATCCTGGGGCTATGGCCTGATCCTTGGTAGCACTAACAAGGCCTGTATCCATATCACAGGGACAGGGGATGGGCTCCTCATATGGGACCCTCCGCATCCTGGGGCTATGGCCTGATCCTTGGTAGCACTAACAAGGCCTGTATCCATAGCACAGGGACAGGGGATGGGCTCCTCATATGGGACCCTCCGCATCCTGGGGCTATGGCCTGATCCTTGGTAGCACTAACAAGGCCTGTATCCATAGCACAGGGACAGGGGATGGGCTCCTCATATGGGACCCTCCGCATCCTGGGGCTATGGCCTGATCCTTGGTAGCACTAACAAGGCCTGTATCCATAGCACAGGGACAGGGGATGGGCTCCTCATATGGGACCCTCCGCATCCTGGGGCTATGGCCTGATCCTTGGTAGCACTAACAAGGCCTGTATCCATAGCACAGGGACAGGGGATGGGCTCCTCATATGGGACCCTCCGCATCCTGGGGCTATGGCCTGATCCTTGGTAGCACTAACAAGGCCTGTATCCATAGCACAGGGACAGGGGATGGGCTCCTCATATGGGACCCTCCGCATCCTGGGGCTATGGCCTGATCCTTGGTAGCACTAACAAGGACTGTATCCATAGCACAGGGACAGGGGATGGACACCCTTTAGGGGCCTGCAGAATTCCGGAATGTCCTTGTGCTGTGTGATAGCTGACAGCAGCATATGACAGACCCCTGTGTGTATCTTTGCCTTCGTTTTGGCCCTGTGGTTTTCTGTTGATTGCCCACATCACTGAGGATGCAACTGCGCCCCGTAGCATACCAATGTGGTCATTTGTTCATCTCTGCCATGGTTGCTTCTAACCCCTGTGGGCTTGTGGGTTCTGCTATTGGGTGTGTTGATGACCCAGCTACAAGCAGCCGACGGTAACACCAGACATTCTCCCCAGCAGTGCAGATTCAAATGGTGCTTTGGTTACAGGCTGTTCTTCAGCACGTCCTCATTTGGGGTGCCTGTCCCCAGACACTTACCTCATGTGGGTAATCTGAGCTCCTGTTGTATCTATTTGTGAGGCGGTCCCAGGCCCTCCTCACCCTTGTTAGGTTCTGCCTCCTGGAGGAGCCAGGGAAGAGGCGTTGTTGGCGGAGACAGAAGAGCTCTGTCAGCAGGTACAGGTCTGCTTGTGTGAATGCAGGCTTCCGTGACATTGCTGCCATCTGCTCAGAATGTGTTTTAGCTGCGTAGCCACGTGCGTTTATAAGGGCGTACCCACGTGCGTTCATGGAGGCGTAGCCACTTGCGTTCATAAGGGCGTCGCTACGTGCATTCATTGAGGCGTGGCTATGTGCGTTGTGACAGTGTTCAGAGGCCATGACACGGCGCGTACCTATGTGCGTTGATGCGGGCAGATGGGCGTTGCCTCGTGCGTTGCCTCGTGCATTGGCATGTTGCGTTGCCTCATGCGTTGGCATGTTTGATTTTATATCCTCATGGTGTACTGCAACTAGGGTTGCCAACTGGCTCCAGATGCGCCCGACAGGCTTGATCCGGTCCTGGGTTTACCCCATTGCATGCAGGGACTTGTAGTTTTCCATTTCCTATGGCGTGGAATGGAGAAAGTAGAACTAAATGTTCCTGCATGCAGTGGGGTAAACCCAGGACTGGATCAAGCCTGTCGGGCGCATCTGGAGCCAGTTGGCAACCCTAACTGCAACTCACATTAACACTACCATCTATACATGTGTTGGCCTATGGCTTATCCTAGCCTGTGGGCATGGGCTGGGTTTTACATCCCCCACATTGTTGGCCTACTGCTATTTCTTGCAGGGTCAGCAGCATGTGTTCTGATACCTTCTGCCTCTGACATCTCACATTATGGATATTTCACATTGCTTTGTAGAGGGCTGACCTTGATAAAGAGATGTCTATGACATTTGTAATGTCCCTTTTGTTTACATGGGTTGAGGGGGGGGGATGGGGACCAGGGCACAGTGAGTGTCCCTGATTGGCATACTGTGGAGTTGGCATCTGGACCACTGTAGAGCATCTGTTTATCTGTTTATTTTGATATGTATATCATTATTTGTAGCCTTCTCATGCGTGACCTTACACCCTTTCTCTCTGTCATCTCTTGCTCTTTGCTGTCAAAAGACGGCTTGCAGTCTGTACCTGACCTCTGATATTGTTGGGTTACAGACACCACTACTCCAATGCAGCTGCACCTGGCAGTCCTGCCATGTATCAGCACAGTGGCCTCATATCCATAGGTTCTGACTGCACAGTCAGTGCATTTGCCAGTGGAGTAAGCCTCTGTAGCTCCTTCTACATGCCTAGCTGGCTACAGAGCGACTTCAGTTCACCGCACAGTCCATCTGCTGTGATTCACAGTGTTTTATTGGAGCAGACACAACCATGATGCACTACACATGCAAATCAGCTGTCCAATGATTGACACAAGATATGAAATGCAACCCTACAGCAGCTCGGCCTGGTGGGGGTAACTGACCATGTGCGCCCCCACAGCACCTCAGCCTGCTAGGGGGCACTGACCGTGTGTTTTACTGGCACACAGTGGCTACACGACGTCACATTGTGTGGTTGCTGTGCTCACCCTGAGGGTGCAGTGAGGCGCCCAGCATGACGTCCACCGAACCATCCATGGCAAACATAGGCCATGCTGGAGGTCCACAGCAGTGATAATGTGTGAGATAGGTGGTGCCTGCCAAAACACCTTGGATATATCTGCCTGTCTCTGTCAGGTGTCGTCCCTACGGACCCCTAGGAGGATTTTGGTGGTAGACCGTTTCTCCAAGCAGCAGATCCACATTCTGCCTCCCTGCAATGGGGGGCAGTAGGGGCGGTTCATCAACCTCAGTTCTACTGTGGATATCACACCCTACAGTGCAGTCACTGCAGCGCTCTACATATCCATAGCACAGGTGCAGACAGATGGTAGGCCTGTCTATACTAGGCTGAACCCAGACACTATCTGGTATTTTCCTACAGCAGCTGCACCCTGCTATGCACTCCATCAAGACACATACCAGCTGCATAAAGTCTGCTAGTTGGTCCATTACTGCATGTTCCTGTTGGACTTGCATGCACCCAGACATGGGATGGCAGCAGACACAGATCAGTCAGTGACTAGCCCCCACAAGGAGACACATACATATCACATAATAGAAATACTATATGGCACTATGGGGATGCCTAGCCATGCCGTGGTCACTGCACAGTCAGGGTGAGATTGATCTTCCTGCAGGACATACGGCGGTCGCCCTGTCTGTGTAGGTGGTGGCCAGGCACTGCTATGTCACAGTCAGTGGCCTATGCACTGTGCAGATGCAGCCTGGCCAGGCCACCCTGTTTGGGCTATACCCATGGTACCTTGCTCCTCATTATGCATTATTTGTGGCAGCATTGAACCTGACCGTTGTGTTGCCCTCCAGGACTGCATTTTGGGGACTCTGCTCTAGGTTATGCGCCTGTTTTTGGTGTCTGTGCTCGGTGTGGTTAAAAATTGGCATATTAACCATGCATATCTTATCAGCAAAATATTGTTTTCCTTACTATCACGGTTTAATTGTGAGGAAAATATGGGTACTGGATTGGCAGTAGCCCCAGCTGGGCTTTGAACCTGTGACCTTCTGTTTTTGCACACACTGTCTGTGTGCACTGCACCACGGTGTTGTCACAGATAGGCTGCACCCCCTAGGGAGTCCATGACTGTACATCCGACAGGGCCTGTGTGTTGCGGTGGGCGTGCCAGCTTAAACATGACTGGGCAACTGTCTGCTGTGGCTAAACGCCACTGGCCCTTCCACCACCTGTACCCTTCCACCGACATGATGACATGTCCTTATCTTGGCAAATGCCTATGAGCTACTAGGGTGTCGCACTAGGAGAATGCATTTGTGGAACTCGGCTGAGGGAACTGCCCATTGTTAGGGGAGGAGGGTAAAATATAGTTCTTTGTCCCATGTTCTCTGGGGTGAAGGGGTGTCTGTACTATCTCTGTTGTGTGGTGAGTAAAATATGGGGACAGGGTTGGTGGGTGCCCCAGCTGGGATTTGCACCCATGACCCTCTGATCTTACAGGTACTGTCTGTGTCCGCTTCACCACACTGTAGCCACAGAGACAGTGAGGTTCCTGGAGATAGGTAACCTGGCAGAGTGAGTCAGACACCCTGCTCTGCACATTTTTACTGTCGGCTCATTCACCTTGTATGGCGATACACGTGCACATCGACCCCACAATTGACCTCGGGAAAAGGGGATAGACCCTCACCAGACTGGCCAATGGTGATAATAATGGGCAACCATTGCAGACACTCCCAGGTGAGCTCAGGGCAGGACTGACTGGGGAATGATTTGTGGACGGGTCTACGCTCCGTTGACCCTTACAAACATCCTATTTCGTTTCTTGTAGCTTTCCAGGAATTGTTTGTTACGTGTGCCCACTAATATCTCTGTTGCCCAGCTGGTTTATACTTTCTTTTGGCTTTTGTTATGTTGTTTTTATATTTATTTTGCTATTTTGTTCTGTGCACATGTATCACACTGCTCACGTTTTTTTTAGTTTCCCCGGTTTTGCTGTACATTGCTGACGGAAATGGTTTCTCTTCCCTTTAATATGCCTTTAACGGCAGGTTTTCATTCGCGTTGGCATTGAGCTCTGAAATTCAGTGCGTTAGTATGGGGGGAGCCTCTCCCCACCCACTCTCCGCCCATTGACCCCTTCTCTCCGCCCACTCTCTGCCTTCTGCACTGTTTTAACGCGCCGCGGGGGTTTACGATCGTTCAATGCGGTTAACGCGCGTAATGTACGATTAGCGATCGTTCACACATCCGAATGCGCATTGTGACGTGTGAACGATTGCTAATCGTACATTGCGCCTGTTATTCACGATTACCGCGGTTTAGTAAACATACCCCTTTATGTGTTTGCATTGCATATTAATGCCTTTTGTGCCTCAATTATCAATTGTCTTACTTATTTGTTGTTTGTCTTATGTGTGATAACATGTTGAGAGAACGATCTAGATAACTCTGAGGTATTTTACCTCACTTTTGACAGCAATGTTTGCATCTTGAATTATAATAGATTTTGAGAGGGTGAAACTTTGGTTCCTTGTTATGTAAAGTGCTTCAATTTTGCTGAAATTTATCTTAAGGTTGTGAGATGAGAGCCATTCTGACATTTCTGTGAAGCAATCTGTGATTTGTTGAATTACTGGGTTAGTGATGTTGAAAGGGAGGTATATCATAATATCATCTGTGTAAATATGATAATTTACTTGTAATTTTTTGAAGATTGAGCAGATGGGTTGTAGATAAAGGCTAAATATGAGGGCAGAGAGGGCAGAGCCTTGTGGTAGGCCTTGTTCTTGGGTGTAGGGCTGGGATATTTGCTGTCCCATTCTTACTTGTTGGGTTCTGTCCGATAAATATGAGGTGAACCATTGAAGTACTGTATCTTTAATACCTATCGATTGTAATCTGGTGAGCATAATGTGGTAGTTTATACTGTCAAATGCAGCAGTGATATCTAAGAAGAGGAGGAGAAATGCCTGTTTGGTGTTATCAATACCTCGTGTGAGATGGTCGAGCAGGACAGTGAGGAGGGTCTCCATGCCATGGTAAGGGTGAAAGCCATATTGGTGTTCATTAGGGGTGCAAAGGTATCAATATCATCCTGAAGCTAGACTTGGACTATCTTTTCTATCAGTTTGGCCATGAAAGGGAGACTGGATATGGGTCTGTATGACATTAGGTTGTTTTTATCCAGTGTGTTATTTTTCAGGATGGGACATATTAATGCATGCTTTAGGAGGAGTGGTATGTAGCCCTGTTGGAGGGAGATGTTCACAATTGGGAAGATGATGGTGACTAATTCTGCTTTTGTTGCTTTTATCCAGCTTACTGGACAGGGGTCAAGGTATGAAGTGGTAGTGTTAATTTTGGAGATGAAGTTTCCAAGAGTATCTTTTGAGATGGAGGAAAAAGATGTCCAGAAGGAATTAGGTGTCAAGTATGGTCTGTTATGGTTATTTATGGGTAGGTCTTGATGTTTTCGTTTTTCTTTATAATAATTGGCTAATAGTTGGGGATCAGTGATGGGATCATTTCTGTCTTTATTTGCAAGGTTGTTGGTTAATGATTTTACAATTTCAAACAACTCTTTTGGTTGATTCAGAGATTTCGATAAGATGGTGGAATAGTATTCTTTCTTTGTGGAATTGATGGTCTCTCTGTAGTAATTAAGTTTGGCTATGTATTGAAATTGATGATCTGAGGATTTTGAATAGCGCCATTTTCAATCACTTTTGTGTAGGTTGATTTTTAGTTGCTTAACTTCTGGTCTGAACCAAGCAGCATATTGCTTTTTTGTGGCAGGAGGGGGAGGTGAGTCTAGGATTGCTATGTTGGATATGATGTCATTCCAGGAAGTTATTGCATCATCAAGGTTCATTGGATTTGATGTTAATTGTTGAATGGTCTGTTTCAAGAAGTTCTCTTTATCAAAGTAAGTGAAACATTAAATAGCCCCCAGGTTAGTGAAACATTAAATACCTTTATGGAAATGGGTAAAAGAGGCAACATATGGAAAGCGGTGTGTATAAATGCCCATAACATTTGAAATAAGATCCCAGATATTGAAGTTTTAATGGGAGAGGCTGACTTGGATTTAGTGGCAGTTATAGAAACATGGTTCACAGAAAACCATGACTGGGATGTAACTATACCAGTCTATACTTTATTCAGAAAGAACAGGACCTGGGGTAGGAAGAAGAGGAGGAGTAGTGGCACTATATGTAAAAAACATAATATTAAAGCTTTGGAACAGCTTTGGAACATAATATTAAAGCTTTGGAGCTTTGGAACAGAGCTTAAAAGGGTGAGAGAAGGCACTATGGGTTAAACTAGAAAGAGGGAAAGAGTAATTTATTTGCATTGGCGTGATATACAGACCGCCCTCAGAGGAGGAAGAGGTGGACAGAGAGTTAATTGAAGACATACACAGCATTGCTAGGAAAGGGGAAGTGCTACTGATAGGGGATTTCAATATGCCAGATGTTGATTGGCACATTCCTGCTGCACTATCATCTAGAAGTAAGAAGATCCTTACTTCTAGAAGATACTGCAGGAAGAATTATTCAGGCAACTGGTAACAGAACCCACACGTGAAGGGGCCATACTGGACTTGGTGCTTACCAATGGTGAAAGTTGTTCTGATGTTAAAGTGGTGATCATTTTGCATACAGTGATCACCAGATAGTGTGGTTCAGCATTAGGATTAGGGCTGTTAAAATCCATTCAAAAGCAAAGGTCTTAGATTTTAGGAAAACCAACTTTGCCAATATGGGCCAATACCTCAGGGAGTCAATAGTGGGATGTGAATAGCTGGGGGATATAGAAAGACAGTGGGCAAAACAGAAAGGGGATGTTTTAAGGGCAACCAACATTTTTAATAAAATGGTAAGTAAAGGTAAAAGGAAAAAAGAGACCTATATGGCTTTCGAAAGAAGTAGCAGAAAAGATGAAGAAAAAGAGGAAGGCGTTCATGAAATACAAGAGATCACAGAGAGAGGAAGACAAGCATCTATATTTGAAAAAACTTAGAGAAGCTAGCACAGTAGTCAGGAAATAAAAGATTCAAAAAAAGAGGAAGAAATAGCCAATGCAATAACATGGGTAGATAAGACATTTTTCAGATATTTAGTGAGAAGAGGAAGGGCAAAAGTGGTATTGTCAGACTCAAGGGTGAAGGGGAGGAATATGTATAAGCTGATGAGGATAAAGCAAAACTACTTAACAAATATTTCTGTTTATGTTCACAGAGAAGAACCAGGAGAAGGTCCTCAGAAAACACTCACAAACAGAAACAGAAGCGAGGGGCATCTTGAACAATTTTCAGAAGACTGTGTTCGGGGGAAACTAGCTAAATTAAAGTAGACAAAGTGATGGGACCGGATGGCATACCCCCTAGAATACTGAGGGAAGTTGGGGACATTCTAGCAGCTCCACTGACTGACGTTTTCAATGCCTCGTTGGAGTCAGGAGTGGTGCCAAAGGACTGGAGAGATGCACATGTGGTCCCTTTACAAAAAAGCAGAAGTAAGGATGTGGTTGAAAACTACAGGCCAGTTAGTTTAACTTCGGTGGTGAGTAAATTATTGGAAGCGGTGCTGAAAGAGAAAATAGTGAGGTTTCTGGAGTCCAGCGGATTACAGGATCCGAAGCAGCATGCATTCATCATCATCATGTTATTGCATCATCTAGGTTCAGTGGATTTGATGGTAATCGTTGAATGGTCTGTTTCAGGAAGTTTTCTTTATCAAAGTAAGCGAAATATTAAATAGCTCCCAGGTAAGTGAAACATTAAATACCTTTATGGAAATGGGTAAAAGTAGCAACATATGGAAAGCGGTGTGAATAAGGCCCATAGCATGGGAAATAAGATCCCAGATGTTGAAGCTTTAATGGGAGAGGTTAACTTGTATTTAGAAGGTAGTTACAGTAACATGGTTCACAGAAAACTATGACTGGGATGTAACTATACCAAACTATATTTTATTCAGAAAGGACAGGGTAGGAAGAAGGGGAGGAGGCAGGTCTTGTCAGACAAATCTGATTGATTTCTTTGACTGGTTGACCAGGGAGTTTGACCAATGGAGAGCCCTAGATGTGGTGTATTTAGATTTCAGTAAAGACTTTGACACCGTTCCTCACAGGAGACTTATAAACAAACTGAGCACCCTAGGGATGGACCCTAAAGTTACTGCTTGGGTTAGAAATTGGTTGAGTGGGAGGCGACAAAGGGTACAGTAATGGAGCTCACTCTGAGGAGAAGGAGGTTACCAGTGGTGTGCCCCAGGGATCTGTCCTTGGTCTGATTCCACTGGTCAATACTGAAATCATTACTGACTTTAAAAGTCCCTAATCTGTAGTATCTTGGTGAGCTGAACACGAATATAACATTAAAAAAAATTATTGGCTCTCATTTTGAAGATATTGCATGTAGTTCATTTTTGACATTTCACCGTGTAAATTTTTCAAGTAGGACGTCAACAACATCCCAAATAAGCCTTGAATGATGTAATATTGCATCACATTGCATAATACCAGCATGCACACATCATCCAGAGTTGATTGCATCATTTTCGGATGCAATGCAATACTACTGCCAGACGGCTGCTGAAGCCTTCTGACGTCAGCAGTCTACTATGCACAGTCAGAAAGGTTGAGTATTTAAAATATTTCATACTCTGTGTGAGACAGTTGAAGCTACTGTTACATGTAACTTTTATTAATCATATAATTTTGGCCATTTAGGTACAATACAGAACAGTAATGCTGCGAAAGTGCGTTAATACCTTTGACAATTTCTGTTACATTTGTGGGGAAGTGACATTTGCCAACCAGAAGAAAAGTATCACTTCTCAACTGAAGAAGGCATATCATTTTTACTTCAGATGCAAGATTGGTGACGAAGATAAGCCTTGGGCCCCGCATATATGCTGCGCTACATGTACAACACAGCTTTCACAGTGGTTGAATGGCAAAAGACCATCAATGCCGTTTTGCAGTCCCCATGGTGTGGAGAGAGCCAAGCAACCACATAAATGACTGTTACTTCTGCTTGGTTCCTACTCTTTCCAGTGGAATAACAGAGCAAAAGAAGTCGAGCATAGTTAACCCAAACATTCCATCTGCATTGAGACCAGTTCCACATGGTAAGGGACTTCCTATTCCAGAACCTCCATCAGAATATTCTCTTGATTCATCTGATGAGGACAAGGGTGAGCCTGTTCTTCTCCTGGTCCGTCAGCATGCAGTGACCCAGATTTTCACTGGGATGCATATCAACTCCACACAGAATAACACAGGAAGAACTAAATGACCTGGTTCGTGATTTGGCCTTATCCAAGAACAAGGCAGAATTGCTAGGATCAAGACTCCAACAATGGAATCCTCTAGAAGAAGATGTCAACATTACTTCATATCGAAAGCGCCACCAGCAGTTGGAGCCTTTCTTCAGAAAGGAAAGTAATCTGGTATTCTATTCTGATATTGAAAGCCTCATGAATGCCTTAAAAATCATTCATGACCCACAAGACTGGAGACTATTT
This sequence comes from Ichthyophis bannanicus, assembly GCA_033557465.1. NCBI lineage: Eukaryota > Metazoa > Chordata > Amphibia > Gymnophiona > Ichthyophiidae > Ichthyophis > Ichthyophis bannanicus. The sequence goes on from CM066031.1 coordinate 1,434,862,655, forward strand.
ATAGACTCTTCAAAACTGAGTCTGAAGGCTGTGCTTTTTAACAATGGAAACCGTCTTCCATCTATTCCAGTAGCACATGCCATCCACATGAAAGAGACATACGATAAAGCATCTACTGACTTCCATTAACTATAACAAGTAGAGCTGGCCCCTCTGTGGTGACTTGAAGGTAGTTGCCCTTTTAATGGGACTGCAGCAGGGATATATAAAATACATGTGTTTCTTATGTGAATGGGATAGCTGAGCAAGGGATTGGCACTACTTGCGGAACGAATGGAATCGCAGACAAAATGTAACAGTTGGAGAGAAGAATATCCAGCACCTAGCTCTGGTTGAGGCTCACAAAATCCTGCTACCACCCCTTCACACCAAACTAGGTTTGATGAAAAACTTTGTGAAAGCCATGGACCGCACTTCGTCAGCTTTCTGATACCTGCATGAAAAATTCCCTCAACTCAGCGAAACAAAGATTAAAGAGGGAGTTTTTGTGGTTCCTCAGATTTGAGAGCTCTTCAAAGATGACTGGTTGAACAACTTGCTGCAGGGTGATGTGAAACAAGCATGGAATGCTTTTCGCCTAGTGTCAACAAACTTTCTCGGGAATGTTAGGGCAGAAAACTACAAGGAACTAGTAGAAGACATGCTGATGCAGTATCAGAAACTTGACTGCAATATGTCTCTAAAGATCCATTTCCTTGATTCCCATCTCGATTTCTTTCCTGACAACTGTGGTATGGTTAGTGCTGAACAGGGCAAACGTTTTCACCAGGATATCGCAACTATGGAGCAAAGATACCAGGGAAAATGGTCCACTACAATGCTGGCTGACTACTGCTGGACCATCACCAGAAAAGCTCCCGAACAGCTGTAAAAGAGACAGGAGAAAAAATCTAAGAAGTAGTCTATGACTTGTTTTTTGACAGGTATTAACCAAAGGCCTTTTATATTTGCTATTGACATGCATTTCGTGATGTAAACATTAATTCTTGTAGATTACAAAAAAACTAGAGCCAACTTTGCAATTTCACTATCATATTCGTGTTCAGCATATAAAAATTGATAAGAAATGACTATTTTTATTTCAGTAACTTGACGTTTGCAAACGTTTGTTGACCAGTGTTCTTTTTAACATCTTAGTTAGTGATATAGTGGAAGGGATGTCGGGTAAGGTTTGCCTCTTTGCAGATGATACCAAAATCTGCAATAGAGTAGACAACCAGGAAGGTGTAGATAACATGAGGAGGGATCTAGCTAAGCTTGAAGAATAGTCTGGAATTTGGCAGCTGAGATTTAATGCTAAAAAATGCAGGGTCATATATTTGCGCTGTAAAAATCCAAAGGAGTGCTACAGTGTAGGGGGGAGGTACTTCCACGAATAAGAGTGTTACCTGAGTGTTATTGTGTCTGATGATCTTAAAGTAGCCAAACAGGTAGAAAAGGCAATGGTGAAAGCTAGAAAGATGCATGGGTGCAGGAGGAGAGGAATGGACAGCAGAGGAAAGAAGGTGATAGTGCCTCTCTATAATAGTGCCTCTCTACAATCGATCTACGTTTACCCGTTCCACTCCATTCGTTAATTTATAGACTTCTATCATATCTCCCCTCAGCCGTCTCTTTTCCAGGTTAAAGAGCCCTAACCTTTTTAGCCTTTCTTCATAGGAGTATCCTTCCATCCCCTTTACCATTTTGGTGGCTCTTCTCTGAACCTTTTCTAATAACGCTATATCCTTTTTAAGATACGGCGACCAGAATTGCACACAATATTCAAGGTGCGGTCTCACCATGGAACAATATAGAGGCATTATAATATCTTTTATTTTCCATTCCTTTCCTTATGATACCTAGAATTCTATTTGCTCTCTTGGCTGCCGCTGAACACTGGGCTGAGGGTTTTAACATGTTATCCACAATGACGCCTAAATCTTTTTCCTGGTTGGTGGTTCCTAATTTGGAACCTTGCATTGTATAACCATAGTTTGGGTTGTTCTTCCCTAGGTGCATAACTTTGCACTTCTCCACATAAAATTTCATCTGCCATTTTGATACCCAGTCTTCCAAATTATCAAGATCCTCTTGCAATTTTCCACAATCCTCTTGGGTTTTAACAACTTTAAATAGTTTTGTGTCATCTGCAAATTTGATAACCTCACTCGTTATTCCACTTTCCAGGTCATTTATGAATATGTCAAAAAGCAGCGGACCCAGCACAGATCCCTGGGGTACACCACTATTCACCTTTCTCCATTGGGAAAATTGTCCATTTAGCCCAACCCTCTGCATTCTATCTTTTAACCAGTTCCTGATCCACAATAGTACACTGCCTTCTATCCTATGACTCTTATGTCCAAGCCATTGTCCTATGCTCTGTGCAGATGCATCCTGGCCAGGCCACCCTGTCTGGGCTATACCCAAGGTACCTTGCTCCTCATTATGCACATTGGCAGGCCAATACTGGCAACAGTGCTGGCAGTGTGGGCTGTGGAGGGTGTTGGCAGCCACCACACACTGTATAGACAGACACACACTCCCACACCTATGCCAGCATTGTGCAACTATAGAGGTGTTTGGCAGCCCTGGCCACCGCACCAGTCCTGGGCACTGTGCAGGCATGGCTATGGTACGCAATGCTGTTGGGGTCACTCCCCAGGGTGGTAAACACTGTCAGACACAAGACCTGTAGAACACTCCACAGACATCATAAAGGTTGCTATGATGCAGCTCAATCAGAAAGTTGTACTTAAGTTTGGAATTGCTATCTGCCAGTAATCATAGCAACCTTTTGATATACGTGTACCGTATTCCCAGGTTTAGGGTGGCATTGCTAAGATATGCAAGTGCTAGTATTGGGAGATGCATGCAGGGCCCAACATCCTGCCTCTCCAGGTGGCTTTGGATAATGGAGCCTGTGGGTGCGGGTGTGTCTGCCCCTGTTGGCTGCTGCTCTAGGGCAGAGGTTCCCAACTCCGGTCCTGGTGGGCCAAACACTGTTCGGGTTTTCATGCTGTCCCTCATGAATATGCATGAGATACATCTGCATACCATGGGGGCGATGCATAGAAATGCAGCACAGCCATGATTATTAGAGGCAGCATGGAACCTGAATGGTGTTTGGCCCTCCAGGACTGCTTTTGGGAGACTCTGCTCTAGGTAATGCACATGTTTATGCTGTCTGTGCTCTGTAGGGTAAAATGTAGGTGTTTTGGGCATGTTAAAGTTATCTGTGATGAAGGTTCTGTCTTTATTACCTCGTTTTAGTGGTGGGTAAAATATGGGGACTGGGTTGACAGGAACCACAGCGGAGACTTGAACCTGTGATCTTCTGCTCCTGAACACACTGGCTGTGTGCACTGCACCATTGTGTTGTCACGGAGATAGTGCAATCCCTGGGGATAGCATGACTGTTTGTCAGACAGGGCCTGTCTGCTGAAGTGCATGGCACCCACCTACACAGGGCTAGTCCATGGTTAGCTGTGGGCAGCTGCCACTGCCCCCTCCATCACCAGTACCCCTCTGCCACCATGCTGCCATGCCCTTCTGCTGGTGGTGCTGGTGTTGCAAGGTATCAGGCCATCCAGTGTGAAGGTAGGTGGCTGCCTATGGTGCGGGTTCTGGGGTAGGGGTTCCTGCATAGCTGTCCATGCGTCCCCCCAGCACCACCTGCCAATGTTCTGTGCCCTTGGGGGTACCTGCTGGGTACTATCCCCTGTGACACTGTGGGAATCACACTCGTGCCCATGTAGGACCCTCATCAGTTACTGTCTGGCTGCTGTACAGTTTCAGCATTCCTATGGACCACCTAGGCATCACCCTAGTCTGCACTGTGGCCCAGCTGCACCACAGCATGTGCCGCCTGCAGCCCTCTGTGTCCCCTTTTCCAGCATCTGTCCAGTTGCCCATTCCAACATGCTCGCTCTGCTGTTGTGGAACATGTGCATGCCATAGGAAACCTGTCCAATGGAGAGGGAAAACCCTGATCAGTGCAATTTCACTGTGGGATCATTCACCTTGTATGGGGACGGAGCATAGATCCTTCCAAACTTCATATCTTTTATTTGTAGCTTTCTCATGAGTATTTTTGATGTTTTCCATTAATATCACTATTGCCCAGCTTGGTTATGGTTTTTTTACATTTTCTTCTGGTCATTTGCAATGTTTATTTGCCCTTTTGTTCCGTGCACATGTATCACACTTATCACTTTTTGTAGGTTTCCCTGGTTTTGCTGTACATTGCTGACGTAAATGGTTTCTTTTCTCTTTAAATCTGCTCTAACGCGAGGGTTTCACTGGCGTTAGATTTCAGCCCCGGATTCCACAGTGTTAGTGTGCAGGGAGCCTCTCCACTCCCACTCTCCACCCATTGACCCTCTCTCTCTGCCCCTGGGGAGCCTTCCTCCGCCCTCCGGGAGCCTTTCTCCGCCTTCAGCGCTCGTTTGCGCCGCTAAGTGCGTTATCACGCGATAAGGTACATTATTGCCCAGTAACGCACCTTCATCGGGCGATAAGGTACCTTATCGCCCGATAACATCGCCGGGCGTACATTAAGACGGTTTAGTAAACATACCCCTAAATCTTTTTCCTGGGTGGTGGTTCCTAATGTGGAACCTTGCATCGTGTAACCATAGTTTGGGTTGTTCTTTTCCTAGGTGCATAACTTTACACTTCTCCACAGTAAATTTCATCCGTGATATGGAGCCCAGTCCATTTATCAAGGTCCTCTTGCAATTTTTCACAATTCTCTTGGGTTGTAACAACTTTGAATAATTTTGTGTCATCTACAAATTTGATTACCTCACTTGTTATTCCCATTTCCAGGCCATTTATGGCACTTGATAAGGTACCTAGTAAGACATCCAGAGCTGTAGCACAATGGTTAATACACTGACTGGTGGTGCAGGGGTCATGAGTTCAATACCCCTGTGGGTCTAATGAGTAAAGCAGCTGAGAATTTACCCTTTACTTTAAATCAGTGCTGTCTGAGGCATTTTGTTTTGTAATTTAAATTAGTGCTGCCAGCAAACACACCCTCACAGGGCCGTAGCCTGTGAGGCCCTGTTACTCACAAGAGATCGATTACTAATTATCACTAATTTCCTGTATAGTCCAGATCCAAAAGTCAGTACAGGTGCAATCAGAATCTTTGTTTATTAGATAACTGATGGAACAATACAGGCAGGAGAGGAGAATTTCTGTCAGTCATTAGACATCAGAATCCCTCCTCCCCTGAGTATAATAGTCATATTACTTATATACATTTTTTGCTTCCGTATATGCATACATTCTCCACATTCATCCCTCTGTGAGGCCCCCTCTCCTCCCTCCTTCTGTTTCCTGTCATTGACCTTTCTGTCCCCTCTATTCCTGTTTCAACATTCCTCAGGCCTCTGTCTTGCCTATACTCCCAACTGTCAAAAACCGTCTACTGTCCTCAGGACTAACGGCTCAGCTTATGCTCTTTGCATGGTTTCCTGTGTATGTGTTTGCATGACTATTTCTGGGCCTTCCATCTCAGTAATATGCAGTGCAAAGATTTATATGATTTTATGCTGGCCTGCTTCTCCTTGCCCACTGTATAGTAGTTTGGTTGACATATTTTTATTAGAGCAGAACAGAATAAAGGCCATTGAGTGATTATGAACCAGAAACATATCCTTATAATCCCTACAATTCCCCCATTTTTTTTTTTATTGTGGAGGGGATAAGACCAAGTCAGAGAATTCAGAAGTGGGGACCGTGGCATAGGAAGCATTCACATGTGTATGGCATGTTAACCAATTACCTACATTCAGTCCTCCCTTAAAGTCATCAATATGTAAATCTGACAGGTGGCGTATTTTATCCATAGCATTAAGCACAAACACTGAATGATTCGCTATAACTGTACAACAAATAGTGGCATTAATAAAAGATCAAAAGGCCTCCTTCAGATGCAAGGAGAAAATTTAGCGCTTGTCTATTTTGTAGAGTCATTTGTGTATTTTGTTCTAGGGACTCTGACAACTTACTAATAGAATCAATAACAGCTTTCATTTGAACATACAGTAAGCATTGCAGACGGCGTATAGCCATACCAAGTTCAGCAGTTATGGCAGGGGTCTGGAAAGGTACCAAGGAAGTCCAGCAGCTAACCTACGTTTAATAGCAATGGAGAACACAAGGGTATCAAAAAGTTCAGCAGACTGTCCCGAGTTCAGTTCAAGACAGGGGGTTGAAGTGAGAACTTCTTTGGAGATGTGGGTTGTATTGTGAACACGCAGAAGTAAAACTAATTGTCCATCAGGATGAAGGAAACAGATGGTGTCCCAAAGAGCAGGTTTGGCAGCAGTCATCTTGGTACAGGAAAAAAGTAGAGCCACCCGATCAGCAATTTCTTGGAACGTGATCCGAAGCCGAGGCTCTGGTCGAACCTCTCTAATGTAATTAGCCAAATCAAATAGACAATGTGGGACTCACTTATTCAAAAGTAGCCTTCAAGAGGTAAGCCTAAAGCATGGCTTAGAAAAAGAGCAGAAATACAGCCTGATACACTAGCTTCCAGGCATATATTCCTGGATACATGATAGCATTTAAAACATAATGCAGCAGACACTTGCCACTCTCCAGAGAGAGCAGAAGGAGAGAACACACAATACTGTTTATACCATTATACCATTCTATATAAATTGCAAACAAGCTTGAACCAGTTCGAAAGGTCACACAAATGTCAGCATTATGTAGTTGCAGTAGGGGTCGCTGTTGTCCACAGGTGTGCTGCATCAGATCTGAAATAACTTCTTATCAGAATGTCCTTCACTTGCTCCACCAATTCAGTTGCCTGAAATCTACAAGCACAAACAAAAAAATGCTATTTCCCTCCCCCCTTCTTCTTCTTGGAGTGCGTTCTGGGATTGCTGCTTGCACACAACAGCTAATCCCGCTTCTAAAACAATTGTTAAAAGTCAAACAAATGGGAGGCAGAAAATATAAATTTAGATTCTTAAACAGTGTCCCAGTCCCACTAACTTAATTGGTGTAGTTTTGAATGGATATATGTGCTCATTCTAAACAGCAACTAAAGACAGAACTCCTGGAACTTAAATTTAAAAGACTTCCAAAAAAAGGTACACTTTTTCTCTGGACACTAACACATAACTTTAAAAACAGGTGAATTTATCCTAAAATCCAATATTGTAGTAGATAAAAACTGGGAAGATGAGTGAACGCCCATGGTGACACTGGCCTGTTCATCAGTCATCAGTGCAGAGCTTAACAACACACACAGTAATTTACCTTGAATCTCACAGTTCAGGGAAGCAGAAATTTAAAACTGATATACAATCCCTGTTTAACTTTTAATTTTGCTTAATAGCATAACAATCAGAACAAAATCCAAACATGATTAACTTCTTATTCACTCAGGATTTAAACCATTCCCAAGTTGCAATCTGGCAACCACTGGCCCAGAATACCACATTATCCTGCAGGGCTCTTAACCTCTACTTTGAAGGTCAAAGGAAAAACGGAAACAGCTTTCCCTTGTTGTATCAGTAGCAAAGAATTCTAAGCAGTTCAATTTCAGAGATCATAAAATCTAATTAAGAAAGCATTGATTGCGTGAGTGTTATACAGAACTAAGCACTTCCAGAAGGGAAACGGCTGCACTGATAATTCTGCTTCAAAAGCAAAGTAACTTTTGAATCACACTCTGCAGGTATCATAGCTGTTATTGTTCCTCTATTACCAATTTTGTTTCCAGAATATATATTACCACAAAACAATAATCATATATCAAAGCATGGAAGATCTTCCCATTCATTCATTCATTCATTCATTCATGACAATTTATAACTAAAAATATATCACACATAGAATGGCATCAGGTCCCTAAGTTTTCTAAACAGTTTTTTCTTTCTGTCAGCATCATTTCCATACCTAGAAAGCTAGCAAGCTAATTACAGAGGAAAAAATACTTCACCAAAAGAGTTCTGAACTTCATCTCCTGTTTCGACTGAATAAATCCTTTATTTAAACAAACAAGAGAGACTGCTCAATCGAGAGTTTCCTCTAGGTAATGAGTCCATTCCCAGAAGAAAATCCCTTAGCAGCCTTTCTCCCTCCCTCTAGCTGAAACAGGCAACGATCTTATCCTGCTGCAGACAATTAGCTATCTTTCATCAGGCGACATATAGGAGCAATTATTCATTAAACACAGCTAGGCACTGGCCAGGTGACCGGCAATGTTCAAAGAACAAACCTCAAAGTTCAGAACTCCATAATTACAATTGATGTGTATCTTGTTTACATTGTTATGTAACTAGACTGATTCTTTTCAATTGATCTAATTGTCACCCTCTCTGGTCTGATCCCAGATAAGGAGATTTCTTCCATTTTTTTTTTTAGAACAATCTTTTATTCTCTTTCACTGTCCCTCAGCCTATAATCAGTAAACCTGGTATTTTCACTGTGTGGGGGTGAAAATAGACAAAACTGTCTCTATTTCCTTTCCTAATAAGGGATTATCTCTCATCATCCGTTCGACCGGAGTCACAGGGGAAACTTGATTTACCATTATGTCCTGATTGCCATCTTTCTTTCTCCTAAACAGAGACATGATTCCTACGTGCAACCTTTTATTTAAGGATCTCAAATATCCACCCTCTTTATTTACAGAGGAAGGAAGTGCACGAAATGTCCAGGACACCTTTCAAACAAGAATTTGCTTCATTCAAGCCCAGCCAATCTCCTCGCGGAGGTAAGGAAACGTGAGCAAGAACACACACACGCTTCGTGTCAGACGACACGTACTGTCTCAATCACTTATCATTCAGTCCCAGTTTATAACAGCAAATTATTCTTACACTTTATTCATATAACAAAAACAAAAATTAAACAACACTTACCAAGCTTGGTTAAAAATACTTATACTCACGACGCCGTCGTCACAGCCGCCGTCATCCTAGGGAATCCGTCACTCACTTCTTCTCCTCCGGTCTCTACTACGCACCGGGAATGTACCTCCCTCTTCTTTCTTGAGGGGAATCCAAATCTTTACGTACCTCCCTCTTCTTTCTTGAGGGGAATCCAAATCTTTAAATTTGTATCTTGGTCATAAAGACCCACCCGTACCCCAATCCCGGGTGTTCGGCACCAATTGTGAGGCCCTGTTACTCACAAGAGACCGATTACTAATTATCACTAATTTCCTGTATAGTCCAGATCCAAAGGTCAGTACAGGTGCAATCAGAATCTCTGTTTATTAGATAACTGATGGAACAATACAGGCAGAAGAGGAGAATTTCTGTCAGTCATCAGACATCAGAATCCCTCCTCCCCTGAGTATAATAGTCATATTACTTATATACATTTTTTGCTTCCGTATATGCATACAGTCTCCACATTCATCCCTCTGTGAGGCCCCCTCTCCTCCCTCCTTCTGTTTCCTGTCATTGACCTTTCTGTCCCCTCTATTCCTTTTTCAACATTCCTCAGGCCTCTGTCTTGCCTATACTCACCAACTGTCAAAAACCGTCTACTGTCTTCAGGACTAACGGCTCAGCTTATGCTCTTTGCATGGTTTCCTGCGTATGTGTTTGCATGCCTATTTCTGGGCCTTCCAGCTCAGTAATATGCAGTGCAAAGATTTATATGATTTTATGCTGGCCTGCTTCTCCTTGCCCACTGTATAGTAGTTTGGTTGACATATTTTTATTAAAGCAGAACAGAATAAAGGCCATTGAGTGATTATGAACCAGGAACATATCCTTATAATCCCTACAAACCTAAGGTGCTGCATAAGGCGCCCTATAAGGCACTCCAGAGGGCACATTATGAAGTGTACTGTCTGCCAAGGCACCCTATAATGTTCCCTATAGGGCGCCTTATAAGGCGCCTTATAGGATGCTTTATAGGGCGCCTTATAGGGTGCCTGATGAGGCACCGTAAGGTGACAGCACTGTGAGGGTGTTTTTGCTGGCAGCACCAATTTAAATTAAAAAAAGAAAATGCCTCTGACAGCCCTACCAAATAACCCCACTGTAGGATCAAACCCATGACCTCTGGCTCCACAGGCATTGAAGTAACCAGTGGGCTACAGCTCTATAGCTTCTGCTGTTTGCCTGGCTGGCTACAGAAGGACTGCAGGTCACCACACAAACTGTCTGCTGTGGTTACCAGGATAGGGTTAAACCACCCATACCCATGATGCACTGCACATGCAGATCAGCAGTCTACAGATGATCACAAGATGCAGAATGCACCCCCCCCCCCAGCACCTCGGCCTGGTAGGGGGTACTGACCATGTGCACCCCCACAGCACCTCAGCCTGGTAGGGGGTACTGACCGTGTGTGTTACTGGCACAGAGTAGCTACAGACCGTCACAGTGTGCGGGTCCTGTGCTCACCCTGAGGGTGAGGTGGCATGCCCAGCACCATTTCCGCAGCACCTGGGTTTGCTGAGATAGGCTATGCTGCAGGTCCCCATCAGTGCCAGTGTGTGATAGGTAGTTCTTGCAAACACACCTAGAATGAGCCTGTGTCCATCTGTATTTCACATCTAGCCCTTGTGGACTATGATGTACCCAGAATAGTGCATACCCTGTGTGGGTGCCATGGTCACATGATTTAGGTGATGGGGGTGTTTGGACCCACAGGCGGATTACGTACAACCACCCAACCCACCCTCTGTGGCTTAGGGTGGGGGGACAGGATTTCCCACCAACAGATCCACATTCTACCCCCCTGCAATGATGACAGTAGAGGGGACCGTCAACCCCAGTCCTGCTGGGGAATAGACACCCTACAGGGCAGTCAATGCAGATCTGTACACATCCATAAATAAGGCAATGGCAGAGAGACAGTAGACCTGGAAATGCACAGCTGCCCCCCGCCACTATCTGACACTCTCCAGCAGCAAGCACAGTGAATCACAAGCCGCTGCACCCTGCAAGGTGTTCCAGCCACAAACATACTAACAGCAGACAGTCTGCTAGCTAGTCCATAGTGCATGTTCGAGGAGATGTGTGCACCCAAACCTGGGATGTGAGCACACCCACCAAGCAGATAAGTAAGCGATTGGGCCCAAAAAACAGAACCCATATATATCACTTAAGAGAAACACTGTATAGCACTATGAGGGAACCCAGCCATGCGATGGTCACTGCACAGTCAGGGTGAGAGTGACCTCCCAGCAGGACATGCTGTGGCCAACCTGTCCGTGCAGGTGGTGGCCGGGAACTACAATGTCCCAGCCATTGCCCTATGCCCTGTGCAGATGCATCCAGGCAAGGCCACCCTGTCAAGACTATACCCACAGTACTGTGCTCCTCATTATGCACATTGGCAGGCTAACACTGGCAACAGTGCAAGCAGTGTTTGTTTATTTATTTATTTATTTATTTAACTGTATTTATATCCTGCTTTTCACCGGGTCAAAGCGGCGTGGGAATGCTCCCCAGCGTCCAATCAGAAAGCCTTTGGGAGCATCCCACAGCGCCTGCGTGCTGCCTTCCCGCCTTCCCAACTGTCTCTCCTTAGTTGTTCTTTTTCCGCGGAGCCAGCAGGTCGTGTTCCTGTCACCGCAGAAGAATTTCCTTATTTTTTCTTTATTTCTTTTCTGCCGCGTCTGCCTTCCTCGATGCTATAACGGTACCGCCGGTTCTTATTCTTTTCTTTAAAAAAAAAAAAAGACTTTTTTCCATTATTTTTCTTCAGGTGTACTTCAGTTTTGGGCCTTCGGCCCAAAACCCTTTTCCTTAAATATGGAAAAACCTGCCTCAGGATTTAAGAAGTGCACAAAATGTGGCGGTACTATCTCCGTCACCGACACCCATGACTGGTGTCTAAAATGTTTAGGCCCTGACCATTCCATTAAAGATTGTGTGTCCTGTTCCATGATGTCTAAAAGAGGTCGATAGAACCGAGTTGCCAAGCTCAGTACCCTGTTTCCCTCTGATGCAGCTTCAGTGGCATTGACGTCTTCCAGGGCTTCTTCCTCCTCACATGGATCTCAGGTAACTAAACATAAATCCAGCCGGTCCTCGAAGGGCAAATCTCCTTCTAAGCATCGAGATGCCCCTGGCCTTGCCCTCGAGGATTCTGCACCGGCAAAATTACCCCGGCAGGAAGCTTCGGCTTCTAAAGCATCATCATCGGGGTTCCAGGATGATCTAGATGGCGTGGCCTCAACAGATCTCCTGGTGCCATGCTCTGGGGTACTGGTGGCTTACATCGGTACCGACTTCCAGGCATTGGCAGCGTTGATGGATCAGAGGATTCTGTCCATCGAACGCAGTCTGGCGGCTTTCCTTGTGGCATCGACGCCTGTGGTACCGCAACAGACTACTCTGCTGGTACCGGCTCCGGTATCGCCATCTGCACCGATTCTGGTACCGGTGGCATCGACATCGGCATCGGTGTCAGCTATGCCGGTACTCTGCCTCCGCAGTCCTCCGGTACCGATACGCCGGTACCGATGATTCCCGATACCGATCCCGGTCGGTACGGGTATCGGGCTTTGCAACAGCATCCCGACAGACGATACTTCGATTCCTCTGATGACTCTGAGGATTCTGAAGAGTCTGTCGATGCAGCGATGCTTCTTCCACTCTTATAGGGGAACTTTCAAATAAAAAGTAGCACCTAAAGCTAGCACTCTAGACTTTAACTGTAAGAGCTGCTTCCGGTGAGCCTGAGTGTCTCTAGTAACATCCGGAAATATCCTCACAGTTTGACCACTAAACATCCCAGCTTTATTTTGAAAAAACAATCTCAAAATGTGCACCTTAATAGATTCTGCCATAAAGGTCACAAGTAATTATATCTAGTAATATTATCAGTGGAATCTTCTAGAAAATGAGATACATTCTGGCTAACTGTAGGGGCTAAGGAGTCAAACCCATCCTCCCCAACAGAGGGCACCCTAACTTTAGTTGGAATGTAGAATGCTTGAGCAATTTTAATATTATCTGGTATTTTCAAAAGCGCTTAAAAATATTTTTGCAATAAACACTCTGCCAATAATAAATGTGTATAAGGAAAATTCAATGTTCATAAATTCCGCAATTTAGAGGCATTGTCTAATGCCTCAATTTTTAGCATACATAATACAATCTTTAACAAAATTAGCATTCACATTCACAAAAGAGGAAAGCTGAATATTTAGCTGAAAAACAGCTTTATCAGTTACCATTATCCTGGTTTCCAAATCAGTTTCTCTACTATTCCATGTGTAGAATCACACAGACATCTGATAGTACTGGTGACTTTAGAATTCATAACTCTAATTGCTCCAAAAATATCTTTCAGGGAAATCTCCCCATCGACCTCTTCAGAGGACAGAGCTAAAGACTACACAGTAGCAAGAGTAACTGGCTTTGGAACTGGACAATAGAAACAAACTTTTCATCATTTAGCAATGGAGTAGAAGATATGGGAGGAGATGGACATGGTGGTGGAGTGCACCCCCTGGGGCTAAGAAAAGTTCCCTCGAGGGACACTTGGCTTACTGGCAAAGAAAAAACATGGCTGTCATTTGGCCCCACCAGGATTCCCGATGAGGCAGCAGAGGAACCATCCTTAACAGTACCTTTATTCTTCCCCTAAGTGTCCAAACATTTCCGGACTGTTCTATTCTGTCACTTCGAGTCTACTGAAGGGGCACCAAAAGAGCATGTCCAGCCCCTTTGGATGCGCCCCTTCTGACAGCATCCCGCAGAACGCAACACACAGCCGTGTGTAAAGCTGCAGGTCTTTTATGGGGAAGAGCCTCTACCCAGTAGGCTGACCATGCCTCTGTCTGCTAGCACCAAACAGACAGGGAAACAGCAAACAGGAAAAAACTGCAGACAAGCCAAAGGTTTTTCTCATGTTCAGCCCCAGCACCGGAAGGGCACATTTTAAAGACATTTCTTGAAATGTCCATGCCCACTGTCCACCTCTTTTCCCCTTAACGCTAAGGGCCCCACTTCCGATCATTAATCCAGCATTATTGGTGCTTTCCACGACATTAATCGCTCACAGGCGCAGATAACGCACATTAACGGCACACTTGCTCCCTTACCACCCTTTAGTAAACATACCCCTAAGAGAAAATATTTTGTCATTCAAAGCATAATCAAACTCTGGAATTTGTTACTGGAGGATGTAGTAAAAGCTGTTAGTGTAGTTGGGTTTAAAAAAGGTTTGGATAAGTTCCTGGAGGAAAGGTCCATAAACCATTTTTAAAGAGGACAGGCATCATGAATCCTGTGTGTCTTTTTGGGAACCTGCCAGGTACTCATGACCTGAATTGGTCACTGTGGAAACAGGAACCAGGCTTGATGGACCTTAGTCTGACCCAGTATGGCATCTCTTATGTTTTTATAGAAACTGGTCACCCTATGTGCAGCAAAAATGATGTGCATAGTACTACAATGTAAATAGGTTTGCCTCTTACTTTGGGGAGGCGTTCCTTGAGGCATGGTTGGAGTACAGAGTAGATTTGTGTCCATACCTTTGGATTTCAAAGTATTGACATGATTTTACATGGGAAAAGTACTGTACCTGCACAATTAGTAGAAGCAGATTTGTACACATACTTTTCCTGGCTTAGTTTTCAAAAGGAAATGTTTCTCTTTGGAAATGTAAATAAGGTTTGCTGGCAAAAAGTATCCATGCACTTTATATGTGCACACATTGTCTAAAAGCTGCTCACAAAATGTGATCTGAATGAAGACTCCTGATATGTGAAATGGACTGAAAAAAGTTTCAATGATTTCAAAATCAGTATAGCAAAAGCACTTTGCCAAATCTCATGATAGTTTATTTATCTCATTTTTACCCTGAAGGAATAAGAACCAATAAGAGTCATTTAACAATGTGTACTATAATAGCTAAAATAAAAAGTAAGAGGCGCATTTCACAATGGGACATCCAAGTGCAATCTGGGACGTCAAAGCCAGAATGTCTGAAAAAAAAAAAGCAAGCACGTGCAAGTTCAGGCACGATTTCGGAAACATGCCCAATATGCACGTATATCAAACGTCTACATAGACACCCTCAGGATAGCATTTCAGAAGCAAGATGTCTAATAACATAATTGTTCAAGTAATGGCTTAAAAGCAGGGTGGCCAGGGTTCAAATCCCAGTGTGGGCCTTTGTGATCTAAGGGGCATGTTTACTAAACATTCCTAACGTGCGGGGCCGCGGTAGTGTGTGTGTGTCATATAAGGAGTGGGCGTTCCGGCCCGAAAAAGAAAAACCCGCGATCTACATATGCGCCAAGGTGCGCGGCGCCCATGTGAGCCCCGCACCTCAGCGCGTGGGAAAGCTGCGCAGGAGGCATAAGGGGCGCGACGATGTGGAAGCAGAAGAGCAGAGCCACAGCACAATGGTGAAGATGCCGACCAGTGGTGCAGGGATCAGGGGTTCAATCCCCCGCAGTGCCCAACAAAGACAGCTGTCTCAGGCGCTATTTTACGAGGCACAGAAATAGTGGGTAGCAGAAGGCGGCGCGCCAATATGTTACGAGGCATATCAAAAGTGTGCGGCATAAGGCGGCGCGCTGTCCTGGGACACAGAAGCAGAGCCACAGCACAATGGTGAAGACGCCGACCAGTGGTGCAGGGATCAGGGGTTCAATCCCCCACAGTGCCCAACGAAGACAGCTGTCTCAGGTGCTATTTTACGAGGCACAGAAATAGTGGGTAGCAGAAGGCGGCGCGCCAATATGTTACGAGGCATATCAAAAGTGTGCGGCATAAGGCGGCGCGCTGTCCTGGGGCACAGAAGCAGAGCCACAGCACAATGGTGAAGACGCCGACCAGTGGTGCAGGGATCAGGGGTTCAATCCTCCGCAGTGCCCAACGAGGACGGCTGTCTCAGCCGCTATTTTACGAGGCACAGAAATAGTGGGTAGCAGAAGGCAGCGCGCCAATATGTTACGAGGCATATCAAAAGTGTGCGGCATAAGGCGGCGCGCTGTCCTGGGGCACAGAAGCAGAGCCACAGCACAATGGTGAAGACGCCGACCAGTGGTGCAGGGATCAGGGGTTCAATCCCCCGCAGTGCCCAACGAAGACGGCTGTCTCAGGCGCTATTTTACGAGGCACAGAAATAGTGGGTAGCAGAAGGCGGCGCGCCAATATGTTACGAGGCATATCAAAAGTGTGCGGCATAAGGCGGCGCGCTGTCCTGGGGCACAGAAGCAGAGCCACAGCACAATGGTGAAGACGCCGACCAGTGGTGCAGGGATCAGGGGTTCAATCCCCCGCAGTGCCCAACAAAGACGGCTGTCTCAGGCGCTATTTTACGAGGCACAGAAATAGTGGGTAGCAGAAGGCGGCGTGCCAATATGTTACGAGGCATATCAAAAGTGTGCGGCATAAGGCGGCGCGCTGTCCTGGGGCACAGAAGCAGAGCCACAGCACAATGGTGAAGACGCCGACCAGTGGTGCAGGGATCAGGGGTTCAATCTCCCGCAGTGCCCAACGAAGACGGCTGTCTCAGGTGCTATTTTACGAGGCACAGAAATAGTGGGTAGCAGAAGGCGGCGCGCTAATATGTTACGAGGGATCAGAGTTTCAAGTCCCCGTTGTGCGCA
Source organism: Ichthyophis bannanicus (assembly GCA_033557465.1). NCBI lineage: Eukaryota > Metazoa > Chordata > Amphibia > Gymnophiona > Ichthyophiidae > Ichthyophis > Ichthyophis bannanicus. The sequence continues at coordinate 1,434,879,207 of CM066031.1, forward strand.
ACGAAAAAGTCTGCATGAGGCATATGCATTGTCTGTCATGGGTAATATTGCCCTCGGAGCCTCTGTGATTTTGGCCGGCATAAAACAGTGTGCTGTACGTTTGGGGAGGTATGAGGCGTTGTGCTGATATGCAAGCACAGAAATAGAGCCACAGAACAATGTTTAAGACACTGACCAATGATGATTGGTGTAATCCCCTGCTGAGCCCATTAAATAAGGCAGGCTGAGCCATTACCTATTATCGTGAATATTGCTCGAGGAGACATGTTACGGGTGTCCTGTAATTACTATTGCTAGCAAATGCACTCTCAATGCACTGTAATATAAGGTGATGCAGAAGGCGCCCCACAAGGTACCCTAGAGGGCACATTTGGAAGTCCATTGTCCACCATGGCACCCCACAATGTGGTTTATAGGGCCCATCATAGGTTGCTGTATGAGGCAGGGCAAGGTCCTAGCACTGTTTGTGCTGTCAGCACTATGCATTGTAACAAATGCAAATATCAAGTAGGTGTGCAGACATGCAAGAAGGAACAGCAGTGTAGCCCAATGTTTAGGACATGGACTGATGGTGCAGGGGTCATGGATATAAATGAGCAGTGAATAAGGCTGGCATAGGTACGTGTGTTGGCTGCATGCAAGTGTGCAGCAATCTGTGATGCCATCTAAAAAGATGAACAACCTAGTGCCATAAATTAATGTACCATGTAGGGTGCACCAGAACGCACATCGTAAACAAACACGGCAGTAAAGGCGAGTTATAATGTTCCTCAGCGGAGATATTGAAAGGTTGCCAACTCCCAGGGCACCATAGTTGGTACCCCATAAGCTGCCTGAATCAAAGGTGTGACATAATATGACCCAAGGATATATAGGTGAACTCAAAGACGTTTGCCAAGAGCAGGAAGATCCACCAATGTGAAGTACAACACAGGTATGTGCCAAACCCACATGTAGCCCAAACACTGCACAGAGCTGAAAGGAAAGACATTGCTGAAGTTACAGAAGCATGTAGATCACAGCTGATAGAGCACACAACTCAGACCGAGGCCATGTGTCAGCTCCAGAAATGGACAAACATATATATGCATGTATGTCTGTGCTTGTATTTATTTCCATGTCATATATACTGCAGTATTTGGTATCAGTGCAGGTTACAGAGAACACAATAAAGACCAGTACAACAGGCTGTTTGGTGTTACATATAACAGGAGCATAAACAGGGAAAAACATGGATGAACTATTTACATGGAATATATGATCAGTTGAACCTGTTAACATACTCAAACTATTGACACACATCTGACTGAATGATAGTAAGAAGGAGAAAGCTATGGTTAAATTTGTGCTGGGACTGTTCTGTTGTGTTACTGGGTCAAGCTGTAGCTAAGCACAGAGTGATAGTAATGTACCATGCCTGAATGATAGGGTGTGACAGAGGATGGGAAGATGTGGGCAGCAGAAACGGCAGGATAGGTGAAATATCAGGATGACAAGGGAGTAGCAGTGCTATGCAGAGCACACACACGAGAGGCATCCTGGGAGAGATGAAGTGCAGTAATGTGGAGGAGTGCAGGACATGGTGTACCAGCATGCACATCAGGGTAGGATGGCACAACAGCTGGCAGACATAAGATGGACAGAAGGATGGTACCCAACTCTGATGAGGGTACAAGGTGCACACAGCACTAATCTGCACACAAATGGCTGTCATACAAATGCAAACCACCTCTGCAGGACAAGCATACACATCAAAGAGAACAGAGAGGCCTACCACCTACCACCACTACCACAAAGGCCAATGCACCAACCGTTAGACCACACCACCACTGTGAGCTCATTAGCCAAGGCTGCATACAAAAATAGTGTGGCCATCATACAAGATGGCTGCTGGCTGGCCAAAAAGGCAAACCCACAACAGTAATCATGAGCAGAAGCACATGCATATCTGCTGTGTACAGATCAGATCACAGTCTGTATTATGGACCAGGGACACATGCACACACACACACACACACAATCACATGTTATGCAGTGGATACAGCATGCAATAGAGGAAAGAAACTAAACCCCAAGGGCGTCAGAGGATGCTCGGGGGAGCTAGTTAGCAAGCAGGGACAGGACAGCAGATAACGCAACATGAAAGCAGGTGTACCACACACCAGCTGAAACACAGCACTACCAAACACACAGGTGCACTGTCATGTAAACCCCATAAAGAAAGCCACCTATTTGACAGATAATACCTGAGGCCTAGGCAGCACAGAGTGCACACCTTGCTGTAGAGTGAAGAGAGGGAAGGGTGTGTGTAGAGGCGATGAAATTGCTGGTACCTAATGGTCCAGGTAGCACAACAGAAAAGAAATGGGGGAAGCACATGTGGGGATCAAACCTGCAAACTACTGAATTAAAACACATGCCAAGAACCACTCTCACCAACAGCACACTGAGCACAAGCCAGAACAAATAATCCAAATGCAGGGTCTGTTTGGGAACCTGTAATACCCAGTGATGTGGCAAATGGCAGACATATACACAGCTGCCACCTTACAAGGATGTGAGCCCAGGTGGCACATGAACATGACCAGCAAATCAGCCGATACTGGTGTAAATGTGCGCAAAGAGCAGAGGAGTAGCCTAGTGTTGCGAAAACTGACCTTGACACCAAGCAAACAGGCCTAAGATCACACTAGCACCCTATGTGGCCTTAGGCAAGGCATGTGACCCCCCATGACCTTGGAGGAAAGAGCCGACAATCTATATACACTGACATTGCTTAGAAAACCATGGGTTTACAGGGTCACACGGAGTCAGGACTGATCAAAAGGCACACATTGCATTGCATGTTTGTGAACATGATCAAGCAGCAATAGAGACAAATGTCTGTCACATACATATCTTTATTTGGGTTAATGCTCACAGGTACTGTAGACAGTGCTATCATGATATCAAGGTGAGTGCAACCCTGGTCAATGAGAAACAACCATTTAGCACGGCAACAAATCACATCCCACAGAAAGGACACTGCATTGAACCCAAATGAGGGACACAAGATATAATGTGCATCAGGTACATACTATGCACTGGGCAGCAGGCCCACACCCCCCACCTGCTAATGCATGCCTCAAATGTGTAACGCACATATGAGGTCATGTAGGCTGTAGGTGTGTCATCATGAGGATCGACAACACATCACCTGTCCACCCAAACATAAGCCATCCGGCAACACAGGAGGCACACAAACCAAAAAAACATATATTGTCACAATGTTGTAATGGTGAAAAAACATTATGGAAGTACTGTCCAAACTCACCCCCAATGCCTGATATACAAATCAGAAAGGCGACAATGTAGACCCAAACAATCCTTCAAAGCATAATGAGCATCTGCTAACAGGTAGCAGAGGTACATGAACACAGAAAGAATACAAACAACACAACCTGCAGAAAACTGCAGAGATGACACCATGCTGGAGGTCCCCTGCAGTGTTTGTTGGGTAGACAGTGTTTGGACACATATCGCACGGGACATGGAATGAGGAAGTGAGGAAGAACAATGGACACCCACACTGCCACACAGCAAATATAATTGGGCAATGAGAGGGTCAATCCCGCAGGGGATAAGCAGGAACGTACAGATGTGCAATACAAGGTATGTACATACATGCAGAGTGTCACGTCTGTCATTGAAAACAACACAATAACCAGCATGTTGATATGGGCAAACATCTTACAGGTACCACACCGAACACATAGGTCCACATGCTGTGGCTCACCAACATAGTCAGTCATAAGCACAACCACCATCCACAGACCAACATGATACAGTGATGCCACACATGCATGTAAACACCCTTTGGCCAATGCAAAACATTAATCAAGAATGGTGATGGGCATGAAAGCGTTGTTGGGGCAAAAACTCTATCATGTTCCGGTGTAGGTCAGGTGGACATACCTAATACGACCGCTACATCGTTGCCCCAATGGCACAAATATGTCTGTATGCTTGTGTTCCAAAAAATAGGTGACTGTATCCTGTGTGCCATGTCACACACATGTCGAAAACACCACATCTCTACAAATGGGGAGGTATGTACAACATACAGTGACAATGTCAGTCCCTGCTACACACAGCGTCCAAAGAGCAAAGTGTATCTGCAATCAAACAGGTCAGGTCACAGCTTCCCAGGCAATCCTGGCCATTCATAGTCAGGTGTCACATCCCAATATGCCACAGTCCGTGACAGGTCATCTGTGTCCCCTGCAATGAGCAGGACCACCAGCCACAGCATGGCATAAACAGTGTGTTGTACAGGTTTGTCATGGCCAAAGCAGCAGTCCAAGGGAAATACTGCCCATCACAGGCATGTGTCCCACTCTCATACGTCAAACATCCAATGGCACAGGTATCCAGGAAACATTCCATGGCTGTCATTCCCCCAACAGGTGTTTGATGGGGAGTCCAGATGCACTGTACGAAATGTGTTTGGTATGTCTTCTGTCCTGTGTCAGGAGAGGATAAGTAGGGTCACATTAGACACCTTGCAAAAAGAACACAAATAGCAGAGAGTTACACCTTACAAAATACAGAAGAAAGGGATGCAAGGGCAAATGTGACATGATATGAACAGAAACAAAATTGCATATTGTTAACATCATGAAATATCAATGTAGACACGGGTGTCACATGGATATGGTCATGTCCTGTTCCATGTCACACAGGCATCTCACTGCTACACACTATATGCATCTGTGTGAACAGAGAGGCAACATGATATGTACATCAGACACACAGTAACACATCAACTGGTACAGCCAGATGTAATCCCCAAATGACAAAGGTGCAACATACCCTGTGTGTGCATCATGTGTATGTCATCGAGTCTTTCAGCGAATACACAGCCACATCAGGTCACCGTGAAGGGAGACAATGTCAGCCAAACATGTAGAATCATCATGTCAAGTCACTGTTGATGCATGTCCACATCATGCTGATACCTGAGATAAAGAAATGTTGTTCAACAGTGGTCCCTCAAAACACCAGACAGAGTTCTGCTCACAGCTCGAAACACATGTTGAGAATGTCGACAAGGTAAACAGCAATATGGCAGAGGTAGCACAGTCACCGCTGCCCCCCAGGTGCTTAAACACCTCACAGCACATGATTATGTACTCTGACTGGACAGCGCATCGCCACAGAGTCAACCCACAAACATGCACCCACCCAGTGTGCGCAGGTCAGCGGGACAGCTGTGAGACATGGCCTTTATGTGCACAAGTGCAAATTTGTGCACATGAAGGCCCAGGGACATGCAGTGATACCCTGCTGAGGCTGATCTAACAGTGTTGGGGGAGGCAGCAAGTGTTGGTTCCCTCAAAAACAAACAATACTACAAACACATGTATCTATGCTGTAAAATGGACTGAAACAGTGTTGCAGCATACATAATGGACACAAACACATGGGGATATGTGTGACAACAGGAAGATATGGGTAAGGGAGGCTCAAGGATACAAATTAACAACAACATCTGCACAATAGGACACATGCCAGACGACATGTTCTTCCCCATGACTGCAGGCAGAGACAATGTAGCTGTAGATCCACCTACCCCGGACCACAGCATCCTGGCTGATGTACAGTCATGTGGCAATGCACCACAGCAAGAGCATCCTCACGAAGTATGTCCTGTGCAGTGGAAAACACAAGAGAAACAAACATATGTAATGTCCGAGGTCTGAAACACACACTGCACCTCCCTGTACGCAGCTGTCAGACCCCACAACATGACCTACGGACTGACTGTTCACTATCACACTGTACTGATCTCTCTCATGGGAGAGTCAGGACGGAGGTATTTGCTGCTAAATAAAGGTCCCTGGAATCCCTCTGTCGCCTCCGTTACCTCTCTGTTGTTGTACACAATGGTCTATAGAGGTGTCTGCTCCCACCCTGTTTATGGCCCATCCCATGGTCACAATACTAGTCTGTGTCCCCCATCTTGCCACCAATACCCCCTCCCCATGTGTAGTGCCCTCCCAATGTTGTCTGTCACCCCACTGTAAATTGCTGAAATACATGGAAATATGCATGAACAGCTCCTGTATCCACGGGTCACAAACATATCCTGCAGTGTACATTTCAGACCCCAAATAATATTGACAGCTGTGTGATGATGATGTGTGGAAATATATGGCAAGGTCAGCGCCACGTCCTCAAAACCACACCCCGATGTGTGTTTGTGACAGGACCATGATGGCTGCATGTCAGCCCCCTGTGTGACAGTGAGAATGTGAAACCATGGATAGCCTACATGTGCGCCTCACACAAATAATGCTCATCTAGGTCTCTGTGTGTATGTGGACATTACAGCCCTCGCCAGGGTGCGCAAGGTAGTTGTGTACCCTTGCCCCACACACATCCACAGCATGTAAGATATGCCATACGCCATACTGTGTCAGACAGAGGTCCATCAGGCCCAGTATCCTGCCCCCAACAGTGGTCAATCTAGGTCATATATACCTAGTAGTATCCACAAAATACTCAGGTTCCACAATGCCTGAGCAGGGTCAAGCACCGATTATCCTGGGTCCCTTTGTAATAGTCCAATATGGACCTTTACGCAAGGAACATGTCCAAACAGGTTCCTAAGCACAGAAAAACTAACAGGCCATACAACATCCTCTGGTAACAAATTCCAGAGTCTGATGACACGTTGAGCCATGTGGCATATGTTGAGATAGCATCAGCTACATATGCCATGTCCCCATGACAAACCACTAGACACAAAACACACCTACACATGCAGCATAGCACTTGGCCACTGTAACCCACCCTTTGCTGATCAGACGTGCATCGCATCTGTATGTGTGTACATATGCATCAATGCACGCACTGGCTATATTCCAAACAAAACAAAAACAATGATATGGCCCCATGGATGCACACTGCACAGGTCCCCATCCCTCAATATAGCCATGTCAGCCCCAGGTGATGATGTATACATTAAGGCACACTGTGGGGTCGCAGTAACACCTGTCACCACTAATTAACACCATGTTTGGAAGGTAATCATGGCCATGTGTACTGTGCTATGTATGACATGTGTCACCACACACAGGAAACATACATACATAGCCAGCTGACACAAGCAGAACAGCCACACAAGCAGCAAAAACGTATACAATATAAACAAATACACCGCAGGAGAACAGTACACAAACATGCACCCCCCTCCCACTGGGAACACTGCACCATATGCCTTACACCTTGCCCCACACAGACCATCAAAACCACTAACTGTGTTTGCACAGCAGCTGCTATCAGAACCAGCCATTACCTGGGAATGTGACCCCCAAAAGCTGTGAAAGGCGTATCAACACCCATCCACATAATCCACCAACAGATGCTGCTGTGCCCTGTCTACATTGTTGGTCACACACTCATAGCTATATGTGTCCTTGGGATGTTAAGTTTAATCACAATGCATTGTTGCATCTCAGTGCCATATGTCCTGCAACATCAACCGTTATAAACATCACACACACATAACAGCACATTTATGTGGGAATATATGCAATACGTACCAGAGAAGATGTCTGCAATTAACCTCCGCCTGACCGCTGTGCCCACTTGTGTGTCACCACTGGCACGCACAGGGGGGCACGGTGGATCCTCCTCCAGATCCTCATTAATCTCTGCAGGATTATCGTGCCTGAGAGCAATGTTGTGCAGGATGCAACAGGCTATGATTATCTCTGCCACAGTCACTGGCCTATATTGTAAGGCCCCGCCTGTCTTATCCAGACACCTGAAGCGACTTTTCAACACGCCAAAGGTGCGCTCTATGACAGAGCGGCTGGAGGCATGGGCCTCATTGTACCTCCGCTCTGCACGTGTCCGTGGCTGACGCACAGGGGTCAGCAGCTAGGGGCGACACCCATACCCGGCATCACCTGCAGAAAGAAATGTTGCATGTGAATGCATGAGCGCCTGTACCCCCAAATTGACACAGGTAGAGACGTGAGAAACAAATGCAGAATGCATCCGGACATAACGTACGGACATCACAACTATGTATTTAAGATAAACAGATATATGTTTGGTGAAATCCGACACATGGCCTAGGGAGCCTGTACATACATGCCCAATAACCCAACTGTCACAGTTTTACTTCTAGAGATCCGCTATGTGTGGCACATAAGTGTTGTACTGCAGTTGTGGTCCCCATCTCAAACACCTCCAACGTCAGACTAGACCACCAATACACTGATCACATGTTCAAAGTATATGTCAGCATGGTACACAACACAAACATGTGCTGTGCTGCAATGGAGGCTCACGCCCAGAACATGTATGGCAGTCAGGTGTGAGAAGATCAAAACCACATCAACTCTATTCCCCCTGTCCTCCAAGGTCCACATATCAACATTTATCGGTCTGAAACCATATGCTGTATACTGCTGACCAACAATCGTTTCAGTAGACACCCTCTGCACTGTCTCCATCATGTTCAGAGCCTTTTCAAGCTGTGGTCCACAGAATAGCACACAATAGCCCACATGAGGTTGCAACCATCACATATACAGAGGAAGAGTATCTACCTGGGCATGCGCAACCAACACCTCTCTGTATGCAACTAAGTAGCCCCCTTGCCCTTGCTGCCACCTTCCCACAATGCTCAGCAACTGCAGGATCAGCACATACAATGATGCCTATGTCACGCACATCTACAGTGGCCCAGGGCCCTGCAAACCCCTAGACTGTGTTGCTCCCTTGCCATGACACAGGCTAAATCCATGCCCATACGTATGCAAACATGTACTCCTAGTTGCAAAGGCCAGGAACATCCATTGTAGGTCGCAACACCACACCCCATGTTATCTACTGCATCCTGTGTGACAACCCCAGTACTGATTGACTGTGTGAACCTCACACACACATGACAGGGGTAGGTGTATGGATTTCCACGAACATATATGTTACATGACATACCAAAAATACCAGTAACAGACCCGGCACCACAGGTGGGTGTGAATGGCAAACCCCCACCCCCATGTGGGCTGATGGCACAAACACACACTAGTGGAAATCTGCTACCAGGACACACATCTGCACACGTGCGTTGTATCAGGAACACCATGATCTGGATATGATCTGAACTTGTTACAATCCTGATGTCACATTCCTATTCATGTACCCTGTTACACTACGTTCTCACTCATGTAACAAGGTAAAATCTGAACAGTTGTCTGTCTGTGTAATGGTAGTTACATTTCAAAACGCACAGAGAGCAAAGTGCGCCCACACAAGAGATGCCACTAAAACAGTTACATAGATGCATACCTAAAGAGGAGATATGGAAATACTCACCCAGCAATATACAGTCCCCATATTGTCCCTCCTCGAATTGGCTGAAAAGTGCTGAGTGATGCAGGATATAGGAGTCATGGGTGGACCCTGCAAACCTCGGGACCACATTCAGAATATGCAGATCAGCATCACATACAACCTGAACATTCAGGGAATGGTAGTGTTTGCGGTTGCGGAACACCACCTCCCTGTCTCTAGGCGGGACCAGGGCAACATGTGTGCAATCAATAGCTCCCATCACGTGTGGTATCCCGGCTAACACCTCAAAGGCCTGGTTCAGGGTCCCCCACTGTTGCCTAGTGTGAGGAAGGGCTATGTAATTCCCCATCCGGCTGACCATGGCACGCAGTACTTGGTGGAGACATCTTGAGAAGGAGGGGCGGCTCATGCCACCCACTGCGGCCACAGATGACTGGAAACAGCCAGAGGCAAAGAAATGTAAGGCAGCAAGGAGCTTGACTAAACCTGGTATGGCATGAGACCGATCAGTCAGGGGCTCGAGGTCAGGTCTTAGATCCTCATAGAGCTCCCTAATAGCCCTTGTGCTCAGTCGGTAAAGGGAGATGACCTGGTCCTCACGCATGCCCTGGAGCTGGGCCCTAGGCCTGTAGAGGCGTGGCTGCCGAGCCTGCACCTCGGCACACCTCCTGTGCCGTTCGCCAACAGCACCTGCTGTGACCGCCCCCACAGCTGCAGTTGTGAGTTGCTGTGGGACTACACCCATGCCCTGTGGCCCAGCCCCATGGACACCATCTCCCCTGTCCTGCAACCGCAGCATCTGCCCACATGTCAGGGCACATGCAGCAACATACATCCCTTCCATCACCTCCTCCATCCCGGCTACACAAACACACACACAAACCTCCTATGACAGTGACCAGGCCACAAACCCAACACACACAAACCAAAGGGATACAACCAACACACAGAATACAATCAACAACACCTCTTGCCTTGCTCACTCTGTCACCCTCCACAAACACGCACCTCGCCTACAAAACAACCCTCAACGTGACTCATCTCTGCATGACAATATATAGATGTATTTACGGTTGCTTTTGCTGCGCAGCGCAGTTCTGCGCATGTGCTGGCGTCTGTGCGCGGCACGCAGGGGGGGCGTACACCCATGGCCGTGCGTCGGTGTGCGGCACGCAGTGACGTGTATGTGGGCTTCGCGCATGTGCGACTCTGTGCACCGCCCACATACACATGCCCATGCACAGCATAGCCGCACCTGCGCGGCGCACAGACGCCAGCGCATGCGCCGTACTGCATCTGTGGCGTGCCAAACCACAGGCCGCGCATAACAGCGCATGCGCAACGTGAACAAATCAAACACAACCTATAAAGGACCCTGTACCCCTGGTACACGTCGAGGGTTGTGAGAGGAGAGCTGAGGTGTGTGCGACAGAGCTGTGTAGTTCGTGGCAGTGAGGGCAGGAGTGTAGGTGGCTGTGTGTTTGTGGTCTGTGGTTTGTGGTGTCGTCGTGAGTGCGTGTTTGGTGTTTGTCCATCATTGTGTTGTGTGCTAGTCAGGGTAGGGTAGGGTAGGGTGGTCTGGTCTGTGTGGGGTGGGGTGGGGTACTCTGTGTTGGGTGGGGAGTGGTGAAGGGGGAAGGGAGATGGAGAGGGAGGGGGAGAGGGAGGGGGAATTGGAGGGGGAGGGTGATGCTGAGGGGGTTGGGGAGCAACACATACCTGTTGCTGGGGCAGCTGGTGGTGAGGGGACACAGGAGCGTGAGCCAGTGGCAGGCCCATCTGCGGGGCCACAGGCCCCAAGTTACAGCCACACGGGCAAACGCAAGCGCGTTCCAGTGCCGGAGATGCAGAGGAAGAGGGCCCTCAGGTTCACAGACATGGAGAACCACAACCTCCTGTCTATGGTGCTTGAGCACTACGACGAGCTGTTTGGCAGGATGAGTACCAAAACCTCTGTCGCTACACGTAATGCCGTGTGGGAGGAGGTAAGGGTGTCTGTGGCTGGGGCTGGGGGTCCACATAGAGACATAGAAACATTGAAGAAGAGGTTCTCCGACATCAAGCGAGGGTTGAGGCAGACGATGTATGCAGAGAGACAGCATGCGCATGGGACAGGTGGCGGAGGGCCCCTCACCCTCCCACTCTCAACCCTGGAGAGGGAGCTTGCATCCCGTCTAGGGCAGATATACACATGTGGCCTACCGGAGCTCCTGGACAGCGCCCACCCATCGGCAGGTATGTATGATACGTAGTGTTGCAAAATTGTATCGGCAACAGCCTACATGTAGCAATGTGCAATGTTGTTATTGGTCAAACTGTCCTGTTCCAGAGCATGTTCAACTGCAACCTCTGAGCACGTTTGGGGTAAATAGGTAATCCGCATAGTGTAGGCCTACCAGCCTGAACATATGGCATATCTGTCTAACCTGCTAAATGTTATACAGTCAACAGCTTACTGTGACATCAGCCAGGTGCCACATAGACAGCGAGGTGCAAGTAAGAAAGCTCCCCAGTACAGACCAGCAATCTATGCCATACACAGTGTCTGGAAAGCTATACCTCCAAACCTGTCCCAAGGATACACACATAACAAGCACATCTAGGCACATCTCCCCTCGCGCACCTTTCAGACGTCACCTCTGCTGTCCACCCCATGAAACATGGACTGTCGAGCACTCCATGAGAGAATCAGAGACAGGTCATGTTCCTGAGGCATTGGTTTCCATATGTAACATCCCATCCCACACCATCCCTGGTGTGCTACCAGCCCAATCTGCCTTGACCTGGTGCAGGGATCGAATTACATTATCCCAGGGGGTTATTTTTCCCCACACAGGCATTCCAGATGCATGCCAAGGGGACTGTCCCAACAGACAACACTCTGACTGGACTCTGCTGGTAACTATGCACAGGTGTCCGCTCTGTCCTCTGTGAGGTCTACATCCCCACCTCTGGGTCCTCAGCACCCCCATACAGTGTGAGCACCACTCTGCAATGCTCGCTGAACCTGTACCCCCCCCCCCTCATAGGGCCCTGCAACACCAGGGGGACAGTACCTGGTGGGATACCTGCTGTCAGAATACTGTCCAGACCAAGGGTCCGACGTGTGCAGCCCACACCTTGGCTCTGGCCTCTGAGCCCCCTGTGGTGGTCCCACTGCTTGTTGTGTCAAACATGTCTGTGTGGACACTGGTGATACATTTCCATATGGCAATCCGTGGTGTCCCTGTGCTCCCTGGTCTACCCGTGTCTACCTGCCCTGTACCCATCGTGCCACAGTCCCATCAGACCCCCGTTGTGTGCAACTACTGAAACCCTTTGTTGTGGGATGTGCTACCAAAACCCTAGACAAACGTGTGTCCCATGTGAATCATGTGCTGTAACTGAGGCAGGGTGAGGTCTGCGCACAGCCCCCCACCCATGTGGCTGTCATCCCCCAGATATGATGTCACGTTTTGCTTGCATGGCTCAGGTTGCGGCTAATGATATGACACTCTACCACAGACAACCTTACGATGCCCGACATTGTCCTCATTCCCACAACTGACACCTATGAGCTCCCAGGACCTGGCTCCGATCAGCACTGTTTAGAAAGCAGCCCCCTGGTACCACCCCCCCAAACCTGTCTCACATGCAACACCATGTAGCCCTCCCGTTCTCACCTGTGTGTGCTGCACCCCCACAAACACTGATGCATCGCCATGTTGAACACCATAGTCAACATGTGTCCCGCATCACATTCCCCCCCTCCACCTGCCCCAAAACCGTCTGCACACAGAAGCCACATCCCACCCCCCACAACAGGGTTGGACATCACCTGTATGAATGTGAGGGGTGTGGCTCAGGGCATGTACATGTCACATACACACTGCCCAGCGCAGCATGTGTGCAGCATTAGCCCAGAGATGATAGACAAGATAGGCGCACAGCAGAGTGGGTCACAGACTCGCACAGTCAACACCCATACAAGGGTAGCTTGTAACAAAACATGACCTGATAACTGGTCCCAACAGTCTGAAAGGGAGTGCCAGTGACAAGTGTGTGCAACTGGTACAAGCAGGGTAACAGTGGCAGGGGTATTGCAGATGCCAAGAGTCATGGGATGTGGCCAAGATGCGCATTGGGGACATGAACACCTGGGTGTCAAGCAGACAGGGCGGGCAGGGGCAATGCACTGACATGTACCGCTGGTGTCTATGTCTGAGTGCAAAATATAGGTATGGGAGGGTATAGGGGAGTGTGTAGGTAGCACACGTGCACGCCCCCACCCCCTCATGTATGTGTCAGCTGCAGCACACACGTAAATATATGTGGTAACTACAAACAGATATCTGCTGTCACAGATTGTTATCATTACAGGTGATTACAGCAGCATGGGGGCGCAGGATGCAGGGGATGAGGAGGTGGATGAGGAGCCGGAGGAACAAGCGCCACCAATGTTCCAGGAGGCAGAGGAGACCATACCAGAGGGGGACACCTGTGCATCAGGGGATGTTCCCGAAACCCCTAGCACAGGTGGCACAGCAACAGGGCCTGCAGTCCGCAGCCCACAGCCTGGTGGGGGGCCAACGAGGGAGCCTCTCCCGCAACCAATGCAGGACCCATACACCCACAGACTGGATGTGCTGATGGCTGATCTCCGGGACCGTGCCGCATCAGGGGAATGCCATGCTGTAGGTGGGTGGCAACAAGGCGTCACACACACACAACGCCTGGAACAGTAGTCTGTGTGAGGTATGTGTGGATGTGGTGGATGTGGCACTGTACCCCCACAGCTCCTACCTGTATGGGTTAGGTAGATGGCAGTCAGTGGAGTGAACACAGGCGTATGGTGTAGGGTGGAGGTTGTCAATGTGACACAACACAGACCGGTTCAGGGCCAGTGTAATCAGCCACATACAGACAGAACAGCACTGAGTTCTCACCACCAACACGGTAACGGCAGAAAACTAGATACAGGCACTGCCCTTGCAACAGTCTGCCCCTTGGTAAATAGTCAGAGGACCTGCAGACAACAGGGTGTCACCTGTCACATCATCATCGGGCAATCGGGACACACACACCCAGACCCAGGCGGCATGGGTAATGTCATGTCACGCGTCCCACAGTCCCCGCTGACAGCAGCTGCAGGTCTACAACAAACATAGGATAGTATCACAGCAGACATCAAGTGTGGGGACACCCATATACCAGCACTCCTCAAGCTGACAGGGCCAAGAATCATGTTGGGTTAGCCTGGTAGGGGTACAGGTACATAACGTCTGTGTGTACGCCACCAAATGAGATGGCATGCCTGACATACAGAACAGGACATGAATGTGTCCCCGTGCTGTGGACCTGACACTGAGTCACCTGATAGCATAGCTGCGTGACTCACCCACATCACCACACAGGTCAGGGAATGACCTCTGTGTTGTGATGAGTGACACAACACCCCTGACCCGCATCCACAGCTGTATACCACAGTCAGGGAGACACCCCCCCATCCCTGGAGACCCACGCCCTCCCCCATGGTGTACCACGTGCTGGGGAACCCCCGGCATGTCACTGGTCATGTGTCACTGGTGTTTCCCCACCTCTGCTGTGTCAACTGTTGGCCCCCTCCCCTGTCCATGCCCTCTACATGGCTACAAGGGTGAACATGCACTGCTTTCAGACCCCTCCCCGCTATACACAAGGTGTATGTGAACCACTCTGTCGGCAGACAGCTCACACGGGAGTGCACATGCGCATGTAACAGTTGGCGGTCTGATGCTGCCACCCCATCTGCGTGATTAGCACATGCTCCAGCCGTGCCCTCTCCAAACTGTGTAGAACCACCCACCTGTGGCAGCCCCTGGGGTCCTAGCTATGAACCACATCTACCTGCCACTGATGGGGTGCCTCTGTTGTTCCTGTCCCTGTTTCACGCCTCCCCCCCAAAGGCCAGTTAGACATGTGCTTGCTACCTGTCTGCAAGCCTGTTGCAACCTCTGCAGTACGTGTGTGTGTTTGCACAGCCTGTGGAGTAATGTGTCTGCCTCACATATCACACTACCGTACTGTGTCGAGTGTGTGGCTGTGCCCTACACTACTGTGATGATGAGGGCTCGTCACCCTAGCCATGTGTGTACCAGGGTCCTCCCTGTCACTGTACTATCAATGTTGACTGTGTGTGATGGTTTGGTGTGTGTCTGTTGTCTCACAGAGAGGTATCTCACACACAACCCTGTGTCTCACCAACAGGCCAGTCCCAGGCACTGGAGAGGATCCAGGCATCACTGGATCAGACAAACAGACAGCTGGCCGATATGTGTGGTGGTCTGCAGCGCCGCACAGATGTGGTGGAGGCAATACCGTACACCCGGATCTGCGAGGCCCTGGAGAGTATCGCAGCTGCATTACAGCAGCAAAACACACCACCGCCACCAGCGGCACAGACACCACCGGCAGCACCCGGCCAAGAGGAGTGCGTGGCACCGGGGGGGGGGGAAGAGGCTTGCGACGGGGCAGGCGTGGGCGACCACGCCACAGTCAATGATGCCAAATAAAACCTATCATGTATAAATCATGCAATGTGTGTTTTCAATGTGTGCACTTGTGAACCCCTATGTGGTGTACACATGGATGGTTTGTCCAGAACCATGTGGCCAGCGTCCAGGCACGTTGTCACCGTGTTCATTGGACGGCCAGGCATGTCTGCACCAATGCCAGCACAAGCCATGTGCGACCCTCACAGTGTGTGTATGCGGCCCCTGGGCAGTATCAAGCCAATGTATGCACACAACCATGTACTGATAGGGTGCATGTGCAGTGACTGCAGTTTAATTGTTATGTGTCTGCACTATGTTGTCCCCATCTGACCCTTGTGAGTGGGTGCTTATGTTTGAAACATGTCCCTGCCTGCAACACAGGCGGCATGCCAGGGCCCACCCCCACAGGAATGTATAAGACGTGGGCAGGCATGGGTGTCATGCATCTGGCAGCCCATGCACTGTGGACACACATGTGTTGAGATCACGGCAATCCATGTGTCACGTTAGCTCTCCGTCCCCCTTACATTGCAGCATCCCATGGGCATACCCTTGTCCTATGGCCCTACGCACCTCTGGGCCACCCTGACTGCATGCGGTGCCGGAGCACATATGACACCCATGTCTACCTACAATGCCCCTCCATATGCACACACAGATCCCATGCTTGACGCCATAGTGGGTGGGTGGGTAAGGACACACGTGACCATTGTGTACACAAAAATATAAACTTTATTAACCACACAAACATATTTGAACATTGGGCAACATGCCCCACAAACCCAGCCCCATGTGTGTTGGTGGAACACAGCACAGCACAGGGCACATGGGGACGTCACAGGTGCCATCAGTGGTGACTGTGACGCCCTTCAGCAGATGGCCCCCGAGATGCCAGATGCGCCACATCGTGGGCCACCTCCTGAACAGCCCCCGTCAGACACTGCAGGGCATGGTACACGACACGGACGTCCTGGCGTACGTCATCCATGGTCACAAGCACATCATGCATGCATATGCCAGCACACAGACACACAGTGTGCGTGGTCTGTGTGCTGGCATCTGCATGGGACATGTCTGTGGCCATGGATGACGCTGGATAACACTGACACCCGTCCCGTGCTGCCAGCTGCAGTGTCTGACGGCGGCCCCCTGGGCCCTGTGCTGGGCTGTGTTCCACAACACCCCCAACCGTCCTGCCTCCCTTCCCGCACACCCTTCCCCTACCCTCCCAGCATTGACACTGCGGAACCCACCCCTGGCCCACCTCCCCCCCCTTGCCCCCTCTCCCCTGCACCCCCCATTGTCGCATCCACATCCCCCTGGCTGGGGGGATGTGCGGGTACATGTGCTGGCTCCACCTCCTGGTCTGCTGCATCCTCGGCCCCACTTCCGGTCTCAGACACCTCCTCTGCCTCCATCTCCTCCTCCTCTGTGTCCTGGTGCTGGGGCTCAGGACTCTCCTCCACACCCTCCCCCCTCTCCCTTGCACGGCGTGTGGTGGGTCGGCGGGGCATATGGGTGGAGGTGCTGGGCCCTCCATCGGTGCCATCTCCATCTGTGGAGGATGACAGACATTAGGGCACATCCATGTGTGGCACATAAAACATGTTCATAAGCCGAAAACACAGGCTGGCGGCCCAATACTCACCATCAGGTTGGGACTCAGCCTCCGTGGTGCACTGCTCGATGAATGCAGGGTGGTGTAGGCGGAGTTCACACCCCTTCTTCCTCAGGTCCTCCACCTGTGGATATGCAAACATTGACTGGGTCATCACCTAACGTCTGTCACAGGTGGTTGGACAGCCTAGACATACCCCTGTGTGTTCAGCGTTGGGCTGCTCCCTCACCCCTGCTGTGTGTGGCACACACAGCATAGTGACCCACCTATAACAGTTGGTCCTTGGGATATGTCGGAATATGTTTGCAGGTGTGTGTCACAACGGTATCACTGAGCCTGGCTGGCATAGACAGGAACAGTCACAGAGGGCAGCAGTCAGCAGCATCGCACATTGCCTGCATGCTGCCCCCCCCCATATCTCGACTCCCCCACAACACACAGGTAACATGGGGGGTGGGACAGAGACAGACAGAGGGGGGGGGCGGGGGAGGGTGAGCGTGACAGAGACACAGGGAATGAGTGAAGGGTGACACATCCCCGAGGGGCAATGGTTCTTTTCTGTGGGCCAATCCCTGCTGTTCCATGAACGCAGCTGGTCAGGTGGGTATGGCTGCGGTCCCCTGAGGGAAACGGGACCTACCCACCTCTGGTGGGGCCCCCTAGGGTCAGTTGACACGGGATGCTCACCAGAGTGTGTGTGCCGGGGGGGGGGGCCGCCAACTACCTCACAGGGATCTCAGACACCTCCCATGATGTACATAGTCCTGGGTTATGATGGTATGGGCCACCACACATGCATGCAGTGACATGGACCTCATGGGACTGTCGACATGTGGTTACGTGGATGGTTGAGGGGGGGACATGTACCTCATCAGGGACTGTGAGGCCCTGTGGATGCTGGCACTGCAGATTCAGCTACAGCTGTGTATCTCTCAGATATGGTGGACCTGAGGGAGGTGGACAGGTTCTATCAGCCTCCGCTCGGTGTGGTCCATGATGGCCATATGACTACTAGCTTCCATTCGGGCTGGGCAGGGAGGAGCCGTTGTTGGCTTTCCCTCTGCAGCATCGCAGATCCCGGCCCGCCTGGTTGGGGGGGGGCTTGTCAGCTCCCAGTTACGTGGGCCATTGCTGCCACCCTGTCCCTGACAGATATCAAGGCGTACAGGGGGTGTTGCATGGTTTATCCTGTAAACAGTGTTCCAGTTCTGCAGCCACTAGGCAGACATGTGTCCATGACACAATGGCAATGGGGGTGACTCAGCCTCTGGCCTGACACCTGTCCAAGGACACCCTGCAGGCAACAGTTGCATTTGTCTGGACATGCCTTGACAGGTGCTACATGTACCTGCCCCTTGTCATGCGGAAGTGGCAAAACGTGCTTTTATCGCTGTTTTGCAAACACCATCAGATCCATTCCCATGAACAGGCTAATAGGCACTATACTGTCTGACAGCAAGGATGCCTGGCAGACACGGCAACCCACAGCATCCATGGTCATACGCCCCTACCAGATGGCCTGACAGCATGTCATTGGTCACATTATGTTGTCAGCATAGCTGACTACTACACCATGGTATACCGTGGGGGCTATGTTGTTTGGGACAATGGAGACGTACAACACAGGATGGTCACTGTACAGCTAGTGGGCATGTGGGGGGGTGCTGCGAGATGGATCCCATCCTTCTCACGTGAGTATCCTGTACATGCTGATGTACTGGCAGGGTGGCTGGCACCCTTGGCGACTGTGGATATTGGTTATTGTCAGGGTCGTGTGACGTGTGCTCTGCATAGGTTGTGACTGGTACAGAGTGGCCCTGACTACCTATCCTAGTACCTCATGGTGGTACACATCCCCAGACCACGGCTATCTCCTTTTGGGACATGCAGGCCCCCACTGGAGGGTTACCTTCTTACCCTCAGAGCTGTCACAGTCACCAGGCCCGTCAGACATTTGGACGTATCTTGGCCCTGTGTGCTGCGGCTTGTTGCGGTATGGTACCGAGATGCAGGCTAACATGGGTGTCCTGGTCCCGGAGTCTCACAGATGTCACCCATCTGCACTGATGGTCCATTTTCCCATGCTGTGCACCAGATCACAGTGGCTGACAATGACACAATGTGTGTGGTCTGGGGTGTTATCAAGGACCCTGATGGCCCAAGGATAGCCTCAGGAGAGCATTTGGTGGCCAGCATCCTCTGGGCTGGTGACACTGGTGAGGCCTGTGTAGTGGTACTGGTCACAGCCCTTGCCCCACAGCATGGCCCAAGGGGGCTCAGATGCGTTTGTGGATGCCGGACCTTGTTGTTGCCACAAAGTCGCCTGTGGGGCCTGGTGATTCCACCAGGCCTTTTTGGACTGAGTGCGTTCCTCAGTGCCACAGCCCTGGCAACCTGATGTTTGGGGGGGTACCCTTTGGAACCATCCAGCCGTCTGTGGGGTTACATGGGATCCACAGGTGCAACGGGACACCCCTGGGTACATGGGTGCACCACAGCCACATTGGTGGGGTGGTGGGTGTTGGGTTTGAGTCCTCAGTCCAACCTACCGCTCCTGGCTGCAATCCCACAGACCAGACATGACGAAAGGGCGTGAGTGTGGCCTGGCCATTCCACACACCAGGCATGATTGTCAGTGACCATGGAGCTAATGACACATTTTGCCCTGGTCTGCAAACACATGGCGTGACGTTCCATTATGGGGGTATCATTTTTGCCTGTCCACGAATGGGGGGGTCACGTGCAGGGGACGTTCTCACTGTTCCCCTGGGATTCTGTTTGGTTGAGGTCAACACATCTCCCAGTGATGGGATCACCCATACACCTGTGCTACCTTTCAGGGAGACGTCAGCAGGCACAGACACAGGGGTGGCAATACCATTGAGGTGTGTTGCACATACAGGGACACAGACCTGCTGGTTTGGCACAACCTAATGAACTGGAGTGTACCATTTGGGGGAGGCGTCAGGGCAGCACACAGGAGCTGTGGTTTACTCCGAGATTCCACCCCATTGGCTGCTGGTGAGCAGCCACATGCAGGCTGCAACAGGGCAGACAGTACCAACATGTGACAGCTGATCCCTGCTTGCTCCTGGTGATTAGCTGTGCCCAGTGCCACCTACATGCAGAGCTGTGGGTGTGCGCATGTGTGCTGTGACACCTATGGCCATTGTGAGCCTCACCCTGAACGCACAGGTCATGTTCCCTGTGGCCCCCTTCACAGACATGGCTCTGCCATACCACATCATGTTTGCCAATGCTGATGTCCATGCTGACCCCCAAACCATGTATGTGTCATGTGTCATACATTCGTGGTGACATCATCTACACATGCCATGCAATCCACACCCACGGGAAATGTGTTATAACAGCACACATGGGTGATGTCATCATAGCTGTGACATTGGGTGGGTTGTCCTATGCACCTTACCAGGGGCCATGTCCATGACATGTGGGTTGCTACAAGGCCATGGGTAGCAGTGTGTGACACACTACAGGGATTGTGTGACCTGTCTGTCCTGGGGATGTTGATAGTTACGTCAGACCTGGTTTGACGTCTTTTGGACGACGCATAGTGGTCATGGTGGACATACATCTGTCCCAATCTGACCTATCTGATGGTGTTATTTCATCAGACCTGGACCCTGGACACTGGATGGTTCTGTGGGTTTGGCACGCAAAAACTATGTGCCAGGACCCATTACACGGGTATGGGCTATTACCACCTCTGCTCATGTGTGAGTGATAGGCTGTGTTGTGCAGCCTGGGTGGGTGCATGGACCTCTTCAACAGCATCTGTGCTCGGCATCTGCAAACAGGTGTGTGATGCCTTGGGGGCTGTGCACATGTGCGACCAGGCTCAACAGGCATAGCTGGGGACATGTCTCTGTTACAGACCTTTGGACGTGCATCTCCATGCTAATATGTGATGTGTGGCTTACGCACAGCCACATCTGCAAGCAACGTACCATCTGGCTACATCTACAGTGTGTGTTCTGAGCTGTGGACCCCATGGACTGTGGGTGATGTGCAACCCAACCTCCATACCCTATGGGACATATTAGACTCACATCAGCTCCGTAACAATCTGCTCGCCCTCCCCCTGGGTCTTGGGTGTCCAAGGGCACATCCTCACCAACATACAGCAGGGCACCATGGTGACTCCCTGAACACCATACGCAGGTGTCATGACTCCAGGAGATGGGGAGGATGGACTCAACAGCATTGTGACACTGCACCATATCCCCAGGGTGGATGGGCCACACCCTACTGGTTTGTGTGGACACCTGGAGGTAGGGCGGATGCTTATAACTACATTAGGACACACAGCCATATCTCCAGGGTCACACAGAGCCCACTTGGAGGGCATCTCTGGACTCCTGGAGGTAGGGGGGATGCTTCCAACTACATTAGGACACACAGCCATATCTCCAGGGTCACACAGAGCCCACTTGGAGGGCCTCTCTGGACTCCTGGAGGTAGGGGGGATGCTTAAAACAACAATAGGACACACAGCCATATCTCCAGGGTCACACAGAGCCCACTTGGAGGGCCTCTCTGGACTCCTGGAGGTAGGGGGGATGCTTATAACTACATTAGGACACACAGCCATATCTCCAGGGTCACACAGAGCCCACTTGGAGGGCCTCTCTGGACTCCTGGAGGTAGGGGGGATGCTTATAACTACATTAGGACACACAGCCATATCTCCAGGGTCACACAGAGCCCACTTGGAGGGCCTCTCTGGACTCCTGGAGGTAGGGGGGATGCTTCCAACTACATTAGGACACACAGCCATATCTCCAGGGTCACACAGAGCCCACTTGGAGGGCCTCTCTGGACTCCTGGAGGTAGGGGGGATGCTTATAACTACATTAGGACACACAGCCATATCTCCAGGGTCACACAGAGCCCACTTGGAGGGCCTCTCTGGACTCCTGGAGGTAGGGGGGATGCTTATAACTACATTAGGACACACAGCCATATCTCCAGGGTCACACAGAGCCCACTTGGAGGGCCTCTCTGGACTCCTGGAGGTAGGGGGGATGCTTATAACTACATTAGGACACACAGCCATATCTCCAGGGTCACACAGAGCCCACTTGGAGGGCCTCTCTGGACTCCTGGAGGTAGGGGGGATGCTTCCAACTACATTAGGACACACAGCCATATCTCCAGGGTCACACAGAGCCCACTTGGAGGGCCTCTCTGGACTCCTGGAGGTAGGGGGGATGCTTCCAACTACATTAGGACACACAGCCATATCTCCAGGGTCACACAGAGCCCACTTGGAGGGCCCCTCTGGACTCCTGGAGGTAGGGGGGATGCTTATAACTACATTAGGACACACAGCCATATCTCCAGGGTGACACAGAGCCCACTTGGAGGGCCTCTCTGGACTCCTGGAGGTAGGGGGGATGCTTATAACTACATTAGGACACACAGCCATATCTCCAGGGTCACACAGAGCCCACTTGGAGGGCCTCTCTGGACTCCTGGAGGTAGGGGGGATGCTTATAACTACATTAGGACACACAGCCATATCTCCAGGGTCACACAGAACCCACTTGGAGGGCCTCTCTGGACTCCTGGAGGTAGGGGGGACGCTTCCAACTACATTAGGACACACAGCCATATCTCCAGGGTCACACAGAGCCCACTTGGAGGGCCTCTCTGGACTCCTGGAGGTAGGGGGGATGCTTATAACTACATTAGGACACACAGCCATATCTCCAGGGTCACACAGAGCCCACTTGGAGGGCCTCTCTGGACTCCTGGAGGTAGGGGGGATGCTTATAACTACATTAGGACACACAGCCATATCTCCAGGGTCACACAGAGCCCACTTGGAGGGCCTCTCTGGACTCCTGGAGGTAGGGGGGATGCTTCCAACTACATTAGGACACACAGCCATATCTCCAGGGTCACACAGAGCCCACTTGGAGGGCCCCTCTGGACTCCTGGAGGTAGGGGGGATGCTTATAACTACATTAGGACACACAGCCATATCTCCAGGGTCACACAGAGCCCACTTGGAGGGCCCCTCTGGACTCCTGGAGGTAGGGGGGATGCTTATAACTACATTAGGACACACAGCCATATCTCCAGGGTCACACAGAGCCCACTTGGAGGGCCTCTCTGGACTCATGGAGGTAGGGGGGATGCTTATAACTACATTAGGACACACAGCCATATCTCCAGGATGACCGTGGGACCACTCTGATATGCAATCTGGAGTCCTGGGGATAGGGGGGGATGTATTACACAACATTGGCAAACAACCCCATGGCACCTTGTTGGCTGGCGACCATGTGCTGCACGTTTCCGGACACCAGAGGGTGGCCCCCATGTGTTCCCTGCAGATACAGATACCACCATCAGCACATGATGTTTCAGGTCACTCCATAGGCAGATGTGTGGCCTAGCTGTATTATAGTGTGCTGTAGTACAACAACAGCAGCAATAGTCAGGTCTCAAGGGTGGCATCATGCCCTATGTGACCACATCTGTCAGCACCTGGGTACATGGCAATCCACTCAGAGGTGATACATATACAATATGGCGTGTGGCTTTAACTGGTGCACTTTCGTGATCTGGACTACCTACACACAGCATCATGGACAGCTGCCATCAACCCTGTCTGTGTATAT
This sequence comes from Ichthyophis bannanicus, assembly GCA_033557465.1. Lineage (NCBI taxonomy): Eukaryota > Metazoa > Chordata > Amphibia > Gymnophiona > Ichthyophiidae > Ichthyophis > Ichthyophis bannanicus. Next base: position 1,434,903,338 of record CM066031.1, read on the forward strand.
GATTATGATGACCTGTGGCCATTCACTTACCTCCCTTTGGTGGTCAGCCATGCGGTTGAAGCGCCTGGTGAGCCTCTCCCAGGCCCTCCTCACCTTCCCTATGTTCCTTCGCCTGGAGGGGCCAGGGAACAGCCTTGCCTGCTTCTGGCCAATGAGGGCTGCCAGGTAGCGCAGCTCACGGAGGCTAAACGCCGGCTTCCTTGTCCTGGACGCCATGTTCCTGTATGCGCGTCATGACGTGCGCGACGCAACTTCCGGATTTGCGTGTCGCGGCGCATGTATGGGCGCGCCGCATGGCTGCGCGATTAGGCTAATCACGCTGGTACGTTCCGCATTGCTGCGCGTCAAAATAAAGGCACATTGTAAATGCACGCATCATTCAGATACACTGGTTATGGGGTGGCTAACATTATATCTACTGGTCTCTGCAAACACATATAGCAACGATGTATCTCGCATGTCCCAAAACATACCATGATTATTATGGTTCAATCTTGTTTAGACAGTGTGGTATTGAACCTCTGGACACATATCCAATGATTCCTGGTGCATTGTCAGATGAGGTGTGCTATTTGTGTTACCTAGCAGGTTCTGCTTTGCCACTGATAACAATGGGTGCTGACAGACCATCAACGTCAGGTGTCAGTCCCCCTGGTGATATGGGGTTTTGTGTGCCACTGGAGTATGTTCTGTGGTGCATCTCCATGTATGTCCAGCAATGATGTTGTGGGTGCCATGGGGGGTGGGGGGATGTTCATATCTGAGCATTGGACATGCACAGTAGGTTTCATGGTGCCCATTACCAGGACATGTGCGTTGGCATGCCACCTTACTGCATGTTATCCTTTGTTATGTGTGATGGCATACAGTCCTGATGGCAGAGGTGTTGCACAATGTTTGTAAGTGGACTGCATAACCTGTTGTCATTGGGTTACATGTTCCAGTTGGGCTATTGTATACCTGTCTCACGCAGCACACATTATTGTACAGCAGTACAAGATTACGCATGCTGCCTTTGATGTACATCTGTGCTGCACATGACATATATCTTCATACGTTGCAACAGTGTTACCTGCCCCAGACCTCTTTCTACAATAGAGCAGTGCTGCCAGTGTCAATACCCTTACAGTGCTATATACGTCATGTGCTGTACAACAATCTCACTAGTGGATCACCACCCCCCTGATAACCACAGCACACAGTCTGCATGATTGACTCTTTACAACGGCAGGCATCTGTTCACAGCTATTGAGCTGTGGCCCACAGATTACCTCGCTGACTGTGGAGCCAGAGGTTGTGTATTTCCATCCACAGTGAGGTTATTGGTGAGTACAGGCAATGACCGGTTTCAAAATGTAAAATAGTGGTGGCAGCTATGAGATCCTCACAGTGCTGTAAGCATCAGGTGCTCCATAGGACACCTTATGAGGCATCCTAGGGTTAATGCACTGTGATGGTTTTTGAGTTGGCAGTACTACAGGACATTAGACACTTTCTGGGACAGACAGCCCACAAGACCCTTGAGAAATCTTTCTCTCCATGTTACAATGCCCTGTGGAATAAATGTCCGATTTGTGCAATGTAACCAGCAGTGATGCTGACTGACGCAGTATATGTGACAATGTAAATATTCAAAATACTTTGTGTGGACAACCACAACATGGATTTGAACCAGCAACCTGTCGCTTACAGAGGCATTGCTGTCACCAGTGGACTACAGCTCCATAGCTATGCTGAGATGTCTGGCTGGCTGCAATATAGCCTCTGCAGACTGTATGCTATGTTTAAAAGGGTAGGGTGTGCCCACTCACACCCATGATGCACTGCACATGCAAAGCAACGCTATACAGATGGGCAGACCATAGGGTGTGAAACACAACAGCACCTGGGACTGGTAGTGGGTACTGACCTTCCGTGGTGCTGTTACAGAGTGGCTACAGACCATCAGAGTGTGTGTGGCCTGTGCTCACCCTGAGGGTGAGGTGGGACACACAGCACCTATCCTGGCGGGGATGGCCTATACATCATGTCAACTTGTCTGCCGATGTCAGATAGTTTGGTATAATCAGACACACCTTTGACTATCTGGATCTACCAGTCACCTCAGGGCTTGGTGGGCTACAATGCTCACAGAGGGGTGCATCTCGTGTGTGGGTGCCTTGCCCAAATGATATATGTGCAGTGTGTGTGTGTGTGAGGGTAAGAGGTGTTAGTACACATAGGCGAAGTGTGTCAGACCACCAAACTGGCCCTGTGGAAACAAGGTTCCCCCAACAACATATCCACATTCACTATCCCATCTACACTGGTAGCGGCTGGCAGCACCATCAGACATGGTCCAGCGGTGGTACTGACAATCTACAGGGAGCTCTCTGCAGTTCTGTACGCATCCATATTTCCGGAGCCCCCTGGCAGTAGGGCCTGATCCCCCCAGCACCATCTTACATTCCCAACAGCAGGCACAGTGTGTCCCCATCTACTGAACCCTGCACAGTGTACCAGCCCGACACATGCTCACTGCAGTCAGGCCACTAGGCAGTCCATAGTGCATGCTACCAGGGGAAATGTGTCCACCCATAACTAGGATGTGAACATACCCACCACGCACTTAACTCAGTGATTGGGCCCCATATATACAGAACCCATATACATCACATGAGAGACCTACTATATGGCACGCTGGTGGAACCTAGCCAGGCCGTGTTCACTAATCGGTCAGGGTGAGAATGACCTCCAAGCAAGGCATTCAATGGACACCATGTCTGTGGAGGTGACCGCCAGGCACTACATCGTCCCAGGCAGTCATGTGTGCCCTGTGCAGATGCATCCTGCTCATGCCGCCCTGTCTGTTCTATACCCACAGTACTTTGCTCCTCATTATGCGCATTTGCAGGCCAATACTGGCAAAGGTGCTATCAGTGTGTGCTGCAGAGGGTGTGGGCAGACACCACTCACTGGATAGACGGACAGACACTCCCTACACCTAGGGCAACATTGAGCAGATGTTGTGTTATGTGGCAGCCCTGGCCAACGCACCAGTAATGGGCACATTGCAGGCCTGGCAATGTTATGGTGTACTGTTGGAGTCATTCTCCACGGTGGTGGACACTGGAGGACACATGACCTGACAAACATTGCACATACATCAGGAGACGTTGCTATGGTACAGCTCAATGAGCTGCTTGTGCTTAACATAGCCATCTCTATCTGACAGTGATGATAACAGGCTTTTGATATCTCTGTACCATATCCCCATGTCTACTGTTGCATTGGTAATGTATGCACATGCTAGTATTGGGAGAGGCACACAGGGCCAACATCCTGCCGCTGCATTGGTCTTTGGATAATGGAGCCTGCAGGTGCAAGTGTTTCTACCCCTGTTGGCCAGTGCTATTGGGCAGAGGTTACCAACTCCAGTCCAGGTGGCACAAACACTGGTCTGCTTTTCATGATGTCTGTAATGAATATGCCTATGATACATCTGCATACCATGGGGCTGTTAAGTCACATTGCAGCACACGCATCTTTTTGGGAGACATCATCCAACCAGAGTAATTTGTGACACTCCATGACTGCATTTGGGGGATTCTGCTGTAGGTGATGCATATGTTTATGTGCTTGTGTGCTGTTTAAGGAACAGGTATGGGCTTTTGCCCGGCGCTTATGTCCACTGCAGGCAAGTTTCGTACATTACTACCATGTCTCACTCATGGGTAAAATGTGGGTTTGGGGATGGAAAGTTCCACAGCTGGGATTTGAACCTGTGGCGTTCTGGTCTTAGAGGCACTGGCTAAATCAACTGCACCACCATCTGAGCACAGCAACGGTGGCATTCCCTGCGGAGTCCATGGGTGTTTGTCACACAGGTGATGTCTGTTGGAGTGCACTGCACCCACATGATGGGGGCTAGGCCAGCATCTTCTGTGGGCAGCAGCCACTGCCCCCTCTCTCACCAGGAAGCCTACGCCACCATGCCTGACATGGCTTATATTGGTTACCGTATCACAACTGAGTGAAATGTGGCCCTACTGGACAGCTTTTTGTGTTCTCTGCTGTGGGTGTTGCACATTGTTCAGGTGTATGTGCTCCTTAGGGTAAAAGCGAGGTTTGGGGAACATGCTTTTCTTTTCTATAATTATGGTTTGTCTTTACTATCAGGGTTTATTGGTGAGTAAAATATGTGGACTGTGTTTCAGGGGGCCCCAGCTAAGAGTTGAACTGGTAATCTTTGGAACCTGAACACAGTGGCTGCGTTCACTGCACCACACTGCGGCAACAGAGGCAACGTACTCCCTGGTGGTACCATGTGTGTTTGTCAGGAGGTGCCCTTCTGTTGGGGTGCCCTGCACACACGTGAAGGGGTGTCTGCCTCCGTCTTCTCTGAGCAACTTCCACTGCCGCCCCTAGGAAATCAGGACCCCTCCACAAACATGCTGCATGTCCTTCTGCTGCTGGTGCTGGTGGTGCACAGTTTTGGGCCATCCTGTGAGCATATAGGTGTCTGCCTATGCTGTGCGTTCTGGGGTTTGGGTGCCTGCATAATCATCCACGCATCCCCCCCAACTCATACTTTCTGTTGTGGAACATGGCCATGCCATAGGGGAACTGTCCATTGAGAGTGGCTAACCCTGCTATATTCCTATCTCAAGGTGTGAACAACATGCACCTTGTAGGCTGCAGGAGCGGCGGGGACCCTTCAGAGATTCATATACTTTCTTCTGGCCTTTATTGGGGGGGTGTCTGTTTAAGTTTTCCATTGCTTCTGTCACCATTACCAGCTTTGGTCATCTTTTGTGCTACAATCAAGGGGGTTTAGCTGCCCTACCCAACACACCAGTCCTGAGAACAGTACAGGCATGGATATGGTACGCAAGGCTGATGGGGGGTCCCTCCCTAGGGTGGTAAACACTGTCAGACGCCAGACCTGCAGCACACAACACAGACATCAGAATGATTGTTATGGTGGAGCTCAATCATCAACATGTGTTTTGCCTAGAAATTGATATCTGCCAGTTTTCATAGGAGAAGTTTGATAGCTGTGTACCATATACCCAGGTGTGGGTAGCATCGCTAAGGTATGCAACTGCTCATATTGGGAGATACAGGCAGGGCCCAATGTCCTGCCTCTCAGGTAGGCATTGTCCAATGGGGCCTGTGGGTGTGGGTGTGTGGTGTGTTTCGCCCCTGTTGGCTGCTGCTTTACGGCAGAGATTTCCCAACCTCCAGTCCAGGTCTGCATCACACTGTTCGGGTTTTCCATGCTGTACCTCATGATATGCCATGAGCTACATCTACATGCCATGGGGGTGGTGCATAGATATACATCACAGGCATTTGTATGAGTGGCAGCATGACACCTGACTGGTGTGTGGGCCCCACCAGGCCCTGCATTTGGGGGAATCTTGCTCTAGGCACGGCCGCCTGTTTCATGGTGTCTGTACTCAGTGAGGTTAAAAGATAGACGTTATTACCATGGCATTATGTCCTACACCACAAAAAGGTTTGTCCCTTAACTATCCACTGCCTTTAGTTGTGAGGAGAACAAATATGTGGGCAGGATTTAGGCTGTAGCGCCCCAGCTGCAGGCTTGGGTTTGGAAAACCTGAGGACCTTATGGCTCCTTAGCCATGCACTGTTCTGTGACTGCACCATGCACCACCG